>JBBBDQ010001351.1:3620000-3700000 GCA_037127315.1 Ascarosepion bandense
ATTCATTGCATTCACTTACGCGCAAATACCCTTGAGAAAGGTATTAATCTGTCTCTTCCTTCCAGTTATGGGATAAATAACAGGACATATTGGGTTCTATAACCATGGCTGGCAACCAGTCTACCACAGAAAGCAATGGCAACTTACTGCGGGATAATCTTCTGCCCAGTTAGTCATGTCTCTTTCGAGACATGATCGCCCAAGCGTGTTTCACGTATGGCACTTAACTGACTGACTAATATATACTAAAAACTGATTCAAATCAGATCACCAGCTGTGTTTTTCTTATATTTTTTCGTTGACGAAAAAATAGAGGACAAAATTATAGCCTCGTGTGTAGAACAATATACTGCAAGATCACCAGTCAAATACTTCTAAATGGTTTAATAAGTTCACTCCTTCTCGTAACATTGAACTGAGAAATAGGGGGTTGCCAAAATTATGCAGACTGCTTTAAAATCTCCTTAACTTAAATTTCGCAAAGATTTTTAACTTCACTCTGCCATCTCTATCATTAACCCTTATATTAAGCCATTTTCTTCACCTCTTTTTTTTGTCAAACTTCTTTTGTGTGCCTGAATCATGGCTCTCCAGAATTACATATCCTTTGAAATTCTAAATAATGTTTGTCACCTTACAAAATCATCCAGTCCCTGTTCTGTCATCCATTTACACAAACTCATCAGGTAGGTTACTCAATGTTTCCCTATTGCCTACACTGCGCCCTGGGAATGTTAAATTCTCCCAGCCTTCTGTTCTCATTATGTGTCACAGAAATGTCATTAGTCTCTTTCTGATTCTAAGTATAAGTGTCCTTTTTGTTTAAATTTTTCTTAAACCTTCCTCGTTATTCACGTGCTTCCAATATGCTAATCTCAGCATTATCCTAATAAACAATATCATCGCAATTCTTCCTTAATTAGTTCAGTGGAAACTAACATATATGAATTGGTGAATTCGATTATTTGCCATGTTTTAATGCTGACTCTTGCAGAGAAAATTAAACACGTGACCAGAACTTGTATCACATTTTCATATAAATTCAAACTTTTCGCTAAAATCTTGAGGAATTCACGAGGGTTTATCGCAATGTCGTCTGCTTTGCCACAGATATTTATAGACTGACTAAGAATGTAATCTGTGATCAATAAAATGGATATTCTCATCAAGGCAGACATCGAAAGTCGGCTATTTTGAATTCTTTAAAATCTATACTTCTGATGACACGCAGTGGCTGCTGTCATTCCAGAAACACAAAATATTCGAGAAATTATCTTTGCTCTATAAATCTTTAGATAAACGTATACTCGATATTTTTGACAAAGTTTTTATATCTGTTGCTGTTGCTGATTTTTTTTATTTAATTTTTTTTTTCTCTATAATATTACATTTCTAAAAAAGGTCGTTGATGATGATGGACGATATTTTTTATTCTTTTATCATTTTTAACATTCAAAAACATTTTTGTTGCTTAATATTAAAAGAATAAAGAAGTTCAACTTCCGCTTCTTATCTGGGCCTTTTTTCTTTCTTCTCACTTATCTACTTATCTCGTGACTTGTCCATCTTTCTATCTCTTCCGTTCCGCAAAATTTTATTTCGGGTTTTTTTTTTATACGAAAATAATTGCCGTTACTCTTATTACTATCTTATAGTGTTATTTATTATGGGAGCTAAAAGATAAATAAAAGAAAGAGAAATGCCAGCAAGGCCTTAACAGCAGCAGCAGTGGAAAATCGAAGCCTCGGTGATGGGAATCAAACGTCAAAAAACTGCAAAAACAGCGCTAATTAACAGGCAACTTAGGTTTAAGGCTACAATTTAATCCACTGGATTATTGTCCCACGAGAAAATATTCTCATGGATGAAAGCATTGGTTTGTGAATATGTGTGATAAAGTAATTGTGCGTTCAATTCCTGGGCCAGTCAAATTGAATTCGTTTTTTTAGAACCGAAAATAATTGCCGTTACTCTTATTTTTATCTTATAGTGTTATATACAGGATCCGCCATGTGTAACTATATAATTTTATTTCTACATAATAAATGTAACATAGATAAAAAAAAGAAACTGCAATGTAGAAATTAACAAAGAATACACTTAAGTTTTTTGCAACATAAAACATGATGTTTATTAAAGCTCCGTGTGCTCTCCATTGAGATTAATGCACGTTGCTAATCTGTCAGGGACTGAGCGGCATACTTTGGTGCAATGCATCAACGGTACTTGACCAATGGCAGCTCGGATTTATTCCTTACGCCCAGCGATGCTACGGAGATTTGCAGAGTATACTTTGTCTTTGAAAACGCTCCACTAGAAAAAGTCGGAAGGGGTTACATCTGGCGAACGAACCAGAACCATTTCAAAGCTGCAATCTTTTATTCTTTTGTTAATCGTGTCGACATAAAGTATATTTGAAATAGAAATTGAAATGAAATAAAATTTATATCAAAACGTATACTACCGGCCATAATTATTAGGCAACCCCAGTTTTTTTAAAGAAATGATTTTCTTATACTATTTTCAGTATTTCTTGCCAAGTGGATAATTCGAAATGAAAATAGAATCGTTCTTTTGTTAATAATGTGTGCCTCAAATGAACTGTTCTGGTGTCCAGTTTTTGTGCTCTCTTCCCCATGCTAGTCTCTTCTTATTGGCTGGCCAAAGAAAAGGCTTCCTGGCTGCCTTGTAAAATTTTGCAAAGTAATAATAACAAAAGAACCATTTTATTTTCATTTAAAATTATCCACTTGGCAATAAATATGAAAAATATGATGGAATACATGATTTTTTTTTTAATCTGGGGTGGCCTAATAATTATGGCAGATAGTGTATATCAAATAAAAATATACGATTTCATCTTTCCAATGACTCATTATATAAAAGAAAAGCATAAGTATCAACAAACATTAAAAACAAGAAAATATATATCGTTACTTATGGCGGACCCTGTATTATGGTTTCGAACCCAATTTCAAAACACAACCAATAAAGAATTTTTCGGTATGAGAAGTAAGAATGTTTTTCCTTTCTTTTATATAGGACTCAGTCATACCCAGCTGGTTGTCATAGTAACCTGTTCATGTATAATTGGTCTTTTCTTCCTCGTGGCTGGAATCATTCGAATCCGGTGAGTAATGAACATTAAATCATTCAGTGAATTTTAAATTATATCTCTTTAAATGATATGCATCATTATTAAAAAAGAATGAAACCTTTAAATTGTACATTGAGCGACAGACAAATTAAAAGAATATTACTTTTATCACAAAAGCAGCAAATAAAAATAAGATTTTCTGAAATTTCTCATTAGCAGTCATTAAGAAGGTATCAATTCTTAGCTATAGCAATTCTAAAGCTTGTGAATATCCGATAGGGTTAATTCATACTAGTCGATATTTCCTTGCTTTTAATATTGAGTTGTCGGAAAAGTCCATGCCGATTTTTAAGGGAAATTAAAACACAAAACGAACTTATGACATTAAATATTCATCAAGTGGAATGACTATATCGAATCCATAACTAAATTCGCTGCTAAGAAGGTCGGTTCACTGTGCAGGGCCAGGAAGTTTATCCCCGTCTGGATCCTTCTTGCACATATATATATCTACTATTCTTTTATTAAATAATGCTGCCACATCTGGTCGGGTGGCCTTGCTATTCACCTAGGGGTACTTGAAAAAATCCAACGGAGATTCTGTCATGTGATCGATAGCAACTTGGCAGCTTGGAAACAGTCGCTCTCTCACCAGCGTAATGTGGCTTCCCTGTGCCTCTTCTACAAATACTTTCACGGCTTCTGCTCCAATGAACTTAGCTCACTGGTGCCCCCTAGGTATGAATTTACATGAGCTACTAGATTAGCAACTAGGTTCCACCAATGAAAACGATAAAATATAACAGCAATTTCTACTCTAACAGCTTCTTTTCTCGCACTTCTTGCCTGTGGAATACCCTTCCATATACTTACTTCCCTGACAGCTATAATCTTCAGGAGTTTAAATGTAAGGTCAACAGACATCTCCTGTATCACTAACTCGCATCCTTTCTCTCAAGTTCTTTTCTTCATCCACTCCACCCCCATTACACTACTATTCTCCTCCTTCTACTACCCTCCTCCTGACATCCCCTATAACCTACACTTCTTTCTCATCTTTCTCCCGATGTAACCCCTTGCGCAACAGTGGCAGTAAAACTGCCTTGCTTGGGGTGAAATGATTAAAAAGAAATTCACCTAAATATGAACCATTTTGTTACACAACGTTTCTTGATTTTTTTTCTTAAACTTAAAGATTCCGTTTTTCACAATTTTTTATGGTTTCTCAGCAAAGAAGAGATATGACTGACTGTGTAGAAGATTTTCCCGCATTAAGTTGCCATTACTTTTTGCAGTAGACTAGTTGCCAATCAAGGTTACAGAACCCAATTTGTACTGTTATTTAACCCATAATTGGAGGGAAGAGGCGGATTAATACCTTTCCCAATGATATTTGTGTGTAAGTGAATGCAAAGAATTCAACTGAAATTCGAACTCGGATCTCCTATTCTCCGTTCCGAGCCGATTGTAGAATTATTATACACTTTTATACTTTTACTTGACTTACCTCATGATAATTTCGTTTGTTAGACGGCTAACACTAAATTCAAAATAACGCAACATGTATCAGCATCGCAAGGTGAGGTACATTAGCATCTGCCGTTTCTCTTGGAAATAGACCATAATTCCTTTGGGTGGGTAGCGAGCGAATAAGCCTGTTCTGACTGAGTATTCCTCACTGGTGCCAAATGTCGATGTACAATCAAAGATAAAAGGCTAGGATTTTGGAAAATGAATTAAACAGGCTTTCACGATCTCGAAGATACGCGCATCACATTCCTTTTTCTTCCTACCTTGTGTCGGACTAAAGGAAGCTAAGTAAATATTAATTGAGAATCTAATTAATTTACATCCGCTTTCATCATTCGCAGGGAATTTTAATATTATCCAATCATTTATTAAGTTCGAATTCTCTGTAAGAAAATCAATAGCTAAGCAAGTGAAATTTTAGTGAATTACAATTCATATTTAATCAGCATTAATATTACAAATTTAGCAGATCGATTAATTTGGCGACAGGGGATTTTACTTTGATTTCAATTTTTTTATATTTCCGGGGCAAATTAATTTTAACTCGGCGTATATGGGCATTAAGGTGTGCACCTAGAGTAGTGGTTATCGCTGCGAAAAATGGCAATCGAGTGAAGAGTTCAAACACCATCCGAAAGCATTGTGTGAACTTTCACACAAAGGCCTCAACAAAATAAGAATCTCCCCACCCCAAACACAGCCAGAGGTGAACGTGGGCTTTCTAACCTTAGGCAGCAACAGATCTAGAAGTAGAACCACACTAGCTTACGGTTATATCAAGTTGAATACACCAGTTCTCGTTCGATCACCGAAGTTAAGTAACGCTGAGTACTTAGATGGGTGACCGCTTGGGAATACCAGGTGCTGTAAGCGTTTATTGACGAATGTGCGTTGTGGTGCAGTGGATATCGGCTCGGAAAGAGAAATCGGTGAGCCGAGTTCGAATTCCAGTTGAATGCCCTGCATTCACTTACGCGCTTGTACCTTTGGGAAAGGTATTAATCCGTCCTTTCCCTCCAGTTATGGGTCAAATAACAGAGGAGAACTTGGGACCCTGCCTTTAAACAAATCCCAATGAAACTTTCTCCGTCGAGGTGGAAGCTGGCTCAACCCACCTAGGGTGCATGCGGCTTGGACACTGAATTCAAATCCAGTCGTCCGTAGAGCTGGCTACTCCACTCCATAAAAAACGTACTTTTTACAGCAACACCTATTTTGCTACGACTGGTTCCCTATATTCCACAGAGGTATCTACAGAACCTACAAATTCTTTTTTCTGGGTCGTCTTCTCAGAATTAAAATTTGCTTGCGACTCACCAAATTTTATGTGTTAAAAGTACATTTAAATGTTAATAGTTTAAATAGAGAAAACTGCGGACACAAAGTTAGAGCATTATCATTGATAACTTTCTCCTCCAATTTGCGGACCCTAATTACTAAATTCTTAATACTTGATATAATACACAATTGATAAAATCGATCAATGATCATTGATAACTGTTTTCACTGGAGCTCATGCCTGAAATTACAAGTAATCCATAATTATAATTTAAATTTTGAAATGACATTTATTTTTGAGATATGAATTTTGTAAAACTGTTTCTAAATCTAAATTTTTTCAATCATTCCACCTCACCTGCCATCCTTTTCTAATAATATTAGCAACATTATTAATTTAACATCATAGAGCATCAGTACTGTCTTCCAGGGTATGTGATTAGAAAGATTCGAAATATGACTTCAGGTTACCTTCTTGTTATAGTATCTATTTATTGTGATTGCAAGGTTAAATTAACATTGATGAGGAGGGATATATATATATATATATATATATATATATATATATATATATATATTTTATATACATGTTGAAACATAGAAATCTCCGTGTCGCAATGTACATTTAATCCATAATAATATGATTATATATATATATATATATATATATATACTAGCAGTATAGCCCGGCATTGCTCGGGTATAATGCAAGCTTTAAAACTAATCCATGGTCCTGGAGCTCAGACTCTTTGGACGTTGGCACGAAAGTCTAAAAAGCAATAGTTGTTTCCAGTTAAAGCGAAACCGTAGACTGAAAGAAAAATGAATGGATGTAAGTCAAATTTTGATTTCCTATATATTGATATCAAATTTTCTGCACTATTGTAAGAACTGCAAACTTGAAACTTTTGAATATCGTTTCTTATGGCTTTGTCTATTGAGTGTATCAAATTTGATTAAAATCGGACCACTCCTTCTATAACCTGATTTTTTCGATTATCGATTTTCGATATTTATCGAGGGTACCTTGACACAAAACCTAGATAACAACACTCGCAGATGCTTATAGTACAACTGTGTAAATTTTCAAGAAAATCGGTTCAGCCGTTTCGAAGTCTATAGGTAACGGATACACACACACACACAGACAAAGTTCCATTTATAAATAAGTTTAGATTATATATATATATACATATATACACTACCGGCTATATTTTTTTCAAAAAAACGATGTATTTCATACTATTTTTAAGTGGATAATTCTAAATGAAAATAGAATGGTTCTTTTGTTATTATTATTTTGCAAAATTTTACAAGGCGAGGAAGCAAAGATGAACTTGTCCGAATCACACTAAACTTTCTTCATTCTTTCATTGGTGAAACTGCAAAGTAGGTAATTATTAAATATTTTTAAATTCCCTTCATGCACATGTTATTGTGCAATATTAACATAAGAATCATTTTATTTTCATTGACAATTATTCACTTGCCAATAAATACTAAAAAATAGTATGAAATACATCATTTTTTTTAAAACACTCGGGTGACCTAATAATTATAGCTGGGAATGTATATATATATATATATATATATATATATATATATATATATATATACTATTTACATTATTCGGACTATTGTCCGCATCTTTGTCATCTTAAGGACACTTGGCCCAGTGTATATAGACGTTAGTTAGTCCTTGTGACTTGACCCAAAGTTTTGTGAGTTCAATGCCAGACTACAGCAGTAATGAACAAATAACTTAGAGGGTTAGAGGGACATGACTCATGGCTACCAAATGAGGCTCTACGCAAGGAATGAGAATGATATACCCCAGTGATTGTAATAAAGGTTTCGGTTTTAAATTACTAATTCCTGAAGAAGGCCGGAGCATACAACGGCCTAAACGTCGTACAAATGGCAACAAAGATGAGGACAATAGTCTGAATAATGTAAATAGTGTAAATACTACCTCATCTCAGATATATATATATATATATATATATATATATATATATATATATATAAATTGTGTGTATTTTGGCAGCATTTTTTCATTAATGCAGGTTTCATTGAATAATATAGACAAGTTTTGTCTATTAATTTTGTGTAGGATCCGTTCATACCGTCTGATATACTTGATGGTGATGTCGTTAAAAGACAACAAAAAATCACAGTATTTGTTGAATTTTTTATCGGGTCTAAGCTTATATATACTGTTGAATTGTGATAATGTTTATGCTGTTGTTTTTTCAGTGGTTTTAGTGATAAAATATATTTTGGTAAGCAGGTTTTTTATCGTAAAAAACTCGATAGTGGCGTGAAGATAAAGCGTTGATAGTTTTAGCGCAAAGAATTTGTCCCCTTTAACTGAAGAGTTAATATGCCAAATTTGAAGTTTTGTGAAGACACCGAGTGATAAACTTATTTTCAAAATGCGAAGCCATGTCGGGAGAAAACACGTTGAATACAGCGAGTGGAAAATTCCGCATTGTTTGCTAGATTTTTGTGTCTACATGACCACCATAACGTCATGATGGATTTCAAATTTATTTATTTACTCTCTCACTCTCTCTCACTCAGTCACACACTCACACTCTCTCTCACTCATTCACGCTCTCTCTCTCACTCACACTCTCTCTCAATCACTCACTCACTTGCACTCTCTCTCTCTCCATATATATATATATATATATATATATATATATATATATATATATATAAAATAAAACAAAAATTTCGATATTTAAATCCGTTGGATAGCCATTTTATACGAAAGAATCCCCGTTTCTTCAGCAACGGCGAAACGAAAATTTTATTTACTCAAATTCAAATGTATTAAAAGATTTTATACCGGTAGAAGTAAAAAAAAAATCATCCATACACTGTAAAAATAAAATGGGGTGGGATTAACAATTTTTAAATTTAAGGAAGTTAAAAAAGGGAAGGTATAAAATCTTTTAACAAATTTGTATTTGAGTAAATAAAATTTTCGTTTCGCCGTTGCTGAAGAAGCGAGGATTTCCTCGTAGAAATGGCTATCCAACGGATTTAAATATCGAAATTTTTGTTTTATTTTTATATTTGGCCCTGTAAATAGAATATAATATTTGCATCGAGCCCTCCACCTTGATCAATTTTAATATTGATGAAATTAATATTAATTAGGATCGGGTTTTTGGGATTTACCTATCTGATCATCCTTTTGGATTTAATATATATATATATATATACACTTCCCCATCAATGTTAATTTAACTTCATAATCACAATGAACGGATACTATAACAAGAAGCCAAATTTTTCAATCACATACCCAGGAAGACAGTACCGATGCTCTATGATGTTAAATTAATAATGTTGCTAATGTTATTAAAAGACAAAATAATGTCGAAACTTATACAGACTAAATGGTTTATGAGCGATTAATGTACTTAAGTCATTTTTAATATCGGAATCATTCGTGACGTATGTTAAATGGCCTGGAAAATTATGAGCATTAAATTTAGAACTTTTAATATTCGTCATCTTCCTTAAATTATTGTAATTAGCGGCTTGGGAATAATTTAACATCGACATTTGGGCGCTTAAAAATGAAAAAAAAGAACCAAACCTTTTTTTTCTTCTTTGAGCGCTTGTTGATTAGATTCGCTTCTTCAACCAAATAATTAATAGGCTCGAAATTCGAGGGTTTATTTGCTTTTTTTTTGTTTCTTTTTTTTGTTTTTTTTTTGTTTTTTTGTTTTGTTTTTGTTTTTTTAATTTGTCTTTGACAATAACTCCATTCATTTTAATATTATTATTGTTACTGCTCATATTTTTTCGGTTATATTAGCATTTTTGTTTTTGTTATCTGCTTATTTGATACAATAATTTTCCCATCATTATAAACTGGTGCCTTTCGCTGAGGATCAAGTGGCAGCAATCCTATTTAATAATTCAGCACCCTTCTCAGTATTGTTGGCAATTTAATAATGCCGTCAACTGAATAATTTTCAGTTCTTCCATTTGTGTGACATACCAGTAACGATGTGCGTTGTGGATTATTGGATATCGGCTCTGAACGAGAAATCGGGGAGCCGAGTTCGAATTCCAGCTGAATTCATTGCTTTCACTTATGCGCAAAAACCCTTGGAAAAGGTATTAATCCGTCTCTTCCTTCCAGTTATGGGTTAAATAACAGGGCAGATTGGATTCTACAGCCTTAATCGGCAACCAGTCTACCGCAGAAAGCAATGGCAAACTACTGCGGGATAATATTCTGTCTAGTCAGTCATGTCTCTTTCGAGACATGATCGCCCATGCGTGTATCACGTATGGCAATTAACTGACTGACGAGTAATGAATGTGTACAACAGTCACTTTCATACTTTATAATCGTTTTTTGTTCCCTTGTAAAACCCTGATATGTATCCCTTTATTTATTTTTATTTTTTATTTTGATTTAATTCAACAGGAAGATCACATCGGATAAATGAGTAAATAATTGTGCAAGATTAGGCTGTTCGAAAGACACAAAGTTCTTAATCTATTTTCCGCTGCTAGGAAGGTTGGATCCCTGTGTCGTTCCAGGATGTTTTTTCAACCAGCCGTCTATGCATGGAATACTGCTGTCATACATGATCAGGCGTCAATGTGATACGTACTGACATGGCGGCTCGACGCCAGCCACTTTCTCACCGACGGGATGTGGCTTTCCGGTGTCTGTTCTACAAATATTTTCATGGCTTCCGCTTCGAAGAACTTAAGTCACTGGTGCCCCATGAATTTACTCATGCAACCAGACTGGCAACTGGGTCCCACCCATTCACAGTTAGATCAACCAAATGCAGCCGACTATTCTGTCTGTCCAACAGCTTCTTTTCTTGCATTCCTCGCCTGTGGGGCTCTCTTCCATATTCTTGCCTTCCTGACGGCTACAATCTCCAGGAATTTAAATGCAATGTCAATACCCATCTCTTAACCACTTGACACCCTGGATATATTTTCCTTTCTCTCTACCTGTGCAACTGTCATCATCACCTGTATTCCCATCCTTCTCTTGTTCCTTTCTCTGACACCTCCTTAACTGATTCGTTTTTCCCTTTACTCTCCTCCTACTTAATCTTTTACTCTCATGTATTCCCCTGCGCATCAGTGGCGTTACCTCCTTGCTTGGGGTGAAACGATTAAAAAAGAAGTTTGTATACATAGTTATAATTCATATGGTTAATCAAAGTTGTTTACCCACTTCCAAGCGGATCACTTTTCCTGTCATGTCTACTTTTGTACACTTTTGGCGTTAATTTATCATATTGAATTATTGACAACTAGCAGTATAGCCCGGCGTTGCTCGACTGTAATGAAAGCTTTAAAACTAATCCATGGTCCTGGAGCTCAGACACTTTGGGCATTGGCACGAAAGACTAAAAATCAATAGTTGTTTCCAGTTAAAGCGAAACCGTAGACTGAATAAAAAAAATGAATGGATGTAAGTCAAATTTTGATTTCCTGGTATCGATATCAAATAAGTTTTTTTCATCGTAAACTGAGTTTTGAAGGCTAAATAAATGCTTTGAGTAAATGGTATCATGGCTGAGACTAAGAACTACAATTATACCTACATAGAGCCAAACCCGAAGCAAAAACTAAAATAAAAGGGCTGAAGAGAAAAATACAAACATGCAGGCAGATAAACAGACACACACACAAACATCTCGCCTTTTATATATATATATATTATCGATTGTCTGCACTATTGTAAGAACTGCAACCTTGAAACTTTTGAATATCGTTTCTTATGTCTTTGTCTATGAGTGTATCAAATTTGATTAAAATCGGACCACTCCTTCTATAACCCGATTTTTTCGGTTATCGATTTTCGATATTTATCGGGGGTACCTCGACACAAAACCTAGCTAAGAACACTCGCAGACACATACACACATAGACAAAGTTTTATTTATAAATAAGTTTAGATTTTAGTTCTTCGGTCTATAATGGATTGATGATACCTATCGTATCGATATTTACAGCGACTAGATCGGGTCTACTAACTTGAATATTATAATCTCCTTGAACTCCAATTCTCTAGAGGCTTACTAATTCAGAGCAGTTTCTGCTTTGAGATAATACTTTTTATTTACATAATCAGACATAAGTCATTTAGCATAGTACTCAGTAGATGACATTTTTAGAATTTTTTTAAAACATTTCACCCCTCCAGCAGAGCAGGACCGCCAATAGTGAGCGGGGGGTTACAGAGAGAGAAAAGACTTGATACAGGGGGGAGGGAGGGTATTGAGAAAAGACTTGATACGGGGGGGGGGGTATTGAGAAAAGACTTGATACGGGGGGTATTGAGAAAAGACTTGATACAGGGGGGTATTGAGAAAAGACTTGATACGGGGGGGGGTATTGAGAAAAAGATAACAGATGAAAGGGGTTCAGAGGTAACTGACGTCGTATTTAAATTTTTGAGACTTAAAAGGAAGTAAGTAAACGGAAGGGAGTTCCACGGGTGGGAAGTGCAAGAAAAACGGAATTTACTACATTCATTCAAATGAATACCTTTTTTTTCCACTATTTCGGGCATCTTTCAGCAAACTTTATAATTCCTTATTTCTATTTTCAGATGAAACTCGGTTTAAATAGATTTTATGAATGGAATAGACAAAGGATAATAGTAATTTATCTCTGCGAACGAATCAAGCCGAGTCTTGGCTGTAAAGGTCTGAGTTGGTGGCAATTAAGATATGAGCTCGTGTAAACATTTGCGATAGAATTAACGATAGCGTTGCGTCTTAGAATGAAGCTCGTCTGAACATTGGTCATAGAATTAGCGATAAACTTGTGACGCGAGTAAAGAGCTGTATAGGAGGAAATAAGTTTCCTCCACCACCACACGGCTACATAAATGATTTCGAACTCAATCAAGACTAGAAAGTGGGGCCTTGGTAGCTCCAGCCCAGATATAGAAGCAATACTTCGTTTCTTGTCTAATCCAACCCTTTTAAAGTTAAAGCGTGGTTGAACGAGATAGATACTTTCTGCACCATTTATCCAGATCCTTTAGCGATTGATGGGATATTGTGGCAGACATGAGATAGAACCTGGGACGAGCACAACTGTTTGCGACTTGCCTTGTCCCCGCCAAAAAAAGAGCCCGTATTTGCCTAGCATGTAAAGCTACTGCAGTTAAAATGAAGGAGAAAGAAAAAGCACTTACCGCTCTGCCGTAACCCGTCCTCAACCAGATAACGTAAAAGAATAAGGGGGACTTGCATTTATTTTTATACAATAAATGATGCAATGCATTATGGGATCGCAGGAAGACGCAAAAGATTATGGGTATTTGGACAAATATAAAAGCAACTAATTTTTCCCAGTGCGGGGCGCGTGTAGCAACGTTCAGAGTTGGCGGCTGAAACGTCTGTTAGTGTGATTTTGAGACAGAACTCGAGAAGGAACGACTCTGGGTCGGAATACCGGCTGGGAGAGCCACAATTCACTCGTTGGTTGCTGTTTTCACTTTATTTTGCCACAGATATATGTGTTCAACCTGAGGTTTGTGGTAAACTTCAGTTTCAACAGACATTCAAAACAATAAACCTCATTGATATTGGAATAGTTCACCCTGACCCCAAAGATAAATTGCGTTTTGTTAGCAGGATTAATATTAACTACTCATTAACGAAAATTTAAATCCAAATTTATCCTGATGGAATATTTTTCTCTTTCTTTTAATTAGTTCTTTACGCTATCTATTGTCTTCTGTTAGTCTAATTTGGAACAGTACTGATTCAAATCAATCACTGAATTCACTGGAAAGAGCTCAACTTAAAAGACTCTTTCAGTTCCACCGTATCCACTTTGATACGTTTAATGATAGTTCATTTTGCTTGCGTGTCGATCTCTTTCATTCAAGGTTGTTGTGAAGTATCCACTTTTTATCACCTTCCGCTAAACAGATCATGTTATTAAGTTTGGGTAACACGCCAGACACTGAAATACAGACAGATGGTTTTTATTGCTTATGTGGAATAATTAACAATAATTAAAATAACTAATCTAGGCTAAATGATTTCCAAAATTTGCTTTGGGTTATTTGCATATTTGCACATGTTGTTATTTTCACGCCATAACGTTTTCATTTGATTATCAACCTCATCTTATCTAGTCGACCGTATAGTGTTCTTCAGCTAGAAATCTAGCACAAAACTTTGCTAACCGCTTTTGATACATTAGAAAATTAGCACAGCCTTCTTCATACATTGCGCAGACCATTATTTATTAATTCATTTATTTGCCCTTTAGTTATGTTTTATCTTTCTTTAAATGTAAAGCATATGAGGTAGATATTGCTTAACATTTCATTATTAATGTTGGAATTGCTGTATACTCTGAAGACGAAGAATAAACTTGAATCAAAATTGACGAGAATAAACTGCTGCTTCGTCGGCAAAAATACTGCAACCAACTCAACAGGTAAACAAAACTCGATAACCTCTTCGACGAAATATAAACCTGGTAACAATTCGGCGAAAATGAACTCGAACCGAAATTTCAGTAGCTTCTTCACATTGATATATGACAAAATTCTTATCTGTTGTAAAATGACAAAAATATAAACTGGGCCCAAAGTGACTTGCTTTTTCATACTGCAAAATGTTAGACATCATTACGCATATATAAAATATACAATATTTTCTTAGCTCTTCGGTGATTTGGCGTAGATTGGGGGTCTGGTCTGGTCGGAGGTAGCACACGCGCATACCAGGGCATCAGGCACTCCAGCCGGCGTATCTGTTCTCAACTCAATTGTTATCTGCAAAATACTGAACTAAACTCTGAATCTGACTCTGACGTCACTTAAATAGTTGTTGTGGAGTAGTTTTCGCACTAAAGGTTATAATCGTGCTATGTCGGTTGCTAATCGACTTAACGCACCCAAAATGTTAGGAACTTGGTAAGCTTCCACTGCCGACTAATATCAACTGCCTAGTAATTCTACTGAACTCCAATAGAAGTCTAAAGAACTTCCATGAACTTCCCAAGTACGTCTTCCGTTAACTTCCTGTTAACTCTTATTAATGTAGGAGGGAGAGTTCATTATCTGAGGAATAGGTGTGTTTCACCATAACAATAGGCAACCTCACTAGCACCTGTAACTTTAGCCATATTCTGTCACAATTCTGGTGCCGATTCTCTCTAACCCAGATCGTCAAAACAAACTCTATCCTCGCCAGTTGCATTTTCTTACATTTCAAATGACATTCATTTTTATTTTTCAAGTTTTGCAACAACTGGGCGAAATTTCACACTAACCAAGAATATACAACATCATCAATAAATATGAATTTACTAATCAATACAGCTTTGTATGTACACTAAAGTGACCGCAGCCTAAATGAACTTAAAACCCGTTTTCCTGATATTCGTTAACACTAAACGGACTTAATCTAAACTTATTTATAAATGGAAGTTTGTCTGTGTGTGTGTTTGTCTGTGAGTGTGTGTGTGTCCGTCACCTATAGACTCCGAAACGACTGAACCGATTTTTTTGAAGATTTACACAGTTGTACTATAAGCGTCTGCGAGTGTTCTTAGCTAGGTTTTGTGTCGAGGTACCCTCGATAAATATCGAAAATCGATAATCGAAAAAATCAGGTTATAGAAGAAGTGGTCTGATTTTAATCAAATTTCATACACTCATAGACAAAGACATAAGAAACGATATTCAGAAGTATCAAGGTTGAACTTCTTACAGTGGTGCAGAAAATCGATTTTATATATATATATATATATATATATATATAAAGGCAAGATGTTTGTGTGTGTGTCTGTTTGTCTGTATGTCCTTTATACAAATGCACAATTTTTATCCGATTCTCACCAAACTTCCAAATTTGACTTACATCCATACATTTCGCTTTCAGTCTACGGTTTCGCTTTAACTGGAAACAACTATTGCTTTTTAGTCTTTCGTGCCAACGTCCAAAGAGTCTGAGCTCCAAGACTATTGATTAGTTTTAAAGCTTTCATTACACCCGAGCAACGCCGGGTTATACTGCTAGTCTCAGATAAAAACAAAAACTTTTTTCATGTTTCTCAACAGACAATTACCAAGTTATATCATGGCCGCTCAACCCGTCCTCGAGATATTACAAATAGCTGAGTGATACTTTCTTTATCGAAAAATTCAAACTTATAAAACTAAATATTAAATATTGCTTTCACATATGCTCCAGTGATCTAGCAATATATTTAAAGATAAAATCCCCAAATAAATCAGCAATATTATTGATTTTGAGCTGGCGTCTCGGCCCCAGTCACTCTCCTACTGCCGTAAATTTGTTTCATATTACCCTATCTACAAATAATTTCATCGTAATTATTCGGATGAGCTTGTCGTGATTATAAAGATCAACATAATTAAAAAATAATTATATTGTCACTTTGTCGTGTCCATAAAAATGAATAAAAATTAATTATAGTCTTAAAAATAATTATAAAAAGATAATTATATAATTATCATTAATTCACTCATTCTAATCTAATTGGAATTGGCACCACTTTTCTTCTCTAAACACACAAACACATGGCATTCACACTGTTGGACAAGCACTTCACACAGACAGACTGTGAATACGTGCATCAACGAAATTTTAGTCTCCTTTTCATTTTTCAAAAATAGTAAAATTTTTCTTTTAGCACTCACCAAAAATTCAAGGTATTTTCCAACTAAATTATCTGGAAAACATTGCACACATCTATAAATATTATTTTATTAGTGTTTGAGGATCTGAGTATCATGGCTTCTGCTCCAACGAACTTAATTTACTGGTTCCCCTGCAACGGGTCTTTACTCGTGCAACCAGACTGGCAACTGTGTCTCACCCATTCACAGTTAGATCAATCAAATGTAGACGACAATTCTACTCCACCAGCTTCTTTTCTCGCTCTTTCCGTCTGTGGAACTCGCTTCCATCTTCTTGCTTTCCTGACGGCTACAACCTCCAGGAACATAATTGGAATGTCATTACTCATCTCTTAACCGTTTGACTCTAGTTCTTTCTACACCACCCTATATATTATTTCCTTTCTCTCCACCTTTGCAACTGTCATCACACATGTATTCCCATCGTTCTCTTGCTCCTTTCTAACTGGTTCGTCTTTCTCTTCACTCTCCTCCTATCTAATCTTTTTATTCTTATGTAGTCCCCTGCACATCAGTGGCATTACCGTCTTGCTTGGAGTGAAATATGTTTTGGAAGTGTTTGTGACAATTTTAAGATTATTTAGAAGAGATAGGTTGTTCTAGATAGTGGGCGTGACAGAACTATCCATATCAACCTATCTCATCTAAATAATCTTAAAATAGTCACAAACACTTCTAAAACCATTATGGATATACTCAGATCCTCAAACACTAATAACAATAATATTTCTGAAGCAGGCTTTTATAAAATAAATAAATCTATATAAATAAAAGGCAATCTGTGAGTCCGTGTGTGACTGTAACCTATGCACGCCTACATTTTTTAAGCTACGGCATTCAAACTTTATAGGGACACATATCTACAGGGAAGCCCGGTCGACACATACTTTTTGAGTTGAAGTTCAGCAATTTTCCCTTTCGCACTTTTTGCCTAATGGAGCCGATTGTTTACATTTGCTCCGTAAAACATCTAAGACCTAAAGTTGTTGCTAAATTATATCACAGAAATCAAATCACACGTGTCAAACGGAACTAAAATATTTTTTATTGAAAAAAAAATTGACTTTATATATAATTTAATTTTTATTCCGATGTTTTAAAAATCCATTTGGTAAACAAAAAATGTGAATATTTTTCCCCGTAATTTTGAAACAAAAGGAATTTTTTTTTAAAAAAAAGTGTTTTTTCAAACAAAAATAAAATATGTTTTTAAAAAAGTGCCAATAGTTAATTTAATTATTTAAGTCTATTTTTTAGATTTAGTATCTTATACTTCAGAAAATATAATTAAAAAAAATAATAAAGCTTTTTTATCGCTAAATGTTTAATGCAGGAAATCAACTGTCTGTAATTCGCGTGCCATTAATGCAACTTTTTTCTCTAAAATTAAATGTCTACATTTTTAAATATCCTTTGAAAACTTCTGAAATGAGAGCGTAATAGTTTTTATATTTCTAATTTCAGTAAAACTAAATAAATAATTTTTATTTTTATGTTAAATTCATTTAGTCAACAAAAAACTTCTAAATATTTTCCCCCGTAATTTTGAAACAAAAACAAACGCAATGTTGTTTACAATGTCACACAAAACATCAAATCACGTTTACGCAAAACAAAAGAAAATAAATTTTTAATGTAATTTTTGAACAATTTTGAAACAACAATTTTTATATAATTATGTTTTTAATATAACCGAGTTTTAAAGGAATTCATCCATTTAATATTATAAACATTATTGCACCACGAGATTTGGTGTTTGTGTGAGTATTGTAAACATTGCACGGGCAACGCCGGGTTATGATGCTAGTAAAACATACAAGAAATACACTTCACTTATTCTTTGTATTAACATTGTCAGAATCCGCTCCATATTTGATCTACATTTGAGCCAAAATTCACGATTCTATTCAATATTACTGTCTCTCGTGTCTCCAACACCATATAACAACCAAATAATAAACGGTACTCGTTTTGTTATTTCCACGTCTTGCTCTTTCTCATTAGGAGAATCAGTAATGTGATAGGTACCGACTTGGTGGCTCGACTACAGCCACTTCCCCACCGATGAGATGTGGCCTCCCTTTGTCTGTTCCATAAATACTTTCATGGCTTCTGCTCCAACGAACTTAAGTCACTGATGCTTGTGCAATAGGTGCTTACTCGTGCAACCAGATTGGCAACTGGGTCCCACCCATTCACAGTTAGATTAACCAAATGCAGACGACAATTCTACTCCTGCAGCTTCTTCTCTCGCACTTCCCGTCTGTGGAACTCGCTCCCATATCCTTGCTTTCCTGACGGCTACAACCTCCAGGAATTTAAATGCAATGTCAATACTCATCTATTAACCACTTGACTCTAGTTCTTTCACCACTCCGTATATCCTTTCCTTTCTCTCCACCTTTGCAACTGTCATCACACTTGTATTCCCATCCTTCTCTTGCTCATTTCTAACTGGTTCATCTTTCTCTTCACTCTCTTCTAATTAATATTTTTACTCTTATGTAGCCCCCCTGCATATCAGTGGCATTACCACCTTGCTCGGGGTGGTACGATTAAAACAATTTTTTTTAAATAAATAGATGTTAATGGGTTTATTATTATTAACTCAGAATTATAACTTTCCTACAAGCTCGTTGCTATGGTACCTAGACTTTATGAATTTAAGCGTCGTATTAGATCACTGTTTACAGTTGGCCATATATAACCGTAAATTCTGTGCTAACAGTTTTTTCTCACACTTTTCACTTGTGGAACTCCCTTTTGACTCCTTACTTTCCAGACAAGTTTGATTTTCAAAAATTCAAATGCAATTTCAGCCGTTATCTACTGTCTGCTTGATTACTCTTCTGTCGTTTTTAGGTTTTACTGCCTTACATGGGGTGAATTCAATAAAAGAATTACACCCGTTAATTTAATTGCTCTTTATTTACCATAATAAAAATTGAGAAGTCAATTGGTTAGTTTAAGAAGATTATTTTAGAATTTAAGAGATTTAAGTTTAAGATAAAAGATTAGTTTAAGAGGATTTAGATTATAGAAAATTAAAATAAAAAAAGAAACTACTCAAATATAAAGAAAAAAAGAGTAATATGAATTAATCCAGAATGCCTTTTTAAATATGTAGATATATGTATTTTGGATAGGTCAAATATTTAAATGTGTTTCATTTTCGATATTTTTAACTCATTAAAATTATCCTAGAATAAAATTCAAATATTAAGCATCGTCAATAAAACGAATGAAATCCTCGGTGATGGATTTATGAAGAAAAAGGTTTCATGATCGTAACCGAACAGCAATTTTTAAATGATGCAAAATTTTAGAAAGCGTTATTCAGACATAAAAGTTATCTCCCTTTAATTTTTTAACCTTTGATCTTTCAGTGAAATGATCGATCCGACGATTTACAGATTCGATTTCAAGCTTTCATTGAAGCCAGTTTTCGGGCAGCTGACACCCGCTGTTATGATTTCTGTCTAATAAGAGCACGTCTTTAATCTGAACGCAAATGGTTCAATTCAGATTTCGTTTTCTTTTCCAGGAATTACGTGAATCGGCTGCGAGAAGAGCAAGCAATGGCTAAAAGGCCGACTTTCCGCAGCTGTACCGTCGCTCTGCGCAATTCAACAGGGTCAAGTGAACTCCTTCGCCGTGAAACTCTTTCAGTAAGTTTATTTGATTTTCACTGATATTTATATTCAGACAATGACTGACATTATAGCGGGTATCTCTTATTCCTTTCCTAGTTGTAGTAGGATTCCGTAGCAAGTTAACGGTATTTGGCCTTGTGGAAAGATAGCCCACAATAATTCATAAAATGATTATCAATTCAAGAAAGGCAATTAGAGTATAAAATAACATTTATACATAGTAATTATGTTTTACAATTAAAACAATACTTGAAATAAAGGTCCAACGGAAGTTAGAAAGAATTCATGGAAAATAATGATGAGCTGAAAGAAAAGAATGTTCATTTTCAAGTTGCCGTTTCTAAGGTCAGTGAATCAGTAAGTTGGTTTGTGTGGAATCTCTTTGAAAAGGTCGGTTAATACTTTTGAGAACATGGAGCAAGGAAGAGGTCAACATAGTAGCGGGTATCTCTTATTCCTTTTCTAGTTGTAGTAGGATTCCGTAGCAAGTTAACGGAATTTGGCCTTCTGGGAGGATAACCCACTATAACTCATAAAATGATTGTAAATTCAAGAAAGGCAATTTTGAGTGTAAAATAACATTTATATATATATATATATATATATATATATATATATATATATATATATAATAATTTCACCCCAAGCAAGGCATTCCACTGCCACAATTGCGCTTGGGGCTACATAGGAGAAGGTAAATAGGAAGAGTGGTTAGATATAGGAAATGTCGGAAGTGGGGGTGATAGATAGATGGGTGGGTGGGAAGAGTGTTTGAAAGAATGGAAGCGAGTTAGTTTGTTAGGAGGTGTCTATTGACCTTACATTTAAACTCCTGGAGATTGGAGCCGTTGGGGAAGCAGTCATGTGGAAGGGAATTCCACAGTCGGGAAGTGCGAGAAAAGAAACTGTTGGAGTAGAAGTTGCAGTTGCATTGTATCGGTTTCACTGTAAAAGGGTGGGATCTAGTTGCTAATCTAGTATCTCGTGCAAATTCGAACCTAGGAGGCACCAGTGATCTAAGTTCATCGGAGCAGAAGCCGTGAAAGTATTTATAGAAGAGACACAGGGAAGCCAAGTCGCACCTGTGAGAGAGAGACTGCAGGCGGTCTGCTAAGTCGGTATCGATCACATTACAGACCCTCCGCTGTACCTTGTCGAGAAGCCCAAGGAGAATAGTAGGGGCACCCGACCAGATATGGCAACAGTATTCAATGTATATACATTTCAATTAATGATTTACAAAATAAGTAATGCTTGGAAAAAGGTTCAACGGAGGTAAAAGAGTTCATGGCAAAATAATGAAGAGCTGAAAGAGATAAGAGAATGTTCATGGAAAATAATGATGAGCTGAAAGAAAAGAATGTTCATTTTCAAGTTGCCGTTTCTAAGGTCAGTGAATCAGTAAGTTGGTTTGTGTGGAATCTCTTTGAAAAGGTCGGTTAATACTTTTGAGAACATGGAGCAAGGAAGAGGTCAACATAGTAGCGGGTATCTCTTATTCCTTTTCTAGTTGTAGTAGGATTCCGTAGCAGGTTAACGGAATTTGGCCTTCTGGGAAGATAGCCCACTATAATTCATAAAATGATTATAAATTCAAGAAAGGCAATTTTGAGTGTAAAATAACATTTATATATATACATAGCAATTATGTTTTACAATTAAAACAATACTTGAAATAAAAGTTAGAGAGAGTTCATGGCAGATAATAATGAGCTGAAAGAGATAAAAGAATGTTCAAGAAAGATATAAGGCTGAAAAGTAAAAGGCTTGGTAGCATGATTAAGGTTCATTATCAAGTTGCCCTTTCTAAGGTCAGTAGGTCAGCAAGTTGGTTTGTGGAATGTCTTAGAAAGGGTCAGTTAGTACTTTGAGAACAGGGGGAAGAACTAGGCAACATAGTAGCCGCTCGACGTAGGTCAAGGGGATTAGTTACACTCTTCTCCTCTGTCTGTGCCCGTCTGTCTGGGTGCCTTTTGTCACGGCTTTTTATATTTTCCTTCTGGTCGGCATAGAGCCAACATCCGGTTTGCTCGCTTTTGCTCGGTCGGTGGTATCACCACAACATCTTCCAAAGAAAATCTTCTCAAAGATGATTGATCTGCATGCGTATTTCAAATCAAATCCAAGCAAGGATTAGTCTTTTAAATAACTTAAAGTTACTCTTGCTTGTTTTGTTAAAGTTTTATAAAAGAAATAATTGATAAAAGAAATAAGCTCAGATACAGTCACTTTCTCACCGGCGCAATGTGGCTTCTGCTCCGATGAACTTAGCTCACTGGTGCCCCCTATATATAAATTTACTCGAGCCACAAGATTAGTAACGAGGTCCAACTCTTTTACTTCAAAACCAATGAATAGTAAACGGAAATTCTACTCCATCAGCTTCTTTTCTCACACTTCTCGCCTGTGGAATTCCCTTCCATTTACTTGCTTCCCCAACAGCTACAATCTCTAAGAATTTAAATGTGAGGTCAATAGTCATCTCCTCTCTCACTAACCTGTATCCTCTCTCTCATGCTCCTTTCTCCGTCCACTCTACTCTCATCGGTATGCTCATCCTTCTCTTATCCACTTCCTGGCATCCACTATAACCTGTCAATCTTTCTCATAACTATGTAACCCCCCTGCAAAACAATGGCAGTAATATGCCTTGCTTGGGGCGATATGATTATGAAAAAAAATTCTATACTATTATAATGTGGATATAAAGTGGGGGATCAATTATACATTACAATAACTATACAAACTGATCTCTCACTTTAGGTCCACAGTAATTCTTTTCTTACCCACTTCCTGACACTCCCTATAACCTGTCACTCTTTCTCAACTTTCTTATGTAACCCCCTGCAAAACAGTAATAGTAAAATGCCTTTCTTGAAGCGATATGATTATAAAAAAAAATTGCTAGATTTTACATGATAGTAAAAATACTTTCAACCAATCATGAATCTGGTTAGTATGAAGTTTATTGTAGGCCAGTGATACCAGGGTGTCCCATGAAAACCCTAGAGTTTCTGAGTGACATCCAGGTTTACCGCAAACCTTCTGTCAAAGTTAAGGATTAACCGTAACAAACCGTAAGTAAATAATAAACCGTAAGTTTGGAAATAGTCGTAATAACAAAGAATACCCCTAAATTACTAGTTATCATGACCACGAGTTCTGTAAACCTCTAAGGATGGAGAGGTAGGAATCTGTCTTGGGCAAGACTGCTTGATGGGAAGACACTCTCCAGGAAAATTTGGTTCAATCTTGCTTTCCCTTTTCTTTTCCTATATGTTCAATCGAACATTCTCGTCTTCATATCTTGTGTATCGAAAATCATGGATTGAAAATGTCGATATTGGTTAAAATCAGATGTCCAGGGCGGAGCGCTAATTTCATATATATAAAAAGCATAAAAGGTCATAATTTATTCCTAAAAAGGCCAAATTGAAATGAAAGCGTCTAAGGTGAAATAACACGTGAGCAAGTTTTCTCCAGTTCAAAATAAAATCTGTATTTTCACAATGACTTCTTCAACCTTCGCATTTCGTTTATATTTTAAATGCCTGTAGAACACGTGAGAACGATTTCTGTGGTTCAAAATGGAAACTATAATTTCGGAATGAATGCTTTAGCTTTCGCATTTGTTGTTTTAAATGCTTGTAGAACATGTTACCAAGCTTTCTCCAGTTCAAAATGGAATCTATAATTTCGGAATGAATGCTTTAGCAATCGCATTTGTTGTTTTAAATGCTTGTAGAACATGCTACCAAGCTTTCTCCAGTTCAAAATGGAATCTATAATTTCGGAATGAATGCTTTGGCTATCGCATTTGTTGTTTTAAATGCTTGTAGAACATGCTACCAAGCTTTCTCCAGTTCAAAATGGAATCTATAATTTCGGAATGAATGCTTTAGCTATCGCATTTGTTGTTTTAAATGCTTGTAGAACATGTTACCAAGCTTTCTCCAGTTCAAAATGGAATCTATAATTTCGGAATGAATGCTTCAGCTATCGCATTTGTTGTTTTAAATGCTTGTAGAACATGCTACCAAGCTTTCTCCAGTTCAAAATGGAATCTATAATTTCGGAATGAATGCTTTAGCTATCGCATTTGTTGTTTTAAATGCTTGTAGAACATGTTACCAAGCTTTCTCCAGTTCAAAATGGAATCTATAATTTCGGAATGAATGCTTTGGCTATCGCATTTGTTGTTTTAAATGCTTGTAGAACATGCTACCAAGCTTTCTCCAGTTCAAAATGGAATCTATAATTTCGGAATGAATGCTTTAGCTATCGCATTTGTTGTTTTAAATGCTTGTAGAACATGCTACCAAGCTTTCTCCAGTTCATAATGGAATCTATAATTTCGGAATGAATGCTTTAGCTATCGCATTTGTTGTTTTAAATGCTTGTAGAACATGTTGCCAAGCATTCTCCAGTTTGAAATGGAATCTATATTTTCACCATAATTGCTTTAAACTTTGCATTTCGTTACTATTTTAATTTCTTGTAGAAAAGGTGACCATGATTTCTCCAGTTCGAAATAGAATCTAGATTTTCACATTAAATAATTTAACTTTCGCAGTTACCGTAGAACAAGTGTCTATGCTTTCTCCAATTCCCGTAGAATTCCAATTCCCGTAGAATTCCAATTCCCGTAGAACAAGTGTCTATGCTTTCTCCAATACCCGTAGAATTCCAATTCCCGTAGAACAAATGTCTATGCTTTCTCCAATTCCCGTAGAATTCCAATTCCCGTCGAACAAGTGTCTATGCTTTCTCCAATTCCCGTAGAATTCCAATTCCCGTCGAACAAGTGTCTATGCTTTCTCCAATTCCCGTAGAATTCCAATTCCCGTAGAACAAGTGTCTATGCTTTCTCCAATTCCCGTAGAATTCCAATTCCCGTAGAACAAGTGTCTATGCTTTCTCCAATTCCCGTAGAATTCCAATTCCCGTAGAACAAGTGTCTATGCTTTCTCCAATTCCCGTAGAATTCCAATTCCCGTAGAACAAGTGTCTATGCTTTCTCCAATTCCCGTAGAATTCCAATTCCCGTCGAACAAGTGTCTATGCTTTCTCCAATTCCCGTAGAATTCCAATTCCCGTCGAACAAGTGTCTATGCTTTCTCCAATTCCCGTAGAATTCCAATTCCCGTAGAACAAGTGTCTATGCTTTCTCCAATTCCCGTAGAATTCCAATTCCCGTCGAACAAGTGTCTATGCTTTCTCCAATTCCCGTAGAATTCCAATTCCCGTCGAACAAGTGTCTATGCTTTCTCCAATTCCCGTAGAATTCCAATTCCCGTCGAACAAGTGTCTATGCTTTCTCCAATTCCCGTAGAATTCCAATTCCCGTCGAACAAGTGTCTATGCTTTCTCCAATTCCCGTAGAATTCCAATTCCCGTCGAACAAGTGTCTATGCTTTCTCCAATTCCCGTAGAATTCCAATTCCCGTCGAACAAGTGTCTATGCTTTCTCCAATTCCCGTAGAATTCCAATTCCCGTCGAACAAGTGTCTATGCTTTCTCCAATTCCCGTAGAATTCCAATTCCCGTCGAACAAGTGTCTATGCTTTCTCCAATTCCCGTAGAATTCCAATTCCCGTCGAACAAGTGTCTATGCTTTCTCCAATTCCCGTAGAATTCCAATTCCCGTAGAACAAGTGTCTATGCTTTCTCCAATTCCCGTAGAATTCCAATTCCCGTCGAGCAAGTGTCTATGCTTTCTCCAATTCCCGTAGAACAAGTGTCTATGCTTTCTCCAATTCCCGTAGAATTCCAATTCCCGTAGAACAAGGGTCTATGCTTTCTCCAATTCCCGTAGAATTCCAATTCCCGTAGAACAAGTGTCTATGCTTTCTCCAATTCCCGTAGAATTCCAATTCCCGTAGAACAAGTGTCTATGCTTTCTTCAATTCCCGTAGAATTCCAATTCCCGTCGAACAAGTGTCTATGCTTTCTCCAATTCCCGTAGAATTCCAATTCCCGTCGAACAAGTGTCTATGCTTTCTCCAATTCCCGTAGAATTCCAATTCCCGTAGAACAAGTGTCTATGCTTTCTCCAATTCCCGTAGAATTCCAAATCCCGTAGAACAAGTGTCTATGCTTTCTCCAATTCCCGTAGAATTCCAATTCCCGTCGAACAAGTGTCTATGCTTTCTCCAATTCCCGTAGAATTCCAATTCCCGTCGAACAAGTGTCTATGCTTTCTCCAATTCCCGTAGAATTCCAAATCCCGTCGAACAAGTGTCTATGCTTTCTCCAATTCCCGTAGAATTCCAATTCCCGTAGAACAAGTGTCTATGCTTTCTCCAATTCCCGTAGAATTCCAACTCCCGTCGAACAAGTGTCTATGCTTTCTCCCAATTCCCGTAGAATTCCAATTCCCGTAGAACAAGTGTCTATGCTTTCTCCAATTCCCGTAGAATTCCAATTCCCGTCGAGCAAGTGTCTATGCTTTCTCCAATTCCCATAGAACAAGTGTCTATGCTTTCTCCAATTCCCGTAGAATTCCAATTCCCGTAGAACAAGGGTCTATGCTTTCTCCAATTCCCGTAGAATTCCAATTCCCGTAGAACAAGTGTCTATGCTTTCTCCAATTCCCGTAGAATTCCAATTCCCGTAGAACAAGTGTCTATGCTTTCTTCAATTCCCGTAGAATTCCAATTCCCGTCGAACAAGTGTCTATGCTTTCTCCAATTCCCGTAGAATTCCAATTCCCGTCGAACAAGTGTCTATGCTTTCTCCAATTCCCGTAGAATTCCAATTCCCGTAGAACAAGTGTCTATGCTTTCTCCAATTCCCGTAGAATTCCAAATCCCGTAGAACAAGTGTCTATGCTTTCTCCAATTCCCGTAGAATTCCAATTCCCGTCGAACAAGTGTCTATGCTTTCTCCAATTCCCGTAGAATTCCAATTCCCGTCGAACAAGTGTCTATGCTTTCTCCAATTCCCGTAGAATTCCAAATCCCGTCGAACAAGTGTCTATGCTTTCTCCAATTCCCGTAGAATTCCAATTCCCGTAGAACAAGTGTCTATGCTTTCTCCAATTCCCGTAGAATTCCAACTCCCGTCGAACAAGTGTCTATGCTTTCTCCAATTCCCGTAGAATTCCAATTCCCGTCGAACAAGTGTCTATGCTTTCTCCAATTCCCGTAGCATTCCAATTCCCGTCGAACAAGTGTCTATGCTTTCTCCAATTCCCGTAGAATTCCAATTCCCGTCGAACAAGTGTCTATGCTTTCTCCAAATCCCGTAGAATTCCAAATCCCGTAGAACAAGTGTCTATGCTTTCTCCAATTCCCGTAGAATTCCAATTCCCGTAGAACAAGTGTCTATGCTTTCTCCAATTCCCGTAGAATTCCAATTCCCGTAGAACAAGTGTCTATGCTTTCTCCAATTCCCGTAGAATTCCAATTCCCGTAGAACAAGTGTCTATGCTTTCTCCAATTCAGAATGGAATTTATAATTTCGCAATGAATGCGTTTGTCTTCTTATTTCGCTATTATTTTAAATTACTGTAAAACACATGGACAGGCATTCTCCGGGCATTTTATTTATAAAAAAGGCTGAATTTCAATGAAAACTTATAAGGTGAAATATCACGTGACCAAGTTTTCTCCAGTTCAAAATAAAATATGTATTTTCAAAATGATTGTTTTAGCTTTCGCATATTTTTTATTATTTCAAATCAAATGTCTGTAGAACACGTGAAGAAGCTTTCTACAGTTAAAAATGGAATCTATATTTTCAAAATGACTTCCCGTTTGGTTATTATTTCTTTAATGGATGGAAAGAAATCGGGTTACGAATCGGTGAGGATTAGAATAATCGACACACAATTACTGCTTATTTTTCTCTTCGTATGTCTTTTTTTAATTTCAACTGCGGACAAATAAACGGGCAGATCAGCCGCCCTTGTCTCGTTTGACTAAACTTTGTTGACATATATACAAACATTAAAAATAATGGCGCAGGTTTGTTGAATATGGTTCTCGCAAATTTTAACGCAAATATATATATATATATATATATATATATATATAGTGATGATCCACGTATACTGTCTTAATATGTATAGGAAAGAATATTAATAAAAAAAAAAGTTTTGAATTTAAAAATGTACTTTTTTTGGACAGTATTTGTTTATTTTTATTATTGTATTTTATATTTCAGACCGCCCTCGGTCCTTCATCAGAAACTAGTGATTTTTAAATTTGAATTAGAAACGTATTTCACGATAGCGTTCGAATATTTTTTTGTGTTTACATCACGTGGTGTGTTTGTTCACAACATGCGGCACGTCCGTAGAGAATGTCTGTTTGTTTTAGATAAAAATTTCTTGGAATATCTGAAAAAAATTTTAGCTATTGAAATATTTGTAAAGATTCAACACACCTAAGTCCCTATTTAACCCTAGCTTGTGTGTATTTAATTTTAAAATCCAGTATTTTTCTTTCTTTCTGCGTGTGTATGTGGAACTAAAATTGGAATCTATTAGTAAACATTTGCAATTTTCTAAAGTATGATCAGGTTGATTAAAATGTGTTGCAATTGGGGAGTATATATTATTTTGTCGTATATTTAGTTTGTGATTATTGAAGCGAAATCTAAAGCTATTACCGGATTCGCCCATATATCCACTGTTGGGGCAAATTGAGCAGAAGAGAAAGTATATGATGTTTTTGCTGTCACAAGTAAGGTTAAAAACATTAACAACCTAACAAAACAGATCCTAAAATGTAAATATCCAATAAAAATAATAAAGGAAGCACTACATAAAGCCATCCACATAGATCGTAACACACTTCTCACATACAAAAAACGAAAAGATAACAACCGAATTCCCATGGTTTTTAACCATAATCAATATCCCTACACACTTATCAAAAATTTAAAAAATGATTACAGGAACCTCCAATCAAACAAAAACATCAAAGACATTTTCGATAAACCACCCATAAATGCAAAGAAACAAACACCCAACCTATCAACTATCCTCACTTTTAACAAATATTTAAATAATACAAACCTATCAGGGAATTTAAAATGTGGGAAGCCTCGCTGTTTAATTTGTAAACATTTAATAACAGACAAAACATTCTCTATACCCAACACCAAAATAAAATTACACCCACCAAATCTTACTTGTGACAGCAAAAACATCATATACTTTCTCTTCTGCTCAATTTGCCCCAACAGTGGATATATCGGCGAATCCGGTAATAGCTTTAGATTTCGCTTCAATAATCACAAACTAAATATACGACAAAAAAATGTATACTCCCCAATTGCAGCCCATTTTAATCAACCTGATCATACTTTAGAAAATTGCAAATGTTTACTAATAGACTCCAATTTTAGTTCCACATACACACGCAGAAAGAAAGAAAAATACTGGATTTTAAAATTAAATACACACAAGCTAGGGTTAAATAGGGACTTAGGTGTGTTGAATCTTTACAAATATTTCAATAGCTAAAATTTTTTT
This sequence comes from Ascarosepion bandense, assembly GCA_037127315.1. Taxonomy (NCBI): domain Eukaryota; kingdom Metazoa; phylum Mollusca; class Cephalopoda; order Sepiida; family Sepiidae; genus Ascarosepion; species Ascarosepion bandense. The sequence goes on from JBBBDQ010001351.1 coordinate 3,649,739, forward strand.
CAGATATTCCAAGAAATTTTTATCTAAAACAAACAGACTTTCTCTACGGACGTGCCGCATGTTGTGAACAAACACACCACGTGATGTAAACACAAAAAAATATTCAAACGCTATCGTGAAATACGTTTCTAATTCAAATTTAAAAATCACTAGTTTCTGATGAAGGACCGAGGGCGGTCTGAAATATAAAATACAATAATAAAAATAAACAAATACTGTCCAAAAAAAGTACATTTTTAAATTCAAAACTTTTTTTTTATTAATATTCTTTCCTATATATATATACACAAAAATCTAGAGTGAGCCAAAACCTACCGCGGTTTCACACTACGGATCGTCAGGGCAAAGGCTGAAACTCTAAAGATAAAAGCAAATAAATAGAAGTACACTAAGGTAGGTTTTTTGCGTGTTTTTGCTCTACTATTGTATCTTTTCTTTCGTACTTTGTATTGAGCACTTTTTCTTGTGTTTGGTTCCGTTTGGGGTTTTTCTTTACTGCGGAGTATTGAATGTTTTGTTCTTGTTCCGCGGGTTTCTTTTTTTTCTCCCCATTTATCCGACGTCTTAGTACACCGGATTGTAACGGATTTAGGTTCTGTTTGTTAATGGTTTTTTCGGAGGTTTATTTTAGTATAAATTTACGACCGACATACTTACAGAGTCTATGTAGTTATTATTATTATTATATATATATATATATATATATATATATATATATATATATATATATATACCTTTGCTAACCTCTGGGCTTAGAAGTTTTCCTCGTTCTCTGTTTATAAGGGGTCGAAGAATGCATACCTTAAAATGACATGTTAATAATGGCTATTTCCCCACTAAGTTTTATTTGAATTTACGGATATATATATATATATATATATATATATAGTATATCGAGGCAGCAAATAATTTTTTAAACACATACTATTAAATATAAGAGACAATGAATGTCTATTATGTTTAATCATGAGCCGTTCTAAACGTCGTATTTTTAATTTCAGTTGAAAATAAAAACAAAAACCCTCCAACATTTGGATAATTTTTTATTAATTTGTTACAGGAACATTAACATAAAAACATCCACCATCAAAGATGATTTTATCTTGTGTTGACATAAAACATTGCTAAGCAACGATAACAGTCACCGAATAGCAGACGCATTTCGTAAATTTGTAATGTGGTTATATGAAGTCACACCGCGTGAGAGACCGAAATGTTAACAGAACCATATATTTAAATGCAATGTAATGTGTTATGACCAGATTTAAATGTGATTTTATTAAGTGTGGGTTGTTTTGCTTTAATGTAGATAGCTTCAATATCTGAAGGTTCTTTTTACTGTGTGTATGAGTGAGTATTATTGTGTTGTTGACTAAAATCGGTCTAATATTACGTACATGGCTATGTTTTTCTAAGAAATGTTGTTTACTTGAACTCTGATCATAAAGTTGACAGATAAGTCTACGGGATAGCGTGGTTGTAGTAAAACCAATATATGCAGTGGGTTTATTATTAGTACCAGAGATACAATCTCTGAATGGGCATGTAAATTGATACACTACATTAGTTTTCTCTAGAGGATTTAGTTGTGTGGTTGTAGGGTTATTAGAGACTATGAGGTCAATTGTTTTAAATTTTTTATAATATATGATGAGCTTAATTTGATTATTATTATTTATTGGTTTAACATTTCTATGTATTATGTTTTTGAGTGTTGTTTAATTAAATTAAAACCAAAATACGATGTTTGAAACGGCTCATGATTAAACATATATATATATAAACAACCACCAACATTATATATATATATATATATATATATATATATATATATATATATATATATATATTATATATATGACAAACACTAGTGTCCAAAGAATTAGAAATTCCTTTACAGGTCAATCTCTTCACGACGACCTGGGCAATCCCAGACAGATCTTACGCCAATACCTCCGCCTTCCCTCTTTCACCTTCTCTTTCCGTTCTCTTTCCTCTTATTTTTATTTTTTTTTATTTTCATCTTATTTTCATTTTTATACTTCTCTTCAGTTAAAGGAAATGCTCATTCCGGCAAAATTTTTTGTACCAAATGGTAGAAATATTGTAAGGTCTGATGAAATGAGCTAATTAGCTCATAGAAATTAACTATAGTTTATAACCACTTGAAATGTCGTGTTGAGTTTTCCTCTATCAATATAATTTGTTCTGGATAACATCCAATGAGCTCCTCTATAAAGATATAACACTTAATATTTTATATTAAGTTGATCTTCTTGGATTATCCTCGCCGTTTACGGACTGGACATATATATATATATATATATTGAAGAAATAGTAGGACGATTTGAACAGTTATTAAGTAAATCATCGAGCTTTATATTCGACCTCAATAGAATGCAGAAAGCACTGGACGGCCGTTTCGTCCTATATTTGGGACTCATCAGCAGTGCGCATCCACTACCAGGAATCGAACCCAGACAGTTGTGGTTGTTAAGCTGGTGTAATACCAACTGGACCACGGGCCCTGGTGATGTGTACCTGTGTGTGTGTGTCTGTGTGCGTGTGTCTGTGTTTTAATATATAAAATTTTATCTTCTTTTTATTCCTGAACATAGGATCCGAATAAAAGTGCAAATATAACAAACATATGAGATATATAAATACAACAATTTTATCAATGAGATGCCGTTTTCTAGTCCGTTGTCTAAAACAACAATGCTTTTCTGTACGCGTAAAAATGATACGAAGCGAAACTTTTCAAGATTCAGCCATTGTTGGCAATTGAAACTTGTAATGAAATTTTTAATTAGAAAATTGTAATTCGTCTCGACCCGAACACTGTTCGCTAATTCAATAAAAAAGTTGTTTCGAACAATTCAGATTACGCTGTACTCGATCTATAAATCAAACAGTTACAAATTGACATAATAAGCAATAACCAAATTGTTTTGTTGGATTCTAAGCGTAATAACTAAATAAGTAATAGTTAATTTATTCCATTACTTTATATATATATATATATATACATATATATATATATATATATATATATATATATATATATATGAAGTAATAAATTAACTATTACTTATTTAGTTATTACGCTTAGAATCCAACAAAACAATTTGGTTATTGCTATATATATATATATATATATATATATATATATATATATATATATATATATAAAAGGCAAGATGTTTGTGGTGTGTCTGTATTTTTCAGCCCTATTATTTTAGTTTTTGCTTCGGGTTTGGTTCTAAGTAGGTCTAATTGTAGTTCTTAATCTCAGCCATGATACCATTTACTCAGAAGACTTATTTAGCCTTCAAAATTCAGTTTACGACGATATTGATGATATTGATGCCAGGAAATCAAAATTTGACTTACATCCAATCATTTTTCTTTCCGTCTATGGTTTCGCTTTAACTGCAAACAACTATTGCTTTTTAGTCTTTCTTGCCAACGTCCAAAAAGTCTGAGCTCCAGGACCATGTCTTAGTTTTAAAGCTTTCATTACACCCGAGCAACGCCGGGTTATACTGCTAGTGAGATATATAAATACAACAATTTTATCAATGAGATGTCGTCTTCCAGTCCGTCGTCTAAAACGACAATTCTTTTCGGAAAAATGATACAAGGCGAAACTTTTCTAGATTCAGCCATTGTTGGCAATTGAAACGTGTAATGAAATGTTTAATTAGAAAATTGTAATTCGTCTCGACCCGAACTTCTTCTTCTTCTTCTTCTTCTTCTTCTTCTTCTTCTTCTTCTTCTTCTTCTATGTGCCCTGTCCCTTCAGGACGTAGACTATCATGGTTCTCCACCTCTCCCTATACCTTGTGGCTCTTAGTATGTTTGCTCCTGTTACTCCTGGCAACCCCCGTTCCGTCATCCACCTGATCAGACCCTGCAAATATGTTATCCGCTGCCTTCCTCTGTCTCTCCTTCCTTCTATCTGACCAGTCAGTATCAGGTTCTCCAGGCTCTCCTTCCTCATTGCGTGTCCCAGGAACTTCAGTTGTCTCTTCCTGATGCTCAGTATCAATTTCCTTTTCGTTTCCATTCTTTCCAACACCTCGTCGTTGCTTGATATTGTCCACGATATCCGCAGCATCCTTCTGTAGAACCACATTTCCGCTGCTTCCAGTTTTGTCCTCATTTTCGATGATATTGTCCAGCATTCACTGCCGTATTGAAGAACTGACATCACATAGCAATCCAGCACGCTTTTCTTTGTTTCTAGTGAAATTTTCCTGTGTGTTAGTACTTTACTCAGCTTCTGGAACGCGTCCTTTGCCATGCCAATTCACCTTCGTATCTCTGTGTCGCATTTTCCATCTCCCGTTAGAACACTTCCTATGTATTTAAATTTTTGTACTTGCTTTATTCTGGTGTCCACCACTTGTATTTGGCATTTTGGATTGCACCATTTGCTGATGACCATGCATTCAGTTTTCTTAAAATTTATTTGTAGTCCTTTTTTGTCACTCTCCACAGTTACCTTCGGAAATAGGTTTTGTAGTTTCCTTTCCGTGTCTGCAATCAGCACTGTATCATCTGCATACCTGACGTTGTTCAAGTTGTGGCCTCCAATAACAAATCCTGGCGTGTCATCTAGAGTCCTCAATATATTCTCGCTATACAAGTTGAACAAATCCGGTGAAAAGACACATCCTTGTCTTACGCCTCTTTCTATCTTTGTAAATCTACTGAAATCGTTACCTGTCCGTATGCAGGCCGTTTGCTGCCAGGAGAGATTCTTGATTACTCTTATGTCTTTGCCGAAAATATCGAGGCTGCCGAGTATCTCCATCAATTGTTTGTATCGTATCTTGTCGAATGCCTTCGCATAGTCAATGAAACATAGGTACAAATCTTTCTTCATTTGTATTGCCCTTTCGGAGAGCATACTAATCATGAATATGGCGTTCCTTGTTCCAGTGTCTTTGACGAACCCGCACGGTTCCTGCTCTATCTCTAGCCTGATTCTGCTTCTCGCTCTATTCATCAGGATTCTGACCATCAGTTTGGTAATGTGGCTCATTAAGCTGATAGTTCTGTGTAGTTCACACTCGTTTGCGCCTGGTTTCTTTGGCAGTGCTATAAATATCGACTTGCATAGGTCGTCTGGTATTATTCCGCTGCTATAAATTTCGTTTATTATGTCGGTAATTTTTTCTATGCCATATTCTTCTAAGGCTGTCAGCAGCTCTATCACTATGCCGTCTGGATTTTAGTATTTCCGGTCCATCCATCTCCTTGTGTATTCTCAGTTGTTCTCGCTTGTCGCTAAAAGGATCCTTTATATACTCTTCCCATCGCTGGAGTATTTCCTCTTTCTCCAATATGATTGTTCCATCTTTGGATTTTATGCATCCTGTTGAGGAGCAGGTTTTTTGTCCTGTCAGTTCTCTTATCTCTTTATGCATCTCTGCTTTATTGGTCCTGCTCAGTCTCTCTACTTCTGCGCATTTGTTGTTTTTGCCTCTTTAGCTTGTCTGCATTTGTTCCCTATCTCCCTGTAAAGTTTCTTATACTCTGCTCCATGTCTTGGCGTTATTTTTTCTCTCCTTTGCATCATGTTTTTTCTTCTACGTCAGATTTCCTTTGGGGCAATGTTGTTCGCTGAGGTCACCATCGCTTCCTTTAGTGAGTCCCATTTTGAGTGCTCTTTTTCAATTTTTTCTCCATATTTCTTTCTCACGCTGTTATTGTATTCTTTCTGCAGGGTGATGTCATTCACAAGCGTGTCGTATTGCAGCCTTGGTGATGTGCTGGGCTTCTTCAGTTTCCGGAGTTTCACCCTTAGTTTGCAGATGACTGGGACGTGGTCACTTCCGCAGTCGGCACCTGGATATGTTTTGCATTGGACCACTGCGTTCCTGAATCTCTTGTTTATAGTTATATAGTCTATTTGGTTCTTCGTGTCGCCTCCTGGGCTCCTCCATGTCCATGGACGTCGTGGGTGTTCTTGAAACCAGGTGTTAGTAATTACCTGGTCATACAAGTATACAAGTTGTATACTTGGACCCATTTTTGTATACTTGGACCCATTGGACCCATTTTTCTCCTCGTTCGTTGCGATCCCCTAGTCCAAAGTTGCCGGTCGTGTCTCCTTCCCTCTCTTTACCTACCTTGGCATTCAAGTCGCCCATTATAATCCTAATTTCTTGGCTTTTGCACTGAGCCTTGGCACTGTCCAGTATTGAATAGAATGTTTCTATTTCGTCCTCCGAACTTTGAGTTGTCGGCGCATAAACTACTATAATAGCTATGTTGAAGGGCCTTCCCCGCAGTTTAACCAAGAGGACTCTCTCTGAAAGCTGACAGTATCCAAGAACGCATTTCTTTACTTCTTTGTTTAGAATTAAACCGACCCCTTTTTCGTTTTTTCTACCTCCTGCATATATTATCCTGTGGGTGTCGATACTGAGATCTCCATTATTAGGCCATCTGGTTTCGCATATGCATAGGATATTGATCTTCAGTCTGTCCATCTCCTGCTTGACATTCTCTACAGTTGCAGGGTAACGGTCCAGAGACACATGTTGCTCATGTCACTCTTTCCCGGGCGAGGGACAAATTTTGGAGTAAAATGTCCCCTTTACGCCGTTGGTGCTGTTGTCCATGCCGGTCCTTACCGAGCGAGGAGTTGTTTCCTTGGGAGTCCTTCACGCTGTTGGCTTTAATACATTTTTTTTAATAACCATGATTGAGCGGGGGGTAGATAGTGGAGTGGGATCCCTTTGCCTTCTCCACGGCGATTTATTGAGACACCACCTCTAGTTAGCTGGCCGTTGACTCCTTGAAAGTTCTTCCGCCATTTGTAGGTTTACATTTTTGTTTCTACAGGGATGCTAACGTCCCAGTTATTAAAAAAATTATTAAGTATGTACTTAGTAAGTACAATTGACTAGTCCTGAATACAAAATAAAGTCACTCTGAAAGAAAATATATGTAATAAAATATACACAGCATGAATTAATCGAACATTTTCTTTAACTAGTCTAAATTATAAGAACCTGTCGGCAGTAGTTAAGGTCAGCATTCGTTACCAGTAGTAAGAAGAATGAAACTGCGTTTTCGACATTTTGCAGAGTCATCTTTTGACTGGCTTTGGCTAACTCCAGGAGATCCTTAATATACTGCCACGGTACTAGGTGGGAGCACGTGTGGTAAAGGGCGTGGAAGAAGCAAGAACGCTATCATTTTTTTTACCTTAAAGAAGGGAGGGATAAAAAATAAAAAAATTAAAAAAATTCATTTGAAACTCGAGACAAAAATACAAAATAAAGTCACTCTGAAAGAAAATATATGTACTCGAACACTGTTCGCTAATACAATAAAATATTTGTTTCGAATAATTCAGATTACGCTGTACTCGATCTATAAATCAAACAGTTACAAATTGACATAATAAGCAATAACCAAATTGTTTTGTTGGATTCTAAGCGTAATAACTAAATAAGTAATAGTTAATTTATTCCATTACTTTATATATATATATATATATATATATATATATATATATATATATATATATATATATATATAGTGCCAGGCAAAAGTTTACAACACATTACAAAAAATGTTTTTTTAGCTATTTCTAATACAGTTACATTAATCAATCTTTTACTGCGCGTAGAAAATATATTTCGGTATTTAGTTAAAGAATCAATTTAAAAAAAACTTCCAAAAAGTATCTCACTAAGAAAAAATGATATTTAGTAACTCAAAAGTTTACAACACATTTTTTTTTTATAAAAGTGTTAAAATTTTACAAATTAAGATGGGGTCGTTTTGAGAACGTTCAATATTAACTCTATGATTATTTTAATAAAGATTAAAATTAATTAGCCATTCTTCTTTTTAGTTAACAGAATGGGGAAAAGAAAAATAATTGATTCAGAGCTCTGTAAACATATTGTTGAACTTCATACAAATAGACAAATGCTAGGCAAAAATATTAACAAATAAGAAATTTTTGCTAGAAACATAGAAAAGAATAGTCAACACTTATGAAATATCGATCTTCCAAATGCAGATATCCCGTGTCTCATTGAAGTAAGGGAGCCACAGTAGAAGCGGTGTTTCTTTGTGCATGGCATCTTGACGAATTTTGGAGGGATTAATTATTTTCTATTACACAAATGTCATTTTTGCATTTCTCAGCTCTAAAATTCCCGCCTGTGAAATTCTCTTCCACATACTTGCTTTCCCGACAGCTACAATCTCCAAGAATTTAAATGTAAAGTCAATAGTCATCTCCTGTCTCACTAACCTGCATCCTCTCTCGCATGCTTTTTCTTCGTCCACCCCACTCTCATCAGCAATCTCTTCACTCTCTTACTCTCTTCCTGACACCCCCTGCAACCTCTCACTCCTCATAACATTCCTCCTCATCCACCCCACTCTCATCAGCAACCTCTTCACTCTCCTACTCTCTTCCTGACACCCTCTGCAACCTCTCACTCCTCATAACATTCCTCCTTATCCACCCCACTCTCATCAGCAACCTCTTCACTCTCTTACTCTCTTCCTGACACCCCCTGCAACCTCTCACTCCTCATAACATTCCTCCTCATCCACCCCACTCTTATCAGCAATCTCTTCACTCTCTTACTCTCTTCCTGACATCCCTGCAACCTCTCACTCCTCATAACATTCCACCTATGTAACCCCCTGCACAACAGTGATAGTAAAATACCTTGCTTGGGGCGGCACGATTATAAAAAACAAAAAAAGATAATAAATTATTTTGTCAAACCTTAAAAGCTGCTATTATTAAAAACTTTGTCTCAACCTTTTACGTCTTGTGACGTTTTGTCTATATTATTTCCATCTACACTTAGCTTAAAAGTAGCCGAAGTTTGTCGTCTGACTTAGATTGCTTGAGCCTAAAAATGCGATTTAAAAGCAAATACTGCCTGGCGTTTTACCCCAGCTATCATCGGCTAAACGTGCTTCTAGAATGTAAATAGCAAAGTGCTTCGTGATGAATTTTGCTTTGTTGGATCTTATCAAACAATAAAACATAAAAATCATTAGAAACTTTCAAATGCATTTCTCATTTGCTACACACCAGTTCACTTTAATGACGTGTTGGCCTTCTTGTTCTGAACCACGAAATCGCAGTGAAAAACTAAAAAGAAACAGAATCAGGGATTTATTATCTGTAAAGATTTGTATTTTAAAGCTTTATCTTCATGGCTACATATATACATATATATACATATATATCTCATAACTTTTCCATTAATCAATGAATCTCATCCATCTTGTATCTCACGTTACGTACCTATATCGCATAAATTCAATTTCTTAATATATGTTTATCTTTCTGGTACGCCCTTCAACTCATTCGTGTTGATCTCAGAATGTTTGCATCTAACAATATAACTTTCATCTATTTATCTATGTCTATCAAAACGTCTCGCGTTTATATAACTTTTTACTGATTTTTAATGCGTCTATGGCCTAATTTCTATTGACCGTGCATATCTTATATTAGTTTTTCAATGCATTTAATGCATTAGCGACAGCAGCAATTTGTATAAGACTCCTCTAAATTAAGAGAGGAAATATAAATTGTTGCTGACGTAATAGCAATCCTCTGTGTAAACAAACATAAGCTGTTACACGCCAGAGAAACTCAAGCGTTGAACAAATAAAAATCTAATCTTTCATAAGATAATCTTTGCAAAATTACTTACATGTGTGTTTGGGGTGCGGCATAGAGGCGTTTTCTGTGTCACCTGTGCTTCTACGCATAATATACGTAATGATTTATAGACATATATAATTTTTTAGCATGATTCTTAGTAGATACCTGTACTTGAATAAACTAATCGTTTATTTATTAAACAGTATATTTATTTATTTTCGTCAACCGGTCTGAATATTCAACAAAAAGAAAAGTCTTCGCTCTCCAGCAGGATTCGAAACTGGGTCGCCCCCTGAGCAGGAGAAAGCGTTGTTAGAATTGACTTGTTATAAGCCGACTCGACCACGAAGTGCATAGTTGAATAGCGTCTTTAAACGCAAATTTTCCATGACGCTCAAAATATCCATATTTGCTTATTTATTTTTTATCTTAACGTAAAGGAAGCAATTTTGAAAGAAGAGATATTTTTTATTTAATTATCTGATAAAGTGTATTACTTATGTTGCGATATATATATATATATATATATATATATATATATATATGTGTGTGTGTGTGTGTGTGTGTGTGTGTGTGTGTGTAGAGAGAGAAAGAGAGAGAGAGAGAGATAGAAATAATGTTGAGAAGTGTACCATTTAGTTATTTCATAGTGTTATTTCATGACAACTTTGAAGTTTCTTGAAGTCATTATTGTAATGAATTCACTATTCGGGGTTATTTCATTTATCTACTAATGTTTCCAATTTCTTTTCATATTTATATAAAGTTTGGTGTAATTTGATATCTTTTTGTGTGAATGATTTTTTGGCTTGATGAATGTTTCGTAAGTGGTGAAGGATTTGTCAGTGGTTAATTGCTTTTCAGCGTGTTTAAGTAGATGTCTGCATAAATGCTTAAAAGGGTCAACACAATAAAACGCAATCAATGACTAACAAATCCTACACTATACTTAAGAAAAACAATCATCAAGCAAAAAATATCATTCACACACAAACATTATAGCAAAATTCATATAAATACGAAAGAAAATTAAGAAATACCACTGCTCAGCTAAGCGACAAACTTCTCCACATTAATTCTATTAACGATTTATCTTTATCTCAATCTTGAACACTTTATGACAAAAAACTCTGCTTACACAAAATGTCGATCTACCAGTAAACTACTGGGAAAAAACAGAAATGTTAACATTAAGTATAATTACAATTTAACACTGTATATAAGAACAAAGAGTTTGTTTCTTTAACAGAGCAGGTTCATGCCAACTTCGAAGTTTCGGGAGAACACCACTATGATGACCTCATTCGCCAGAGCTGTTTACCGCTAGTATTTTCTTGTTTATATAGAATATGGTGTGAATTTGTAAGAGTGGTCTTGTTTGTGATTTGTTGATAATACATTTTTATGAGTTATTGATTTTTCTTTCTGTTTACTTTTCTTATCATTTTTAATGAATAGTTGTTTAACTTAAATTTTTTTAACTATTGTTTTTATATAATGCGTGAATGAAGTTGGGATCTTTTGTTGTATTGACTTCTTTTTTGTTGGTTTACTATTTTTTTCTTGATGTGTTGTTATGTTTTGCTGCGTGACGGTTTATTTTTGCCTGGTTCCTCAATAGGTGCATTGTGTATATTTGTATTTGTAAGATTTTTTTAATTTCTACAAACACAAGTAACATAAAAATATTCTATGAAAACAAAGAAACGTATGAGTCAACACTAAAAAATTGTGGATATTCAAATAAGCGAAAAAACAAAAAACAATAGAAACAGGTTAGAAATCCCAATAGAAAATCATAATCATAATAAAAAACACTTCCTCGAACAAAAAAAAAACTATCAAAAGTTATTGACAAAAAGGCAGTCAAAGTCAGCTACAGCTGCATTAAAAATATAGTATAAAAATAACACAAAAATACTTAATAAAACCAACAACAACAACACAAACCAACATTACAATACGAACAAATGTAAATACTGAAAGAACAACTGTCTATGATATTTATAATGAATGTCTTATACCAAGCTGCCGTGACAAATAACACAAATACAGACAAAAAGATTTTCATAGAAGCAACAGAAACATCTTTCAAAGAAAAATTCAATAGTCACAAAACATCATTCAATACAGACAAATACAAAAGCAAAATAAAGCTATGAAAATATAAATGAAACCAGAAGAAAAACAACATTAACAAAACAAATTTAAATGGAAAATAGTAAAAAGAGCATCTCAACACAGTAGTAATAACAAAAGTTGTAAATTATGTATGGAAGATAAGCTAGCAATAATCAGTTTCAAAAACCAAAGTAAAATACTAAACAAAGGGAATGAGATAACGAGAAAATGTAGACACGCAAATAAATAGCTACTTTGCTACACAAAAAGTAAAAACAAAATCAAAGTAAAAAGAAACATACCAATAATATAAAAACATTAAAAATATAAATACTAAATCATAAAGAGAAAATAATAAACAAAAACTAAGCATACAAATATTATAAATGAGAAGAAAGGTAAATATAAACACCCAATCACGACAAAAACATAAAATAATACAACAGCCAATAAACAACAAATAAAATTAATAAATACTTAAAAATACAGGTACATCACACAAAAAATGTATACAAAACACGAAACCATGACGCTGAAAAAATAAACCGTCAAGAAGCAAAACATAGCAACACATTCAGAAAAAAGTCAAACCATTAAAGTGATCAATACAACAAAAAGGCCTATTCCAAATAAACACTCATTGACATATGCAATAACAAATATAAAAAAACGAAATGAAAGTAAATCAAGCAACTACACAATAAAAATGAAAAAGAAAAATAGACCAAAAAAGAAAAAAAAAGAAAAATCAACTAATCATAAAAAACAATAATCAATCAATCACAACTAAGACGAAGTCTACAAAATCACACCATATTCTACATTAACAAGAAAAAACAGGACCTAACGACAAACAGCCCTGACGCGTGAGACGATCATAACAGTGTCCCTACGAAACTTCAAAGTCGGCATGAATCTGCTCTGTTAATTGGAAAACTGTATGTACTTATCAACGCTTTATCTGGAAAACGATATGGAGCACTTTACAATAAAAATTACCTGCATGCCAAAATATAGTTTATCAGTAAATCCACTGACACAATAAACAACATCGGCACTAAACATTATCACAATTTAACACTATATATATATATATATGTGTGTGTGTGTGTGTGTGTGTGTGTGTGTGTGTGTGTGTGTGTGTGTGTGTGTGTTTAAACGGTATCATCCATAGCAAGGTAGTAAACGGTTACGGTACTATACCTTTTAAAATTCAAAATGATAATAATCGACTTCAAAATGGACTTATTTTCAAGTAAAAAGATTAATCAACTCCAAAATGGATTAATCAAATTGGCTCAATCAACTTCAAAATGGAACAATCAACTTCAAAATGGATTAATCAACTTCAAAATGGATTAATCAACTTCAAAATGGATTAATCAACTTCAAATTGGATCTATCAACTTCAAAATGGAACAATCAACTTCAAAATAGATTAATCAACTTCAAATTAGATCAATCAACTTCTAAATGGAACAATTAACTTCAAAATGGATTAATCAGCTTCAAATTGAGAAAATGTCAAAAACCTAAAAACAATCAACTTCAAAATAAGAATAAACAACTTCAAAATAAGAATAAACAACTTCAAATTGAAATAAACAACTTCAAATTGGAATAAACAACTTCAAATTGATAATTTTTTATTAAAGGGAAAACTATTTGTACTTATCAACGCTTTATCTGGAAAACGATATTCCTCTCTTATTTTCTGATACATACAGTCAACTTTTAAGGCTACTTGGGAATCGTTTTTAGAACTCTGTGTCTAGTCGATGCTTATTTCATGATTTTTATTCATTTAAAATTATTGTTATGCCGGCGAACCAATAATCTAGCTATCGTGATGACACCTTGTTATAGAAAATACTTTTTGGGGGTCTGCCATGAGACATCGAACAGACTTTTCGGTATGTCGTTATATAACTCCTTCGGGTGTGTTATTGTTTCATAATTGTATAATTACTCATATAGACTCCGTAGCCTAAAGTGATTTTTGATCTTTCAAATTTTGGTCTTTTGATGTTGTATGGCTTTTCTCTTTACATCTATTCTAGTCTTGAAATAGTGTCTCCCTTATTTTGGCCTTCTGGGTGTTGTTCCCTAAGGTTGGTATATGGTGTATCAATAACAAGGTGTCGTCACGATAGCTAGGTTATTGCTCCATCGACAAAATAATAATTTTCAACCAACAAAAATCACGAAATAGGCATCGACCATACATTTACGTTTATTTTTAAGTTAACCTCACAAATATTCATGAGCGTATCTAAAAGAGTAATAATTTGAAAAACTAACAACATTTTAGTTTGGTTTATAATACTTGTTGCAAAATACAGTCTTTATAATTTCTTTGATAAAGTCCATGAGAGGCTAAAACACATCGGCTAATATAACTTTTCTTTTTCTCTTTATTCATATATATAAGTGGATACTGAAATCAACATCAAGAGGCGACAGTCTGTTTCATGTTAAACGCAATCGTCAGGCCTGAATATTACGTTCAAGCATGAAACAGAATATCTCCGCCTGCCGCTGACCTCACTTTTTACCTATTTTTTCCTCAGTTTTACATATAATTTACTTCAGTTTTTATTGTTTGTTTAACACCAGTTTTTACCTATTTTTTAAATAAGTTTTACCTTTTTATACCTCAGTTTTTACCTTTTTTACCTCACTTTTTACCTATTTTTTACCTCACTTTTGCCTTTTTTTACCTCAGTTTTTACTTATTTTCTTTTTATGTACGTTTGAGAGCTTAAATGCGTAAATATAGCATATCTTAAACTCAATTTTATATATACATACACTACCGGCCATAATTATTAGGCACCCTAGTGTTTTAAAAAAATGATGTGTTTCAAACTATTTTTTAATATTTATTGCCAAGTGAATAAGTGTAAATGAAAATAGAATGGTTCTTTTGTTAGTATTGCACAATAACATGCGCATCAAATGAATTTATAAATATTTGATAATTGCCTATATTACAGTTTCATTAATGAAAGAATGAAAAAAATTAGGGTGATTCGGAAGAGTTCATCTTTGCTAACTTGCTTCGTAAAATTTTGCAAAGTAATAATAACAAAAGAACCATTCTATTTTCATTTGGCAATAAATACTAAAAATAGTATAAAATACATAATTTCTTTTAAAGAAACTGGGGTGGCCTAATAATTTTGGCCTGTAGTATATATATATATATATATATATATATATATATATATATATATATGACGTCCACACTGGCGGCTGTTCGGTATCCAAGCTCGGTTCCCTTGGCTGATCGTGGAGTTGATCTCTTCTGTCCAAACTTTGTCTCGTCCCACATTGTATTGATTAATCGCAAAACTGGATTCGTCTGAATAGTCGACTAGAATCGATGACTTGGTTTGTTCCGGCCAGAGCGGCCCTTTCGAAAAAAATAACTTGGATAAAAAGAAAAGTATTTATATGCATTTTCTGGATACAAAGTTGTTAGTACAATTATTGATGGCTCAACCAGTTCTTTATTCTCCATGCGATAACTATCGACCCTTCCCGATTATAGTGCCACGCTGTTGGATTGACTTTTAAAGAGCCTTCTAGAACAAGGCTTTAAGTCGGAGGTTTTTTCCAAGGCGGTAATCTCTCTCTCTCTCTCTCTCTCTCTCTCTCTCTCTCTCTCT
Source organism: Ascarosepion bandense (assembly GCA_037127315.1). Classification (NCBI taxonomy): domain Eukaryota; kingdom Metazoa; phylum Mollusca; class Cephalopoda; order Sepiida; family Sepiidae; genus Ascarosepion; species Ascarosepion bandense. The sequence goes on from JBBBDQ010001351.1 coordinate 3,665,201, forward strand.
CTCTCTCTCTCTCTCTCTCTCTCTTTTCGGCGCACTGCTTTCTTTTATGCATACCTACTCAAGAACTATGGCGAGGCACGATGTGCTCTGGGAATGCCAGTATTACCCCCAAACAACCAATCAAGGCTCTATCTGCAAGTGTTCAAATATCGGGGAGTCACTCCTCTTTCCTTGGCATTCTTCTTGAGCCTTCTCCCTCTTTTGGTCATCTGATTAAACCCGTCTCCTTCTTGATTTCCGTGAGTGTCTTTAACCATCTCTGTCGAGAAATTCCACCTGGGCCTTCTCCTCTTTGGCCACCTGATCAAACCCATCCCCATCCTGCTTTGTGTGTGTGTGCTTCTCACTATTACTGCAGAGAAACGTGGTCCACCCCAAACGGCTAAATTTTGATTATCGTTTAATCGTGCTTTTGTGTGTGCTCGTTTTCTCACACGAGCTCTATCATTTCAACCCTTTTGACAAAAACGGGGGAACAAAAGAGGGACAATCCCTTGGCTTGAAACGTTTTATCGAATTTCGGCAGACGAAAAATTAATTATTATTTCTTTCTTATTTCCTTTTGGAAGCCTGACTGATCTTAAAGATTAAAGAATTTCGTGTCCCGGTTCTATGGTAGTAGAAATTTTATCTAAGCCGGCCGCTCGTTTTCAATAATCGTAAAAATATTTTCTATTCTTTCTCAAGAGGTTCTTAGAACACGCCGTCAGTTAGTCCCGAGCAAAACCAGATGTTCTTTTTGTTTTACCTTTCAGGCTGACGAAAAAATTTAATTACCTTTTTCTTCTGTTTCCTTCGTCTAGTCATCAGTAAATCATCAGTCTATCAAAAATTAGTGAATTTTTGTCTTCTACATTTTTCAGTTTATTAGTGCTTTTCCAAATAATGTCTCACACACACACACACACCTATATATATATATATATATATATACAAATTGACATCTCGATAAAGACTAAATTTTGAAATTTGTGTATGTATATATACATGGGTGTATTACTATGTATATGTTTTTTCTTACTAATGTTTGTGAATATTTTTTCCATATGTGAATGTTTGTAGGTTTATTCATGTATGCGTTCTTTTTCTCTCCCCCGTCTAATATATTAATAACTTTCTAAATCTACGAAATTGTTAAAATATATATATATATATATATATATATATAGTTTTTGTTTTTTTTTAGCAACAAAAATATAGTAGATATAATAGTTAATTAATAATGCTGATCTTAATTTTATAAAATTTTAATACCAAATTTTAATACCAAGTCTTCCCACATATTCTCCAAAGTAAAAGTTGCTTTACTCTGATTGGTCCACATTGTACATACAATAATGCCTCCCTGATGAAAGAGGTCTTGCTTGTTCTTAACCTTTTAAAGCCATTCATTTTGAAATAACCACATCACTTGATAAGACACAAAAAGTGTCGAAACAAAATAGCTACTTTTGTAGTGATATTGTAACATATCAATGTTATAATTTATTAATAAATATTATTATTATTATTATTATTATTATATAATATATCGTATATATATATATACGAAAAGGCTACTCGGAATACATGCAGAGTAGAGTGTATGTAGTCTCGGTAGAACGAAAAAGAACATAGTGGGAGTCATCATCAGAGTTTCTCATCCCACTATAGTTATACCGTTGTAAATATCTGATATGCTTCTATCTGAACAGTAATATCCACATTATCATATGATTTTATCACATTTATGTAACAAATTAAAATCGGTTAACCGTTGCAGGGTTATAGACTCTATGGATTTATTTTCGCCTGTGTTCAACCGAATTACTAATCCAACACGACGACGAAGATTTGCTTCAGAAGACGATGGAAGTTTTCAAAGAAAGAAGACTAAAAGTTATGAGAAAGTGATCTATCATTTACAATGTAATTAGATCAGTAAGTGACGATAGAGTTGTGTTGAAAATAAAAACAAAGTGAAAATTACTTAACTGTTAATGCTTAGTGACTCGAAGAATCGGGGGAAAAGCCGAAAGTCCGGTTTTTAAGAAAAGAAATAAGATGTGATCAATCATCGATTAATCTTTTTATCAATTGTAATTGACTTTTGTTCCTTGTCTCTTCTCTCAGTTTCGCTTTATAAATGTACACCTTTTAGAGATCGATAGTGAAAATATGCTATTTTTTTTCTGTTGTTTTGTTTTGTTTTTTGGCATTCCAAATATAATTTATTTCTTTATTCTTTATCTTATATTGAATACATTTATTAAGTAACAGAACCAAATGCGAAGAAAAGTAGGTTGGAAGATTGTCTTTTGATGTCTTGGAAAATCCGATCTAATTTGAAAATTGATATTCCCGAGGATTTTGTATTTAATTCGTTTGCTTGTAAACAATGGTATACTTTGTAGAACCTTTAACGACAACCTAGTCAAAAGTGTCTCATAACCGTACCAAATCAGATAAATGAAGATCAGGTGTAGAGGCTCATCCCTTGTTCCTTGTTTAGGATGTGGTTTCCGGCTTTCTCTTTTCCAATCTTTTCACTTTTCTTTTTCTTATTTTTTTTCAATTGGAGTAGATAGACTAAACTATCGCCCGGTTCACACTCCACCCACGTCTATTGTACAGGTGTAGAGGCCCATCCCTTGTTCCCTGTTTAGGATGTGGTTTCCGGCTTTCTCTTTTCCAATCTTTTCACTTTTCTTTTTTTCTTTTCTTTTTTTTTTTTTTCAATTGGAGTAGATAGACTAAACTATCGCCCGGTTCACACTCCACCCACGTCTATTGAACAGGTGAAGAGGCTCATCACTTGCTCCCTGTTTAGGATGTGGTTTCCGGCTTTCTCTTTTCCAAATCTTTTTCACTTTTCTTTTTCTTATTTTTTTCTTTTTTTTTATTTTTTCAATTGGAGTAGATAGACTAAACTATCGCCCGGTTCACACTTCACCCACGTCTATTGTACAGGTGTAGAAGTTCGTCCCTTGCTCCCTGTTTAGGATGTGATTTCCGGCTTTCTCTTTTCCAAATCTTTTCACTTTTCTTTTTCTTATTTTTTCTTTTTTTTCTTTTTTCAATTGGAGTAGATAGACTAAACTATCGCCCGGTTCACACTCCACCCACGTCTATTGTACAGGTGTAGAGGCTCGTCCCTTGCTCCCTGTTTAGGATGTGGTTTCCGGCTTTCTCTTTTCCAAATCTTTTTCACTTTTCTTTTTCTTATTTTTTCTTTTTTTTATTTTTTCAATTGGAGTAGATAGACTAAACTATCGCCCGGTTCACACTTCACCCACGTCTATTGTACAGGTGTAGAAGTTCGTCCCTTGCTCCCTGTTTAGGATGTGGTTTCCGGCTTTCTCTTTTCCAATCTTTTCACTTTTCTTTTTCTTATTTTTTCTTTTTTTTCTTTTTTCAATTGGAGTAGATAGACTAAACTATCGCCCGGTTCACACTCCACCCACTCTTGAGTACTCGGACGATGTGCGTTCACCTTTTATTATTACACTGTGTTGGCTATTACGACTGTAGCATATTAGACAAAATATTTGACAGGATAACCCCCTCTCTTCCCTCCTCTCTCTCTCTCTATCTATCTATCTATCTATCTATCTATCTATCTATCTCTCTTCAGTTTTGAACATCTTTGTTTGGCAATATTAATGCCCATCACGAAAGGTGGCTTCATCATTTAAGACTGGTGTCGCCGATATTTTTTTCTGCTGCAATTATCCCCGTGTAAATAGTTAATTTTACTATTTTCCCTTAAAATTCTGTCCAATAGGCTTTCTTAAACGATTTGTTCCTTACCTCTTCTCTAAACTCTTCTAAATCACCCGGTCATTCCGTGATGTCGGATGATATTTCCTTTAACTCATTTCAAGAACATGAACATTTTATTCAAAAGATATCTTTTCCTGCTACCAGCATGTTGATTTGAGTCCATTTCACGAGATACCTCTTGGAGTAAAATCTTTTGGTTCCCTACTGATAATTGTGCCTCTGAAGTTTCTTCTGGCATGAAATCCGCCATCGAGTCTTTTGTGCCATCTCGTAAATGCCATATAACTTTCAATAGTTCTCACCTGACGATTCAACTGCTGTAGCTCACTTTTTCGGTTATTCCAACGTAATAGATCCGATCTCAATGTACGCCTCTATGTGTCCTTTCTTAATAAGTACAAACGTCTCCTCGTTGTTTGCTGATAGAGTAAGTCACCCTATAGCCTCTCACAAGTTACTGGGATTAATGACATCTCTGTAAGTGTGTGTTAAACAAGGATAAGACCTCAATCTCTCTTCTCTTCAATCAATTCATAATGCTATCATCTTTTGTCTATAAAACAAATCCTCTTCTAATACTTTCCTATAAAAATCAGCAGGACTTTTGCTCGGTGTGACTTTTATATATAGATTATACATAGAACCCCCTCCATGTTTTCTGCTATCATCTCTAAGTTTCATCCTCAAAAAAACATGTATACGATTATATCCTTGCAATTATCCTCAATAAAGATGCTCTTCAATTGGCGCTCCTAACTCTGCAAATTACCTTTCCGCTTCTTGCTTTCAAGATTAGTCGAAATCCTCTTCTGTTGCGCCTGTTTTTAAGAACTCTGTTGAACCGTCTGATCGAATTATTGATCTAATAATATTCTAACCGTCTTTAAAAAAGTACTAGAATCTCTGACCAACTCTGAATTAGTTAATCTTATTACACAATATCGTCACGTTTTAGATATGACTGAAGAAAAATTGGGCTGTTGCTTTGGTTATCTCGAAGACATTTGACAGAGTTTGCTATGCTGGTTTTCTTCACAAGTTAAACGGTTATGGTCTTTCTGGCTTTTCTTATCAAACCCCTTAATGAAGATCGTTCATAACGACCATTCTTAGATCTTCTTGCATGAATGCAGGTGTTTCACACGAGTCAATCTTTGAACCAACTTAGTTTATTCACTTCGTAGATTAGTGTTTTTTCGTGAAGAAATACAGATGTTAAGAAATGGGTCTCGATCTTTTAAATATTCTGTTCAAACAGTGCAAGTCTTTTCCTTCTAGTGGTCCAGTGTAGCGACAATGGCCGTGCGATGCTGATGACGTAGCTGTTCATAGTTACCATAAAAATGATCATGAGCACAACATCAAGATTTTTTGCCGTGTTTTCCAAGAAACAGGATTTTAGATAAGCATTTCCAAAACAGAATATGATCTGGAATTGCAATGAGACCCTAAATCAGAATATGAAATTGATAAACTCTAAGCCTTTTAAATATGGACCAGTTATACCAAATTTAGTGGAGAAGATAGGGAAGTTAAAAATCGAATAAGTTGAGCCCCGAAATATATTTGCCCCATAACCTAAAACACTAGAAACTAAAACCCGAGTTTTTAAATAGACAAAGCTAGACTCTTATATGGCTGTTCTGCATGTCGTCAAAATCGTTTAGAAATATGTAAACCGCCAGCTGCATATAATCATTTTTAACAGATTAATACTTAAAAGAATAAACCCAATAAGAATAAATCGAATACATCTTAGAGATTACTTTCCTTCATCAGAACCTGTAAACAAGTGTTTTTTTTTGTTTTTTTGTTTTTTATAAGCGTTTCACCCCGAGCAAGGCATGTCACTGCCACTACTGCGCAGGGGGCTACGTAGAGTGGAGAAAGGATGATTAAATATAGGAAATGTCAGAGGGTGGGTGATAGGCGGGTAAGTATACCGAGAATGAGGGTTGGGTAGATGAGAGTGTTCTGAGAGTAGTTGGGAGTTAGTGTGATAGGAGGTGTCTATTGACCCTACATTTAAACACCTGGAGATTGTAACTGTCGGGAAAGCAGACTTGTGGAAGGGAGTTCCACAGGCGGGAAGCGCGAGAAAAGAAGCTGTTGGAGTAGAATTTACGGTTACATCTTATTTGTTTAACTGTAAAAGGGTGGGACCTAGTTGCTAATCTAGTATCTCGGGTAAATTCGTGCTTAGGCGGCACCAGTGATCTAAGCTCATCGGAGCAGAAGCCATGAAAGTACTTGTAGAAGAGGCACAGGGAAGCCACATCATGCCGGTGAGAGAGCGGCTGCAGCCGGTCTGCCAAGTCAGCATTAACCACGTTACATATCCTCCTTTGTATTTTGTCAAGAAGCCCAAGGAGAGCAGCAGGGCACCCGACCAGATATGGCAGCAATATTCAATACACGGGCGGACAAAATCAAATTATTATTACTTTAAATCGAGTTCACGCCAAAGTAGTAAATCTACTAAGAAACAAGGGGTTGCTTGATGTGAAAAATTTAGAAACAGAAACAATACTAAAGAACGAGAACAAAAGAAATCAAGAATATCTGACAGCATAAACTCCCCACCTCTCTCACTCACTCACTCCCCCCTCTCTCTCTCTCTCTCTCTCTCTCTCTTTCTCATGTTCATCACGAAAGGTAGCTTCATCATTTAAAACTGGTGTCGCCGATATATTTTCTGCTGCTTCATCTCTGTGTAAAATTAACTTCACTGTTTTCCCTAAAAATTCGGCCCAATAGGATTTCTTAAACGATTTGTTCCTTACCTCTTCTCTAAACTCGTGTTTTCTAAACCTTCCGGTCATTTCGTGGTGTTAGGTGATATTAGCTGTAACTCATTTATAAGACATGAATATTTAATTAAAAAGACATTTTTCTGCTACCAGCATGTTCATTTGAGTTCATTTCACGATTTTCTTCAAGATGCCTTTTGGAGTAAAAGTTTTTTTGTGCCTCTAAAGTTTCTTCTGGCATGAAAGCAGCCATCGAGTCTTTTGTGCCATCTCGTAAATGCCATATAAAAAACACGAACTTTCATTAATTCTCATCTAACGATTCAACTGCTATTCCAACGTAATAGATCCGATCTTAATGTACGCCTCTATGTATCCGTTCGTAATAAGTAGAAACGTTTCCTCAATGAGACGAAGTAGATAACGATTGAAACTGCATTTAAATTTTTAAAGATCAAAATTGACTGGAAAGTATGGAGCCGGAAAAGAGTTCCACAAGTGAGAGATGCGGGAAAGAAACTAGCATAGAACTTATCGTTACTGTTAGCCAACTCAACTGTAAATTGATAAGATCTCGACGCCAGTCTAGTACTGTGATTACATTCAAATGTCTAGGTACTATAGTAATCGGCTCGTCCTAACATCAACACTTGAACGCCTTCACAGTCAGTATTAACATAAAATGATTATCAGGTATAACTAGAAATAAGTGAGATAATCAAGCTGTGAACTTTCTCCATGAACTTGGGAAACGAATAAATTGAATTGTATTTTTAACCTTTGTGGGTTATTTAAAGCCGAAACATTTTCCGGAGGACAGTACACGGTTATCCCAATCGGTCCCCTATCAAAATACTGAGCAGGCGAGGCACTGCTTAATTTTGGTGAGCAAAAGAGAAACGGTGGTTTGGGAAGAAATCTTCCACTCTCACTAGAAATATAGATAAAAGGACTTGATAAAGGGCTTTCCTGAAAAATCGGTTTTAATAAAAAGATTAATTGTTCCGTCAAGGAATGTTTAAAGTTTATTTTTATATTACTATATCCTATTTGTTATAATAAAGACGGCTGCGTATATATATATATATATATATATATATATATATATATATATATATTTATTTATTTATTTATTTATATATATAAATCTAAGCAAGAGCCAACAACCGACCACGGTTTCGCCTAACAGCTCGTCAGGCCAATTTCCCTGACGAGCCGTTAGGCGAAGCCCTGGTCGGTTGTTGGCTCTTGCTTAGATTTTCTGTCTTTGTTTGCTCTACTTTCGTATTGAGCACTTTAGTGTTAGGGTTTTTGTCTTGTTTTTTTTTTTTTCTTACGAGTGCTTGACTTTTTGTTCATGTACTTCGTTTGTTTCTTTTTTTGCTTCCCTTTTTTCCCTCCGAGTTTGTCCTCGGTGGGTTATACAAGATGATTTAAATTATAGCTTGATTAATACTTGTTTTACTATTGGTATTGTTGTTGCTACAGTTAATACTATTATATATATATATATATTACGGTCATATCACGTTGAGTACACCGGTTCCCGCTTGATCACCGAAGTTAAGCAACGTTGAGCCTGGAAAGCGTTTATTGATGGATGTGCGTTGTGATGCAGTGGATGTAGGCTTGGAAAGGGAAATCGGTGAGCCGAGTTTCAATTCCAATCGAACACTCTTCATTCACTTACGCACTGGTAGCCTTGGTCCCTTCCCTCCAGTTATGGGTTAAATAACTGAGGTCTGCTGTTCATGGTATCTGTGGCGAACCTCTGCACCGCTTGTTTGTTATCAGCAGTTCCAAAAAGTGTGGATGGTGCTACACAAGCCTTCAGCACTTTAAACTATTCTTTGTGTGGCGGTCTGAGTTAAACACTCATACGTCGAAATCGACGGGAGAGTCCATAACATTATATATATATCCCTCTTGTCACGCTCATAAAGAGAGAGAGAGAGAGAATAGCAAAGTAGTGTCGACTCACTTCATTAGAAAGACAATAGGCATATAGCGTCGGCTCAGTTCATTCTCTTTGCTATCAGTTATTATAATATTTATGATAGTTTAGATTATCATATTTGTGATATTTTTATATTATGATATTTAATATATATACTACAGTCCAACTGACAGCAATTTGTTGTGTTGTGGCTCGTACCATATGATATCCGGTCGCCCGGATATATAAAAGACAATGTACGCTTAGCATGGCGAGGTGTTGTCATAATCACGGACTTCGGGAAGTTACACCTGCTACTGCGAGAGACTGTAAATATTGCATATATCTCTTGATTGTACCACTCTGTTAATAAAGTAGTTTATCTACATTTCTCTGTGTATCTCTTCATTCCACGATGCAACACAATTGTTAGAAAGTGGTAAAACAATTTATTGGGATTCAATAAAGCAGAGATAAGAAATTCACAACTGAAATCAAAGCCAATGAGCTGTACAATTAATTATTTTTTTAATGTTCAACTGTATCTATGATTCATTGATTGATTTTAGTATTATATAAATCGCTTTTTGCTCAATATCTTTGCTTGTTAAAAATTCATGCACTTTATGTATAAAAAATATCTCTCAGGAGAAAAATTTAGCAACAGAACGATGAATGCGGCAACAGCAAAGCTTATTTTAAGACCAAGTTGAAACAAGATTATCATTTAATAGACAAAGGTATCTGAGTCCCTTACATGAAAGACTTGACCAAATAAGACTGTAATGTAAGAAACGTATGCCTAAAGAAACTGATTAATTGAAACGATTCATTTTGCTTGGAAACTAATCTAAATCTAAACTTATTTATAAATGGAAATTTGTCTCTGTGTGTGTGTCTGTTTTTGTGTCTGTATGTGTATCTGTTACCTATAGAATCCGAAACGGCTGAACCGATTTTCTTGAAAATTTACACAGTTGTACTATAAGCGTCTGTGAGTGTTCTTAGCTAAGTTTTATGTCGAGGTACCCCTGATAAATATCGAAAATCGATAATCGAAAAAATCGGGTTATAGACGGAGTTGTCCAATTTTAATCAAATTTAATACACTCATAGACAAAGACATAAGAAATGATATCCAGAAGTTTCAAAGTTTCAAGGTTGCAGTTCTTACAATAGTACAGAAAATCGATATATATATATATATATATATATATATATATATATATATATATATAAAGGCAAGATGTTTGTGTTTGTGTGTGTGTGTCTGTTTATCTGTCTGTATGTCCTTTATACAAATCCACAATTTTTATCCGATTCTCACCAAACTTCACACAAATATTCTTTAGGCTGAGTCTGAGCTCCAGGACCATGGATTAGTTTTAAAGATTTCATTGCACCCGAGCAACGCCGGGCTATACTGCTAGTTTTGTCTAAATGCAGGTAAATATTTTATTTGTATTGATTGTCAACACGACTAAGGAAAGTTATCACGCGTCAAATCATACATTTAAGCTGATTTACTTCTCTTCCCGATGAGACAGGAAATATATAAACAAATGCACACTGATAAGTATTATATAGTTTGATATTATATTTGTTTTAAATTATTAAAGCTCTCCATTTAAAGAAAGACAACAAGTCTAGGTTTATATGTCATTTGTGATATGCGTCATTTGTGGTGTACGTCATTTGTGATGTGCGTCATTTGTGGTGTGCGGTTAGCGTAATGATTATCGGCACGGAAAGAACAGAGTTCAAACAACGTCTGATGCTGTCTGTTCACATTCGCATTAATATATTTAGGAAAGGCATGGATCCAACACTTATACCAGCTTCCAGCAATTGGACAAATAGCAGGATAGGCTTAGCTATCTTACCTTGAATGACAGCCAGTCTGGGAGAAGCTTTACTACTAATTTGATTTCAAAATTGTAGAAATCACATGAAGTTAAAACATTATCTCTCCAAAAAAGTCATAAAAATACACTGGCAAAACAAAAAAGGGTTTAGGTCAGCCATGATCGTTTATTACGTGAAGAACTTGGCATGAAAAATAGCATCCGATAATCTGTAACAACTTTCTGTTTGTTTAAATAAAAGCTGAAATTATTTCAGATATTTTTTTATAACTCGGAATCTATTTTTCATCACAGCCCATTTAATTGATCTTTTCTTCGACTATCATAAATTGCATGGATTTCCATAAATTGCATGGATTCAATAAAAAAAAGAAGTAAAATGGCATTAATTACCCTCCACTAAAATTTATCTTTTAAATTTGTAACTGATGCATTACTTTGGCAACAGCGACCATCATGACTTAGCATGGTTAGGGTTATATATATGTGTGTGTGTGTGTGTGTGTGTGTGTGTGTGTGTGTGTGTGTGTGTGTGTGTGTGTGTGTGTGTGAAAAGTGTATGTATATAATTATAAATATCAATATATATATATATATATTATGTATATGTGTGTGTGCAATTTGTTATATATATTATATTATTTATATATTATATATGAGTGGTACTTATTTAAAAGCGCTCAATATCAGTGCTAGAGCTGACATATTCATATTCATATATATATATATATATATATACATATCAATTTGTTATATATATTATATTGTTTACATATTATATATGCGTAGTATTTATTTAAAAGCGCTCAATATCAGTAATAGAGCAGACATATTCTTATAGATAGGCGTGAGTTTGGAACCCTGGGTTTCATTCGCAAATATATATATATATATATATATATATATATATATATATATATATATATATATATTGATTGATTGATTGATTGATTGATTGTTTAATTACCTAGTTTTTGGTCATAATAAGATCAGACCAGTGTACATTTGTATTAAAAAGTGTTCAATACAATTATATTGTAGAACTTTTGAAAATTTTCTATTTGTAAACGAATTATTATGCGGCCTGTTGAATGAAACAGAATATTGTATGAAACGAACTATTGAATGAAAGAACAGCAATTATGAGTAAGTGCAACCATACTAAAAAATAGCTCTTAGGTTCATACAACCATGGATAAAAACGTTATGATTTCTTGTAATTTTAAAAATCGATCGTTCAAAACTGCATTTACACAACTGGTTCTGCGACAGGTGAACATTGATTAAACAACTTCCAAAGCGTCTGGTTAAATAAGGTACTGAGGATAGATCACATGAAATGGTGATAGAATCTATTTATATAAAGACATACCAGCCATTCCTATGTCAAGAGAAAGAGTGGGTCTTAGAATGAAATGCAAATGTCCTTTATGTTTTATGTTTATTATATAACATCTAGTGTTTGCTGTTTATTTTATTCACTGTGGTCATTTATCTTCTAAACTCAATAAACCTGTTAAGATACACATTTCTTTGTTTCGTATTTCAATACTACCAATTTATGATAATATAAATTTTGTTATTACGTTTCATTTTTGCATCATTATTTTAACATGGAACTTCTTATCGCTACTATATATATATATATATATATATATATATATATATATATATATATATATAAAATCGTCGGTGATGGCGGATGTTATTGTATTACAGTCTAAATAACACCTCTCTGAAGATGGCTCATGTGTGTCGAAAGCTTAGAAGCAAATTAATAAAAAATTATCCAAATGTTGGAGAATTTTTGTCTTTATTTTCAACTGAAATTAAAGCCAAAATATGACGTTTAGAACGGCTCATGATTAAATATAATAGACATTCATTGTCTCTTATATTTAACAACATATGTTTAGAAAAAAAAATATATATATAGCACAGAATGGCAACTCGTGAAGACGGGGAGGACAATCACCTCAAAAATTATCAAATTAATATAAAACATTATAAAGATAAAAATAGATCTCGATGGATATTATTTAGAGCAAAAATATTGAGAAGAAAACCGTTTTGTTATGTGTAGAGATTCTCTCAATATATATATATATATATAAAGGAATAAGGAACAAAGAAAAAATTTTACAACGTTCAAAACATTACTTTAAAAATAGTGCTCAATATAGAAATAGAGCAATCAAATAACGTTTACTACCTGATGAGATTATTGTTCTTTCAATGTCGAAACAAAATGTACACTTTTGTAGTAGATTGTAGTTTGGACATGTTCTAAAGCATAATTTATAATATATATATATATATATATATATATATATATATATATATATTGCGATTTTGTTATTACAATGGTTTATGAAATTTATATTATGGCATAATATCACTACACAGAAATAATCATGTTTCGGAACAGAACTGTTCCTCTTCAGGTGATATATTAAAATAAATAGTGAAAACGATTTACTTTTGAAAATATTAGATGAATTCATGGTTATTTAGAAAATTAGGGAGTGGCAGTTGGAGGAAATGCACTTAGGTGTGTAAAACTAGTGAATCAGCATTTCGAATTATGTAACCATAATATAATTTGGTCTGGGTAAAATAAGGTCCCACTATGTATTTTACCCAGACAAAATTAATAAGTGACATGTCTAGATCTAAGCCATTCTGTCCCCTTTCCTAATCCAAATGATTATCTCAGTTCTGTTCCGAAACATGAAGATTTTTGTTTAGTGATATTATGCTTTTATAAACCATTGAAATAACAAAATTACAATATTAAGCTCTACTCTGTATCGAGCACTCTTTATAAAAGTAAATGCTTGAACAGTGGGTTTTAATCTACGTGTTCTTCCACTTTCTTGTAATATATATATATATATATATATATATATATATATAGTAAGGTTAATTGGAATGCTTCTCTTGATGATGAAATCATTAATCGAATTGCGAAAGCAACTAGTGCTTTTGGGAAACTGCGCCATCGGTTATGAGATGATAGGGGGATTAGCCTAAGGACTAAAGTACTTGTGTATAAAGCAGTTGTGCTAACGACGCTGCTTTATGGATCGGAATCATGGACAGTCTATCATAATCACATCCAAAAGCTTGATGTCTTCCATAAAAATTGCCTTAGAACAATTTGTTGTCTCACCCTAGGCAATCGGATGTCTAATGCGGACCTGTTCACGCGCTGCGGTATTAGCGGCATTGAAAGCTTTTTGATGCAATCACAGCTGCGTTGGGCAGGACATGTCTTGCGTATGGAAGATGACCGAATACCAAAGCAAGTGATGTACGACGAGCTCACCAGTGGACGGCGGAATGTGGGTAGACCTCTGCTTCGCTTTAAGGATAAGCTGAAAATGAATTTGACATGTACAAATATTCCTCACCGTGATTTTGAACGAATTGCCTCTCAACGAAAAGAATGGATATCTGCCTGCCAGAGGGGCATCAAGCAGTTCTCTGAGACTGTTGATTGACCAACTGCGCGTAAGACGTGAGAGAACCAAAGTATCTGCAAGTGTCCCAGCCGATCATTCGGGCAATCTCCCTTCTTGCCTCTATTGTGAACTTGTTTGTAAATCTCTTGCAGGACTCAAATGTCATTTACGATTGAGTAAGTGCAGGCATGCTACGTCGAATGGAACAGTTGTCTAAACCTCATACGTCGAAATCGACGGGAGAGTCCATCATATATATATATATACATATTAAAAAGTTTTAATCTAACATGTTTCACTTTATAGATTTGTTATGAAGACAATAATCAAATTATTTTTTAATTTAAAAAAAAAACCAAAGAGATAGTTGATTGAGGTTTGATTTCATTGGTGAGATATGTGTCATGTTTAACAAAAAAAAATATTTTTATATGTAAGAACGTGAAATAAAAGTAATAGATGTTTATTTTAAATGTAAACGTGTGCATATATATATATATATATATATATATATATATATGATCGAATAAATCAAGAAAAAAGTAGGAAATGTATTTTAATCTAACATGTTAACATGTTTCCCTTTTATTAAAGCTTCTTCAGAAATCTGATTAAAGACGAGCGATAAAAAATTCAACTCTTGTCTTTAATCAAATCTCTGAAGAAGCTATAATAAAAGTGTAACCTGTTAGATTAAGACACATTTCTTGTTCTTTATTCTATCATCTTGTCAGACTTCAATGCATATATTCAACTCATATATAGATAGATAGATAGATAGATAGATAGATAGATAGATAGATAGATAGATAGATAGATAGATGTCCAGTCCGTAAACTTAATATAAAATATTAAGTGTTATATCTACACAGAGTGTTATATCTACCCTGTCTGTGTCCTTAAATCTTTTGACTTGTTTTCCTCTTCATTTTAAAGAAATGTTTATTCCGGTAAAATCTTTCTGCCGAAAGAAACGAATATTGTGTGGTCTGATGAAATGAGCTAATTTAGCTCATTAAAATGAATTAACCAATTCAAATGACGTGTTGAGTTTTCATTTATGAATATGAATATATATATATATATATATATATATATATATATATATATATATATATAACATAGTGGTGATCCACGAATACTGTCTTAATATATATATATATATATATATATATATATATATATTCTGGTATTTCAGAACTTTCTTTTTTCCTTTATATTTTACTTTTGATAAAGCTTGAAGAAAAGTGAAACATGTTAAATTTATAAACGTTTCCTATTTTTCCTGATCCTAATATTCTGTTAGATTTAAATACATGGTCCTGGAGCTCAGACTCTTTGGACCTTGGCACGAAAGACTAAAATGCAATAGTTGTTTCCAGTTAAAGCGAAACCGTAGACTGAAAGAAAATGAATGATGTAAGTCAAATTTTGATTTCCTGGTATCGATGTCAAATTTACTGCACTATTGTAAGAACTGCAACCTTGAAACTTCTGAATATCGTTTCTTATGTCTTTGTCTATGAGTGTATCAAATTTGATTAAATTAAATTTAGATAGATATATTTATGTGTGTGTGTGTGTGTATTTCTAGCCCTGACAAGATCATTTTCAAAGATAAGACATTTCTTTTGTCCCTTAAAATATTATCATTTGCTTTCTTTTGCCTATATTTACGCCTTCAAAACATTTCTTTATTTTCAGAGTACTTCTCCAAGCAAAGGTGAAGATGACAGGAATTCTGGAGGTGGTGATTCCATTCATAGTTCACCAAAACAAGCCGGAAATACGAATAACCCAAAGTTTTTAACAGCGTCGGCATCCCCCAAGCAAGAATCAAACAAAAGTTCACTACAATCCCCAACCTCTTCTATCAAATACATCGACGAAGATGATACATCTAAGAAAGTAAGTGGATCGTTTTTCCTTTATATTTTAATATGACAAATGGCGTTAACAACTCGTGGTTCATGACATGCATTCGTCACCCCGATAAAGCAGTAGAAATAGCTTAAGGAGTAGCTACAGAAGGTAGCGGTTGAGAGTGACAAAAAAGGACTACAAATAATCTTTAAGAAAACTGAATGCATGGTCATCAGCAAAAGGTGCAACCCAAAATACCAAATACAGGTGGGGGATACCAGAATCAAGCAAGTACAAAAATTTAAATACCTAGGAAGTATTCTAACATGAGATGGAAAGTGCGACACAGAGATCCGAAGGCGAATTGGCATGGCAAGGGACGTGTTCCAGAAGCTGAGTAAAGTATTAAGACAGGAAAATTTCACTAGAAACACAGAAGAGTGCGCTAGATTGCTATGTGATGTCACTTCTTCAATACGGCAGTGAATGCTAGACAATATCATCGAAAATGAGGACAAAACTGGAAGCAGCGGAAATGTGGTTCTACAGAAGGATGCTGTAGATATCGTGGACCGAGCATGCAAGCAACGATGAGGTGTTGGAAAGAATGGCAACAAAAAGGAAATTAATACTGAGCATCAGGAAGATACAACTGAAGTTCCTAGGACATGCAATAAGGAAGGAGAGCTTGGAGAACTTGATACTGACTGGCCAGATAGAAGGAAAAAGAGACAAAAGAAGGTAGCGGATAACATATTTGCAGGGCCTGATCAGGTGGATGACGGAACGAGGGTTGCGAGGTGTAACAGGAGCAAACATACTAAGAGCCACAAGGGATAGAAATAGATACAAAGCCATGATCGCCTACGTCCTGAAGGGACTGGGCACATAGAAGAAGAAGAAGAAGAAGAAGAAGAAGAAGAAGAAGAAGAAGAAGAAGAAAGTTCTCGTTCTGAAGTAAAATCTGTCTTAAAGATCAAGCATCAGAATATTTGGAATTCCTTGTTGTTCAACTGATAACTTTTCAGCTTTTCATCAGAAATTGTTAGGTTAGAAGCTGTCATTTTATCTTCAAGCTAGATTTGAGTAAGATTAAACTTTTGAAGTAAAATTAAAAGAGGGCTGTTGCTTAATCACTACACATCTATACACGATTTAAGGTAAAATCCAGACAAAAAATTGTTTATTTTATTATTCTTTTCGACTATTTTCTTGTTTTTCATTGAAAATTGTTAACTACCTGAGTACATTCGGCTTTCATATCAAAGTATTTTTTGCGTACTTAGATTCAACGTTTTTATTTTTCAATATGGCGTCTTCATGCATCAGGTCACGTAACAATTCAGCATGATTTTATTAATGAATACATCTAGTATACTTGTTCTTAAATTTGATAGCATTTTATTCATCATCTGTCTATATCTCTGAGATGAAGTATTGTAACTATTGGAGCTAAAGCAACGTTGAGCCTGGTCAGTACTTAGATGGGTGACCACTTGGGAATACCAGGTGCTGTAAGCGTTCAGTGACAGATGTGCGTTGTGGTGCAGTGGATATCGGCTTGGAAAGAGAAATCGGTGAGCCGAGTTTGAATTCCAGTTGAGTACCCTGCATTCACTTAAGCACTAGTAACCTTGGGAAAGGTATTAATCCGTCACTTCCCTTCAGTTAAGGGTTAAATAACAGGATGGGGCGTGGAGGCAACCCATCTAGTGTTGGTGTCACAATAAAAACACCTTTGGTAGCCCTGGCAAAGTATCAAGTATTCAGCTATTTGACAAGATAATGAATTTCGCTACAAGTGGAGCCAGGGTTCCAAATGCACAGGGAATACTGGAGGGGTGTAGTGAGTTCCATCTCGTGCAATGGCCGCTAGACGACGGACGATTGTAACTATTTACATCGTGAATATGGCAATAAAGATGAGAACAGTTCCAACGATGTAAATAGTGTAAACATATTGTTCTTGTTGTTTTGTTTGGTTTTTGCACATTCCAAAAATTGACCGAATGACCACTCATCATATTTTTGGGTGAATTCTGCTATCAGTAACAGACTGTTTATACATATAAACAGCGTGGATATAGTTATCAACACTACATGATGGTGGATGGAGGCTCTTAGTATAAGGCTAATCCTTTATATTAAGAAAAGCAATGTTTTTTTTCAACTCCTTTAATTCCCTCGTGACCTCTATATAAATCCCAGACAATGTATTAGCGGCAAATGAATTTCGCTTGATGTGAGAAACATATAGTCACCATGCATTATTGATTCCTCAGAATACACACATTCCCTCTTTCTCTTTCTTTCTCTCCCTCCCTCTTTTCTCGCTCTCACTCCCTCTTTCTCTCTCTCTCTTTCTCTCTCTCTCTCTCTCTCCACACACACACACACAAACGTATATGACGATCGGAAGAGCATGAAACCCAGGGTTACAAACTCACACCTATATATATATATATATATATCAGAAAAAGTTAAGGCAGACACATTATTTCATGGTAAATCGGAAGTGTAAGCCTATTTCAGCCGAACCATCATCAGCTTCCGTCTTTATTGTACAGAAGATTTTACACGAATGAAATTCACAAACAAAGACCCTTTGTTTGAGAATTTGATTCATGTAAAATTTCATTCGTGTAAAATCTTCTGTACAATAAAGACAGAAGCTGATGATGGTTCGCCTGAAATAGGCTTACACTTCCGATTTACCATGAAATAACGTGTCTGCGTTAATTTTTTCTTATATTTTCTCTATATGTATTTATATACCTATATATTTAGATCTCTCTTAGAGATTTATCCTACCACTTTATGTACAGGATACTCTTTTGGATTCTTGTATATCTACACCACATGCTCATATATATATAGATATATATATATATGTTTGTGTGTTTGTGTGTGTGTGTGTGTGTGTGTGTGTGTGTTATGTCTTGAAGGCTGTCACAATGCGTTGAATGCAATAAAAGAAGGTCGGGAGGTGTTTGTATGACCTGTTTATTATTATATTGATATTTCGAGACTATAATCTCATCATCAGAATGGCAGAGAAATCCTCAGAATGTCCGTGTTTTTTAGCTGCACATCTATGAATGGCTGGCTTTATCCACTGCTGCTGTACGTGTGTGCGTGTATGTATGTGTGCGTGTGTGTGTGTGCGAGTGTGTATCTGTGTGTGTTATAGTTGGCGTCTTTTTTTATGGTCAACTATTTTACGCAATGCTTCAAGCAAATTACAAAACTTTAATATATATATATATATATATATATATATTAGCAGTAGTACAAACTAATGGGATAGCAGTTCACTGCTTGCTTTACTTTATTAAGAGTGCTCGATACTTAGTAGAGCGTGAATGATACACTACCCCTCTTTACCATGACCTGACTTTCTCCGAAAATCCTCTCCTTAATGGTCTGGATATGGTGAAAATTGTTTTGTTTTTAAGCTTCTATCTTCTATTCCGAACAGGAAAAATATCGCTGCATGATGAGGTGCTTATAAGATATTACCGAAACACAACGGTTCTTGTGTTGCAATCAACTATATTTTTATAATAGACATAGAATAAAAATATTACCATATATATATATATATATATATATATATATATATATATATATATATATATATATATCGGTGTGCGTGTATGTGATAGTAGAAAGACAAAAACGTACTGTGTTCAATAACCACCAGCACCCACTTCTCTAAATATCGAGAGTAAAAATGCGAATAAATGGTATTTTGCTTTCATGGAAATTATTAAAACTAATGCACATACATAATACTTAATGTAAGTAAATTATAGCCGTGGATAATCTGCTTTGATATATCACCCTCTCTATTATAATAAAGACAATTGTGAATATATATATATATATATATATATATATATATATATATATATATATATATATATATATATAAATCGCCTGAAGGCACCACTCATGGTAGAAACCTGGGTAGCGAAATAACTCGCTTAAAAATGGAAAATATTCAAAAGTTCTACAATATAATTGTATCGAACACTCTTTAATACAAATGTGTACTGATCTAACCTTATTATGACCAAAAACTAAGTATTAAACAATCAATCAATCAATATATATATATATATATCCCTCTCGTCATGCTCCCTGGAATGACCTCTGAGGAAACAGCTAATAATCCTCTCAAATATTTTGTTGTCATAGTTTTGAAGTTAATGCACGGTCAACACATTTACGTTAGTTCATTCACAACACTGGATCAATAAATTTTAATATTTTTTTAATTAGCAGCATTTTATCTCTGAATTTATTTAATAGCTTTTAAACAGAATTCTTATTTCAGGCAAAACTGAATTTATATTTGAAATAATTTTAGAAATGCTTCGCCGAATTTACGCATAAACCCTCCAGATTATTGTAAACGTTAACACTCACTTAATTAACACACGGGACAGGGATATAGCCTGTGGGGATAGATCTAATGATCTTTTAAAATATTGTTGACGGTATTTGTACACTTGTTTTTTTAATATTTCCTCAGTTTGTTTCCAAGGAAACAAATGGCTATTTCGATTGTATCTTCTCTTCTACATATTTTTTTTCTTTTCGCGATAAAAATGTCAACGACTTGGAACTCAAATTAAGATTTCACACCTTCTTAACCCAGTCCACATGTTTGAAGAACAAAATTAGAATTTTTCAGAAACAAATGAATAGCTACACGTTTCCATTCCATGACACGTTATGTTTTCGACTTTCTTTAACCATATGTAATGAATATAAGGTTAAATGTCGTAGCGACCCATGGGTCACCTAATATAGGGATGATCTTGAAATTATTGACAATGGTAAAAATATATTTCCAACATAAAAACGTTTTAATGTAAGGAGTATGATTTAGTTATTAATAATTTTTAATAAGAATTATTGATTTATACACCGCTGCAATCGATTAATTTGATTAAACCAAAAAAGTATCCCTCGATTCATTGATGAGAAAAAATATTTTCGAGCGTCTGTTATCTTATTAGTTTCACAGAATAAAATTATGGAATCCGTTTCTAGATACTCATCAATGTTACTCAATTTAATATTGCATTAATCTAATAAACCACATTTTTGCTCTCAACAATTATATAGTATGCCCTTAAAATGTATTTTTAACGTTAGTCAGCCGATGTAGGCGTTATGAAAATCAAATGAAAGAAATGACTTTTTAATTTAAAACACTGCTTCTCGTGGCTAAATGCAAAGATGGAAGCGTCATTTGCAATAATCCAAAATGTATTTTCAAATGTACAGAAAACAACTATGCGGTAGTAAAATAATAAAACCATACTATGATGGTAAAGTTGAAGAAACATTCTAAAATAGAACTATCGTCTGATAGTTTCAAAATTGAACCATACTATGATGATCAAAATACGAGGGCCAGTCAATAAATAAGGTGAATTTTTCGGTATAAGGACTTCTACGAGGGTCATTCAGCAAAAAAGGTGAATCTTTCGGTATAAGGACTTTTCTCCCAGCGTAAAAATCTTTGGACTGATGTCTCAGCCAATCGCTTACAGCGCTTTTGACTTCATCGTCACTTTCAAGTTTCGTGCCTCTCATGAACGCTTTCAAGAGTCTAAACAGATTAAAGTCTGAAGGGGCAAGGTCTGGGCTGTAAGGGTGATGAGGGAGCTGTTCCCAGCCCAGCTCGTTGATGGTCTGCACCGTTTGGGCTGCTGTGTGTCTTGATGCAGCTGATTTTCGCGTAGACAAGGTCATCATGGACAAGTTTGTGGGCTGTCCCAACAGATAGGCTCAAAGTCCTTGCAATGTCATCCACTGTTACCCTTCTGTCAGACTGAATGAGGTCATTGACTCATTCGATCACCTCAGGAGACCTCACTTCTGTTGGCCTCCCAGGCCAGGCCTGTTTTCATCCTCAACAGTGCTCCGTCGTTCTTTAAACAATTTAGCCCACTTATAGACATATTTTGGCTGAAAATTGTGGCACTATACACAGTTGACATTCTCCTGTGAATTTTAACTGGTTTGCACCCTTCATCAATCAAAAACTTGATAACTGACCTCTGTTCAGTCATGGAGCATGCTTATTGGTTATTAATCTCCAAAACTCTCAAAGTTTTTTTTCAATCTGTAAAAAAATTAAATCACTTTGAAAAAGAAGTAAAGGATTTTTTAAATGCCAGCTTCTATCTGTATTAGAAGTCCTTATACCGAAAAATTCACCTTATTTATTGAATGACCCTCGTAGAAATCCCTATACCGAAAAATTCACCTTATTTATTGAATGAGCCTCGTAGATGTCCTTATACCGAAAAATTCACCTCATTTATTGAATGACACTTGTAGAAGTCCTTATACCAAAAGATTCACCTTATTTATTGAATGACCCTTGTAGTTCCATGCTAAGACTAAGATAGAATCATTCAATAATGGTCCAATGTAGAATCATATTTTGATTGTCTAAGATTATTATGAACGTGCAGAATAAAATCATACTATGATTCTATCAAAGATAGAACATTACTATGACTGTCCAGGACACAATCATACTATTATAGTCCAAGATAGAATATTACTACGATGGTCCAGGATAAAATCAAACTATGATGGTCCAAGGTATAGTACCTTATTATGATGGTCCAAGATTCAATCATACTAAAATAGTTCAAAATAAAATTTCACCATGATGGTTCAAGATACTATTACGGTACCAAATATAATAGTAATAATACCAAATATCAGTCAATCCAGGTCACAAATTCTACTTGTTTGACCGAATGTTGAAGAACCGTACGAGAAAGACCGGTTTAAAATTATACAAAAACAAACCTTTCATAGATGACTTGATTAAAAGAAAATAAGTCTTGTCGTTTCAAAATATGTGAAATCAAAAATTTTAAGAATTTGTTTAGCCTGCAGCACACACACACACACACACACACACACACACACACACACACACACACACATTTATTTATTTATTTATTTATTTAGAAATTATAACATAAATATATTATAATATCACTACAAAGTAGCCATTTTGTTTCGACACTATCCGTGTCTTATCAAGTGATGAATTCAATTACAAGTTGGAGTGTTTTAAAAGGTTAAACGAGTAGCTAAACCCCCTTAATTAGGGAGGCATTGTTACAAAGACAGGATAGACCAATCAAAACAAAGGAATCTCTGATCTGAAAAAAAAAACAAGAACAGACACTAAATTTCATTTGTTATGAGCCGTAACAAAAATATTTGAGTAAAATAGAGATCAGCATATGTATCTGCCTGTACATACGTATATGTGGATACAAGTAAGTATATGTGATTGTGCTAATATGTAGGGTTATATGGAGCCTTTGAGTGAGCGTATAATTAATGGTCATTGACCAGGGATGGTGAACTCTCCCTGACCAGTCTATTATCTATATATATATATATATATATATATATATATATATATATATTATTATTATTATTATTATTATTATTATTATTATACATTAGTGTATATTGAATAAATAGCTGCAGCTAAGAAAGTTGCTTCTCTATCTTGCTTAATATTTTTCTAGCCAGAACCTATCTTCCATGATTATAATTCTACCATTTGTCCTTACTTCGAATATTGTTTCCACATCTGGTCTGATGCTAATGTTATATAATGTTCTAGTGGAACATCCTGCCATCCCCCGACAATAGAATGTTCTACCTGATAAAAGACGGTAACGAGCGGTACGAAGAAGGAAGGTCTTAGGCATTCGCCTGAGTGCTCTATGACACTGTCAGTTCTCTGCTTCCGAGCAGAGAGCACAAACCCAGTCGTGGTTCCGCCGAAGGGTAGAACCACGACTGGGGGAAAATAGACAGACATTTTTTGGCCCGGCTATATGGCCGGGAATACCCACATTAAAATGACCATGTGTCACATCCGGCCTTGCGTGGGAAGGCTAGTAAATACTGAAGGTCTTAGGCATTCGCCTGACTCCTCTATGAGACTGTCAGCTCTCTGCTTCCGAGCAGAGAGCACAAACCCAGTCGTGGTTCCGCCGAAGGGTAGAACCACGACTCGGTAAAAATTGACAGACATATTTTTGGCCCGGCTATATGGCCGGGAATACCCACTATAAAATGACCATGTGTCACATCCGGCCTTGCGTGGGAAGGCTAGTAAATACAGAAGGTCTTAGGTATTCGCCTGACTCCTCTATGACACTGTCAGCTCTCTGCTTCCGAGCAGAGAGCACAAACCCAGTCGTGGTTCCGCCGAACGGTAGAACCACGACTCGGTAAAAATAGACAGACATATTTTTGGCCCGGCTATATGGCCGGGAATACCCACATTAAAATGACCATGTGTCACATCCGGCCTTGCGTGGGAAGGCTAGTAAATACGGGGAAGGTATTAGGCATTCGCCTGACTGCTCTATGACACTGTCAGCTCTCTGCTTCCGAGCAGAGAGCACAAACCCAGTCGTGGTTCCGCCGAAGGGTAGAACCACGACTGGGGAAAAATAGACAGACATTTTTTGGCCCGGCTATATGGCCGGGAGTACCCACTATAATATGACCATGTGTCACATCTGGCCTTGCGTGGGATGGCTAGTAAATACAGAAGGTCTTAGGCATTCGCCTGACTCCTCTATGACACTGTCAGCTCTCTGCCTTTCGGTTAGAGGGCGCTCTCTGCTTCCGAGCAGAGAGCACAAACCCAGTCGTGATTCCGCCGAAGGGTAAAACCACGACTGGGGAAAAATAGACAGACATTTTTTGGCCCGGCTATAAGGCCGTGAATACCCATAAATGACCATGTGTCACATCTGGCCTTGCGTGGGAAGGCTAGTAAATACAGAAAGGTCTTAAGCGAAGGCATTCACTATTCGATAGTCTATTCCACCCCAATCCGTTGCTTGCTTATATGTGTATTATTGTTAATTGTACTTTAGTACAATAAATCTGTTCTACCTTATTCCTGGTGTTGAGTATCATTCTTCAACTGATCTATTTACACTGTATTCCTTTTGGGGGTATATCATATATTTAACAACCCTTAATAAAAAAAAAAAAAAGAAGAATATGCAGTGTTGTTAATCCTGGCCAGGAATCTCGGCATCGCTACTGTCGTAACCTACCTTCTTTGTACCTGTTCTATAAATACCTTTATTGCAATCGTTTGGATTACCTTTTCACTATGATACCTAGACCTTATGAATTTAAGCGCATTACTATGTGCGTTGTGGCGCAGTGGATATCGGCTCGGAACGAGAAATCGGGAAGCCGAGTTCAAATTCACTGCATTCACTTACGCGTAAATACCCTTGGGGAAGGTATTAATCCGTCTCTCCCCTCCAGTTATTGGTCAAATAATAGAACAGATTGGGCTCTTTAGCCTTGGTCGGTAACCAGTCTACCGCAGAAAACAATGGCAACCTACCGCGGGATAATCTTCTGCCCAGTCAGTCATGTCTTTTTCGAGACATGATCGCCCAAGTGTGTATCACGTATGGCACTTAACTGACTGACTGACTAAATTGATGTAGCTCTTCTCGATTGTAGAACTCCCCTCCAGCTTCTGGCTTTCTAGTTAATCTTTGACCTTCAAAATTCTAAATGCACTATCAATCGTTATCTTCTATCTTCTTAATTCCTGCTCTTTTACTGTTTCTCACCTCAACAATGCTTTTCCTTTTCCTACATTATTTCACAGTCAGTAATCAATTGCATCTTAGTGACTTTATTGCCTTGCTTAGGGTGCTCATCCATTAAAATATGATATGCGCTAAAACAGACTGCCTTCTTCCACCGAACGCCCTGTGGCCCAGTGGTAGCGTCGCCGACTGACGCCAGTCCGATCGGGTTTCGAGCCTGGCTTACGGAGCAATCGGAGTCTAACAGTACTGATGAGCCGTGATACAGCGAAACAGATCTGTCTGCAAATGACTATATATATATATATATATATATATATATATATATATATATATATAGCATAATGATAATCAATATGTACTGTTTTAATAAGTTTAGGAAAAAACTACTAAAAAGTTGTAAGTTGAAAATGTATTTTTTGACAGTATTTATTTATTTCTGTTATTATATATATTTTTTTGATATTTCAGACCGGCCTACAGTACTGTGCAAAAGTGTTAGGACAAGAACTATTTTATCTTTTATGAGGCATCAAAATAAAGTTTAAAATCACCCCTCTCCTAACACTTTTGCACACTACCGGTAGTGTGCAAAAGTATTAGGACAGGGGTGATTTTCCTAAAAACCATCTTCAAAAAGATGTTGAATAGCCATTTCGATATGAAGATCCCCATGGGGGACGACACATCACCTCAGCAACAGAAAAAACCTTTCAGAAACTGGAGAAAAATTAGTCTACTTTTCCTTTTTAAATAGATTGCAAAGAAATTAAAAAATAAATAATAAAATAAAATAAAAATAAAAATAAAGGGAAAGAAAAAGAAAAAGAAAACGAAAAAGAAAAAGAAAAAGATAGAATAAAATCAAATAAATAAGAAAAGAAAAAAATTGACATCGTCTGGGTTCGCAAAAAAAAGGGAGAATGTAACTAAAAATTAACAGACAGCCGTGTTAAATCGACGTAAGTTTAAGCAACACGGAAAAAAGGTGGTAAGAGAGATAAAAGAAGAAAGGGAGGGAAAAAGAAAGAAACTAAAGAAAAATTTTTTTTTAAATATTACAGACGCTGGACAAATTCAAAAACCTAATTTCCCCAAAACGTTGAAGTATTAGAAAAAGGCCATTACTTAAAAAGGCATAATTATTAATAAAAGAGAATAAAAAGATATAGGATTTAAAATAAAATTATTTTTTAAAAAATTAGGTCATTTGAAATTAAACTAAATAAAGACAACACTAGGTAAAAAAAAAAAAAAAAAAAATTAATTACAATTATTATATACATACCTATAGAAGTACACACATACATACATATATATACACACACAATTCTACGAATAAGAATACATATATACATACACATACACACACATACATTCAATTTATTACACACTTATATACATATACATGCGCATACACACATATATATGTGTGTGTACACACCTATATACAAAAAATTCATATACACATAATATACATGTGTACACATACATGCACACATATACACACACACACACACACACACGCACACACATATATATATATATACATATTCCATATGCACTCACACACATACATATTAATGAATATTATGAAAAGGAGCATTTAAATAGCTAAAAAATTTTTTTCAAAATTACATATAGCCCACATACATAAATACATATATACATATATATACATATGTATACAAATATGCACATCCACACACAAACATACACATATACATAAAAAAAAAAATTAAAATTAAAATTAAAAAAATTTTTTAAAATATTAAAAAAATTATAGAAAAATTTAGAATTTAAAAATTAAAAATTAGAAGTTAAATTTTAAAATCCGCCCTATGGCGGCACTTGTTTATACATTCCCTCCTAAAGTTCAAAAGTAAGACCTGATGAGGATACTTCAAAATCAGAATCTTCTCCAATAAACACAGACGACACCTATCACGAAAACTTTTAGGAGTACAAGCTGAGCCTATTAATTTCCAGCTGATTATAGGGTCCTGCCCTTCCTCCTTCATTTCCCAGAACCTACGTGATAGTGCCGTCTGGAATCTCTGTTTAGGGTTCGAAAACGAGTACCTGTGATTATAAAGCCTCTGTTTGAAAGAGCCCGCGGACATGCCAATATAGGTCCGGTAATTGTCCTTGTTATTAGATGGAGAAATGCGGGCTTCATAAATTACATGGGTGGATTTACATTTGCCTTGCACCGGGCAGGCATCCACAGAATAACAATTGCATTTGTCGACAATTCCGGATTTAGCTTCCGTATTATTTAGGTTCATTAAAATTTGTTTAATGTGGGAATTAATTATATTATCAATATTTGAGGTGCAAGAATAACTAATTTTTAGGGTGAATCTATTAAAAATTTTATTTAAGGGATTGTTATTATTATTAAAATGTTTATCGATTAATCTGAGAAAATACTTACCAATATTTATATTAGTTAGCTTACAATAAGGAGGGTTAAACCAAATTATCTTCTTTTTTGAATTTTGAATTTTTAGTTACATTCTCCCTTTTTTTTGCGAACCCAGACGATGTCAATTTTTTTTCTTTTCTTATTTATTTGATTTTATTCTATCTTTTTCTTTTTCTTTTTCGTTTTCTTTTTCTTTTTCTTTCCCTTTATTTTTATTTTTATTTTATTTTATTATTTATTTTTTAATTTCTTTGCAATCTATTTAAAAAGGAAAAGTAGACTAATTTTTCTCCAATTTCTGAAAGGTTTTTTCTGTTGCTGAGGTGATGTGTCGTCCCCCGTGGGGATCTTCATATCGAAATGGCCATTCAACATCTTTGAATTAATCCTTTTTTAATATATATTTGCTCTGTAATATTTTATTACATGGAGCTCTCTTCCTGCATCATTTTTTAATATTAAAATAAATTTTGAATATTAATTAGGATCGGGTTTTTTGGAATTTACCTTCCTGCTTTTTTCCCTTGGATTGAAGTATCTGAATTAAAATATATATATATATATATATATATATATATATATATATTAAATAAACATAATGAAATAAATGTTATATGTAAGCATTGCAAAATGTTCACCTTAAAAACTAATATTTATTAACTTGCATATATCTATTAACTAGCAGTTTAGACCGGTTTCACTCGAGTAGTTTAAGGAATAATAAGAATAAAAAACATATGATGAATTTACATGGCAAATACTTACACAACGTCCATCCTCGTCACTTTGATAGATAACAATGTAGAGTGTCTCTATTAGATTAGGGACGGAGGGGAGGGGCAACATATAGAGATAATTTAAAGTGAGATGATCGATTCTATATTATAATCAATACATAAACTGATCCACAACTTTGTCGGGTGATATATATTTTTCTACCCCTAATTTTGGCTTTCTGAAAAGTGTTGGTGTTCTAAATTTTGATCTACATCTGAGCGCAACTCCTGTCAAGTTAGACCGCAAAATGCAGACGCTAAGCAGAATCTATCAAACAAAAACTTCCACAACGTTCACCCTCGTCACTTTTATAGATATAGATTTGTTTTATATTATGAAGGAATAATAAAGAAATTGATATTAAAATAATTCAATAGATATTTCATTTTTTAATAATTAAAGAGATATTAAAAATTTGTATTATGATATAATAATAATGTAAACTACATTAATTTTAAATAAAAAAATGTATATATATATGTATATATATATATATGTATATATATATGAATATATATATATATATGAATATATATATATATATGAATATATATATGAATATATATATGTATATATATGTATATATATATATGTGTATATATGAATATATATATATATGAATATATATATATACATATGAATATATATATATATATGAATATATATATGTATATATATATGAATATATATATGTATATATATATGAATATATATATGTATATATATATGAATATATATATGTATATATATATTAATATATATATATGTATATATATATGTATATATATGTATATATGAATATATATATGTATATATATATTAATATATATATATGTATATATATATGTATATATATGTATATATGAATATATATATATATATATATATATATATATATACGTTACCGGCCATAATTATTAGGCTGTACCAGTTTTTTTTAAAGAAATTATGTATTTCATACTACACAGCTCAAAAAAATTAGAGGAACACATTTTAATCAGAGTATAGCAACCTATCAGTCAAACTTTTGGGGTATTGATCTGGTTATTTAATTAGCAGAGGGGGTTATTAATCAGTTTTAGCTGCTTTGTTGTTAATAAAATCAACAACAGGTGCTTCAGAGGGGCAACATTGAAACACCTCCCCCCAAACAGGAATGGTTGAGGCCACTGATACTTATTTTCCCTTCTCATCTCTTTTGGTTGATTTTTTACTGACTGGCTTTCTACTGCTGTAGTTTTTCATTTGTCTTGGATTAACATCTCTGTTGATAGCATGGTGCGGTATCTGGACGCTACAGAGGTTGCACAAGTAGTGCAACTCCTCCAGGATGGCACATCAATACGTGACGTTGCAAGAACGTTTGCTGTGTTTCACAGCACAGTCTCAAGAGCATGGAGGAGATTCCATGAGACAGGTAGTTATTCCAGGAGAGCTGGACAGGGCAGTAAAAAATCCTTAAACCCGCAGCAAGATCGGTATTTGCGCCTTTATGCAAGGAGAAACAGGATAAGCATTGTCAGAGCCCTAAAAAATGAACCTCATCAGACCACTGGTGTTAATTTATTTTACCAAACAATCAGAAACAGGCTCCATGAGGATGGCCTGAGGGCCCGACGTTCTGTAGAGGGCCCTTTGCGCACTGCCCAGCACCGTAGAGCACCATTGGCATTTGTCATAGAACTCCAGAATTGGCAACTACGCCACTGACGCCTTGTGCTCTTCACCGATGAGAGCAGGTTCAATATGAGCACATGCGACAGACGTGAAAGGGTCTGGAGATGCCGTGAAGAACGTTATGCTGCCTGCAACATTATTCAGCATGACCGGTTTGGTGGTGGGTCACTGATGGTCTGGGGAGGCATATCCCTGGATGGACGCACAGACCTCTACAGGTTAGATAATGGCACACTGACTGCTATTAGGTATCGGGATGAGACCCTTGGACCAATTGTCAGAACCTACGTTGATGTAGTGAAACCTGGGTTCTTCCTGGTCCACGACAATGCCCAACCTCATGTGGCTAGAGCATGCAGGCAGTTGCTGGAGGATGACGGAATTGATACCATTGACTGACCCCCATGTTTACCTGTCCTAAATCTAATAGAACATCTCTGGGACATTATGTTAAGGTCCATCCGGTACCGTCAGGTTGCCCCTCAGTGTGACCAGGAGCTCAGTGATACCCTGGTTCAGATCTGGGAAGAGATCCCCCAGGACACCATTCGTCGTCTCATTAGGAGCAAGCCCCGACGTTGTCAGGCATGTATACAAGCACGTGGGTCGCACAAACTACTGAGAATCATTTTGAGCTTCTCAATGACATTTTGATAAAATGGACCAGTCTGCTGCATCATTTTTTCACTTTTATTTTTGGGGTGTCTTTGATTTCCCCCCTCTATAGGGTCATCATTTTCATTTCTATCAAATTATGTGGCATCATTTTGTTATTAATACATCACCTACTTATTATCAGGAAAGATATTCAAGATCATTTTCCTCTTTTTAGATCTGATGTGTTTTCAAAGTGTTCCTCAAATTTTTTTAGCAGTGTATTTTAAGTGAATAATTCTAAATGAAAATAGAATGGTTCTTTTGTTATTGTAACTTTGCAAAAATTTACAAGTCAAGGAAGCAAAGATGAACTCGCCCGAATCACCCTAAATTTTTTTCATTCTTTCATTGATGAAACTGCAATATAAGTAATTAATAAATATTTATAAATTCATTTGATGCACATGTTATTGTGCAATATTAGCAAAAGAACCATTCTATTTTCATTTACAATTATTCACTTAGTAATAAATACTAAAAAATAGTATGAAATACATCATTATTTTAAAACACTGGGGTGGCCTAATAATTATGGCTGGTAGTGCATATATATATATATGCGTGTGTGTGTGTATGCATGGTAGTATTTCTGTTATAAGTGTATAATAAAAACATAGTTACTGCAACAGAAGAGCTGTTGTGTTTCGGTACACTCTTATTTGCACCTCGTCAGGTAGAGAAATATTTTATTACTCTTCGGAATTATTATATATAGAAGCTGTGTTGCAATAAACTATGTTTTTATTGTAAACTTATCCTAAAAATATTACCATATATAATATCATATATAATATAATGCTTTATTAATTATCGAGCAGTCTTAATAAGGTAAATCACTACAAACAGTGGGCTATCAACCCATTAGTTTGGACTACTTCTAGTATACATAGAGACACACACACACATGTATATATATATAGATATACAAAATTTCACACCAAACAAAATATATATATAATCATCATTTATCCATCACACCTAGATGGTGCATAGCGTAGCACCTTTTTGTTGCTGTAAGAAACTGTTTTTTACGGGGCAAGGTTGTTAGCGTTACACCCCACTCCCAAACCTGGAGGACCGGTGGACCATTCATGGTCCTTACGTTTGCAGCAGTTGGTATTCCCAAATGGTCACCCATTTAAGTACTGACCAAGCTCGATGTTGCTTAACTTTGGTGATATATATATATATATATATAAAGTAAGAAAATTGACCAAAATTCCTGTGCCAGCAAATTCACAAACACAAGTTTTAATACACTAAGCTATTGTCCCAAAAATCGTAGATTCAATTATGGCAGTGGGTACCTCGGCGTGGTCTAATGGTTAACAAGCTCGTTTCGCTAGAATAATCATAACCGAGCAGTGAGTTTAATCCTCACTGGGTGCCCCCTACTTTCGGCCGTGTGTTACGTCTAAGCTAAGCTTAGAAAATCACCTTCCTCCAGGTTTGGGGATTAGGCGCTGGGCTAACAACCCTTCCCCATGAAAGGAAGTAGCAGAAACGCGGCCCGCACACCATTAGGTGTAAGGAAAAGTTTATTTTATTTAATTATTGCAGTCATTATGCGTCTGTAATAAAGTTCACCCTGTTATATGTATTATTATTATTATTATTATTATTATTATTATTATTAGCAAGCAAACAGCAAGTTATCAAACTTATGGTTGTTTACAGATATAAATTATTCAATTATCTCTCGATATCTGATATGGGTATTGCATGTGTCACAGCCAAAAGTGCACGTTATGGTGACAGGTTTTGACAAATGTATCGCATTAACTTACAGGGTGGCTCCGTTTGAAATGCCTTCAGGTTAGGTAACCCAATCCGCTTAGACTATCTTGAATTGAGTGTCTTTCGAAGTGACTCCCAAATCGATTTGGCTGTCTCATCCCTTAAAGTGAAAGAATAATCTTCTTGATACTCGAAAGTCATGCCTGGTGTAACATTGAATGCTTCCTAACAATCCTCACCGGTCCATAACTGGTAAAGAACTCATTAATTTAACAACACATTAGTACATCATTAACAATAAAGTTGATAATTTCTTCAATTTAAATTTGAAATTGCACCATTTGATGCATAATCGATTATAATTAGCGTAATTAATTGGAAATTAAATAATTAGTTGTTGCAAACAAAATTAGATCGATTCGATAGATACAATGAAATAATTATCCCGGGCGATGCAATTACTGCAATTTAGAAAGTACGTATTTAAGAATGATACTAAAAATAAAAACCCTTTCGCTTTTTATTTCGTCTTTTTGTTGCTCACAAAATAAAATGAGCTCAAAAATAGTTGCCCCAAACTATTGAAGATTAGAATCGACTGAAAGAGAAAATGATACCTTTTTCGTCAGTGCCATTTTTAATTGATAACACACGTCATCAAACTAAAGTTTCATGACGTATGTTAGTCAGATGACAAGATAAATATTCTCACAATTAAACTGTGCACTTTGATAGCGATTCACAATTTTTTTATCATTTCATCCCAAGCAAAACGACAGAGCCACTAATATGCACGGGCTTACTGAGTGTAAAAGAATAGAAGGAACGAGAACAATGAAAGAACATGATTTAAGAGGACCGAAGACAATAACTGAAATCGAATTTAAATTTTTGAAAATCAAACTTGAGTGGAAAGAAAGAAACCAGAAGAAGAGAGTTCAACAATCGAGCAGTGTGAAAGAAGAAACTGTTAACAAAGAACTTACGGCTACATCTATAATGAAATCGTCTCGCCAATTTAATTGCAAATAAAAAATTTTTAAATCTAGCTACCATAGAAGAGACTTTAACAGAACATTTAACATGAAAATATTTATAGAAAATGCTTAGGAAAACTATATTACAGTCATGAGGAAGTAACTGATGTCGAGATACCAGTTCAGGACCAATAACACAGCAAACTCTACTTCGGATTTTCTCTAAATATATAGCAGGAGAACCAGACCATATGTAGCAGTAATATTCTAAGCATGGACGAATGATAGACTTGTAAATATGTTAGAGTCTAGACAGAAAAATTGTCGTGGAGTAAACAAACCTTTTATATGTCCCGGAAAGGGATATATATATATATCATTCGAGGTAGCTAAACGGTTTTGGCAAATGTAACCGGGTAAGACAATCTAACATGTAGACGTAATGAACGGTACTCGTCATATGCAGTATCCTGAGAAGTAGGCGTAGTCAATAGACGTAGACCAATAGTCGTAGACCTCTAATAGTAGTAAATCTCTATGAATCCTTGCCTTCGTCTGTATTTATGGCTGACACCAGCCAATCACATTACTGTGAGGGGGGACCAAGGTGCATGCATATTCCTTACATCACCTTCCTAGCCCCAAAATTAGCAATCGATTTGATATAATCTTTGTAAGTTATTATATAAATTTAACCTAATACAAACCTCAGGAGCTACTCGACGTAGAATTTAATTTTAAAATGCTTATAATAAGTGAAGTATGATATGAGCGGCTTTTGTATAAAGTGTTGTGGATTCCGGGTGAGGAAACGCACAAAATATTGAACAACAAAAACAAATATGGAGATAGAAAAGTCGGTTATATTGAACGTAATACACAAACCTGAACGCAGGTTAGTAAATCCAGGAATGTTATTAGTAAGAAATAAACATATACAAGTCTTGAAGTGAAGTCTTTGGAAATTGTACATCCATGTATCTTATTCTAGCTGAGTGGAGCTCAGAGCTAGTCTGATTTCTAACGAGGTAGTCTCTGGGTAACTTCGGTATCTCTCGGTAACTTACGTATCAGTTCCGGTACTCTCCGATAACTCGCACGGATCTCTACGAATACTCTCAACTATCTGGCCGCTGCAACTACTGTTCTCTCTATGGCAGGAGTATATGTACACTCAGTCGAGTCCATTATCATATACAAAGGGGAGATCCCACAACATAAAGTTTATCTAAAAAAAGTTTTGTAAGCCAC
>JBBBDQ010001351.1:3705000-3722500 GCA_037127315.1 Ascarosepion bandense
TGAGAACGGTGGTAAGGGGTATAGTCCGATTTTTTTTTCTAGTCGATAACATGAAAAACAGCAGATTTCTTCAATAAACAATTATCGATTTGAGTTCAGCATATACATTTGCATGGAATTAAGGATGTTTTGGAAAGATTTGACGGGGTAAAGGCCTTCGGGGAACAAATCGAAAATTTACCATCATCATAATAAAATAGAGGCAATTAACAACCCAGCGCGAGAAATTAAAACAAAATTTAATAGAGCCGGGTTTTAAAATGTATCCCAGTTCGGAACTTGTAGCTTAATCTAGAAAACCTATGCAGACACAGTAGACGAATGTATGTATCTAAATATCTAAGCTTATTTATAAATGGAACTGTGTGTGTGTGTGTGTGTGTGTGTGTGTGTGTGTGTGTGTGTGTGTGTGTCCGTTATCTATAGACTCTGAAACGGCTAAACCGATTTTCTTGAAAATTTACAACTTTACAGTTGTGCTATAAGCGTCTGTGAGTGCTCTTAGCTAGGTTTTGTGTCGAGTTACCCCCGATAAATGTCGAAAATCGATAATCGAAAAATCGGGTTATAGAGGGAGTGGTCCAATTTTAATTAAATTTGATACACTCATAGACAAAGACATAAGAAACGATATTCAGAAGTTTCAAGGTTGCAGGTCTTACAATAGTGCAGAAAATCGATACTATATATATAAAAAGCAAGATGTTTGTGTGTGTGTCTCTTTTTCTGCCTGTACGTCTGTATTTTTTTTTTCAGCCCTTTTATTTTAATTTTTGCTTCGGGTTTGGCTCTAAGTAGGTATAATTGTAGTTCTTAATCTCAGCCATGATACCATTTACTCATAGGTCTTATTTAGCCTTTAAAATTCAGTTTACGATGAAAAAGCTTATTTGATATCGATACCAGGAAATCAAAATTTGACTTACATCCATTCATTTTTCTTTCAGTCTACGGTTTCGCTTTAACTGGAAACAACTATTGCTTTTTAGTCTTTCGTGCCAACGTCCAAAGTGTCTGAGATCCAAGACCATGGATTAGTTTTAAAGCTTTCATTACACCCGAGCAACGCCGGGCTATACTGCTAGTCTAATATAAAAATGTGGTAGAAAGAGTAACGCTGACATCTGAGAAGAAAAGAAAGGCGCTCCGGAGTTAAAAACGCAACGAATAAAAGAGAAGATGTTTGTAAAGGAAAGAAACGAAAACATCCCAACTCTAACAAAGCAAAAAGAATAAATATCTTAAAGAAGGAAGGTGAAACGATAAATGATTTTTTTTAAAAAAATCAAAGAAAAAAGAATAACGTTTTAAACAAAGGAAACAAAACTAATTTAATATCATCAAAGGATTTTTTACTTTAGAGTTAGCCATCGAAATAAATCGTCTGTCAACATTGAATCAAATTATCTTCGGCATTTTGAAACATGGCTGTTCACTTTTCGTATTTATTTCTCATTTTGCTCACTTCTCTTTCGCCTTGTAAGAAGCAAGAGAAAAAATAGCAGAAGAAATCCTGTATATAAAATGTACATGCCATTATAACCAAGTTGATCGATAGTCAGAGAATTGCACAAAAAATTAATTTCTTTACGGCTCGGATTTGCCTTTAGGGTACTTGTGTCTTCATCAATTTTTTTAAATGTGTCACATCAATCAGTTAAGTACCATATGTGATACACGCTTTGGGCGATCATGTCTCTTTCGAGACATGACTAACTGGGCAGAAGATTATCTCGCAGTAGGTTGCCATTGCTTTCTGAGATAGACTGATTGCCAGCCAAGGCTATAGATCCCAATCTGTCCTATTATTTAACCCATAACTGGAGGGAAGAGACGGAGTAATACCTTTTCCGAGGGTATTTGTGCATAAGTGAATGCAATGAATTCAACTGGAATTAAATTTACTCTAGTTCAGTCAGTTAAGTACCACACATTATACACGCTTTGGGCGATCATGTCTCTTTCGAGACATGACTGACTGGGCAGAAGATTATCCCGCAGTAGGTTGCCATTGCTTTCTGCGGTAGACTGGTTCCCAGCTAAGGCTATAGAACGTAATCTGTCCTTCCCCAAAAATTCAGTTTGCTCACTTGATTGAATCTTAGGAAATGATTTAAGAAGCTTTCGGCATCCTTTCATTGATAACCTTGTGCCATACCAGCCTTAATAATTTATCATTCTTTTACTTGGAAAATATTTTACTGACATTGTTCATTGTCCACAGATATTTTGTTTGATCTCTTTTTATTTACTTTATTTTCTTTTAGAACTTCGATCAGATTTTTAAAACCTCTCTAAGATCATCAACGCCATTGTTATCAAAGGTTTGGTTACACAATGCTGCAAGCGGTCAATATTTGGATGAGCGATATCTAATGGATTTTGCGAACAATAAGCATTATAGTGAATAGCGTTATCTTTTTTTTTTCTTTTTTTTTTAATCATATCACCCCGAGCAAGGCGGCAACTCCACTGAAGCGCAGGGGGCTACGTAAGAGTGAGAAGATTGGAAAAGAGAAAGCTGGAAACCACATCCTAAGAGTTGAAAGATTGGAAAAGAGAAAGCCAGAAACCACATCCTAAACAGGGAACAAGGGATGAACCTCTTCACCTGTTCAATAGACGTGCTGTACTACTAATTATCATCAATACAATATCTAGTTCATTTGCGTTTAGTTACAGAATATATTAGTTATTTTAAATTAAATTAAAATTGTTTATGTAGTAGCAATCTACAACAAATTCTTTTTACTATGTCCCAAATGTTATGGGTTTGGTTTTGTGCAACATACAACATTTCATGGGGAACTTCAGTTGTGTCCCTTGGACACACAGATGAGAAAGTTGTGGAGCAAAGACAGAAATAAATACCAAATGACAAAAAAAAAAAAAATTAGAAATAAAAAAAGCTTTCTGATTCATAGTATCACCCCGAGCAAAGTGGTAACGCCACTGATGTGCAGGGGGCTACGTAATAGTGAAAAGATTGGAAAAGAGAAAACCAGAAACCACATCCTAAACAGGGAAGGGATGAGCCTCTTAACCTGTTCAATAGACGTGGGTGGAGTGTGAACCGGGCAATAGATAGATCTTTTTAAAGCTTATGTGGAAATATTATAACCAAAACGATTTGAAAGAAAATAACAACATTATCACCTTAAGGCGCCTGCTGTAAAATTGCAGTTTGCAAGTTGATCTCCCACAACAGTTCTGTCCTCACTGGGTGCCACGTGTTATTGTGACTTTGTTTGCAGTTAAACTAAGGTTAACAAATGTTAGGTTTTTTCTCTTAGCCGATAGAACCGAATACTTTCCCCATTGGCACCAGCGATCGGTTCAAACCTAGGTAAAACATATATTCTAACACTGATGCCAAGAGAAGCAAGGTTTTTCCACTTTAAAGATTGGTGCAATACAATCTCCCTAACTTTCAATTTACTCTATCTGTCTTTCTCCTAAATTAAAATAAGTTTAAATATATAGGATCTACCTTGTGGCTGAAGTAGTTGATAATCTCCTGCCAGTGATATTTTCAATGCTTATTTCCAATACAAGTATAATTCTAATTTGGTGCAACATTGTCGTCCTGTGTCGATT
Organism: Ascarosepion bandense; assembly: GCA_037127315.1. Taxonomy (NCBI): domain Eukaryota; kingdom Metazoa; phylum Mollusca; class Cephalopoda; order Sepiida; family Sepiidae; genus Ascarosepion; species Ascarosepion bandense. The sequence goes on from JBBBDQ010001351.1 coordinate 3,708,598, forward strand.
TCGTTTTCTTTGTTCGCGTTCATAAATATCAGGAATTATCAATTTACAATAAAGCAGAGTCGATAAGCGAACCAAACATTTCGTTATCTTTTAATGTTTCGAATACTAGCCTTCCTAAAAAATTCTAGACATGGTCAAAAAGGAATTAAAAAAAGTTTGATCAGATTTCTGAAAGTGAGTAAAATCGAGAACTGTCCAGAAATTTAATAATTTATATAATATACAAAGTAAATTATATAAATTATGTCAGCCACTAATTAAAATACAGTATCTCGTGATAGGTACTCAGTTTAGTAAATGAATAATGAAACACTTGATAAAAATCGATTGCAGACACGGAAAGGAAACTACAAGACCTCCTACGGAAGGTAGCAGTGGAGAGTGATAAAAAAGGACTACAAATAAACTTTAAGAAAACTGAATGCATGGACATCAGCAAAAGGTGCAACCCAAAATAACAAATACAGGTGGGGGATACCAGAATCAAGCAAGTACAAAAATTTAAATACATAGGAAGTATTCTAACAGGAGATGGAAAGTGCGACACAGAGATCCGAATGCGAATTGGCATGGCAAAGGACGCGTTCCAGAAGCTGAGTAAAGTACTAACACACAGGAAAATTTCACTTGAAACAAAGAAAAGAGTGCCGGATTGCTATGTGATGTCAGTTCTTCAATACGGCAGTGAATGCTGGACAATATCATCGAAAATGAGGACAAAACTTGAAGCAGCGGAAATGTGGTTCTACAGAAGGATGCTGCGGATATCGTTTACTGAGCATGCAAGCAACGATGAGGTGTTGGAAAAAATAGCAACAAAAAGGAAATTAATACTGAGCATCAGGAAGAGACAACTGAAGTTCCTGGGACACGCAATGAGGAAGGAGAGCTTGGAGAACCTGATACTGACTGGCCAGATAGAAGGAAAGAGAGACAGAGGAAGGCAGCGGATAACATATTTGCAGGGCCTGATCAGGTGGATGACGGAACGGGGGTTGCCAGGAGTTACAGGAGCAAACATACTAAGAGCTACAAGGGATAGGGAGACGTGGACAACCATCATCGCTTACGTCCTGAAGGGTCAGGGCACATAGAAGAAGAAGAAGAAGAAGAAGAATGATTGGTGAGACTAACCATTGCTCAATGACGAAATAAATGCTGGGGTGATGTACCGCCATTATTCAACGAATAATTAATTCCAATCTAATAGGCCATGTAAAATGTGACACCGACATCAGAAGACGAATTAAAATAGAGAAAGATGTTAAGAAGAATTTTTTTTAAAAAAAGACAATTTTTTCAAGAACAAAGACAAGAGATCTCGACTGTTATGTAATATCAGTCCGTCAAGTGAATGCTGAACAATTTCCACACAAATGAAGAAGAGGTTTGAAGTAAAAGAGATGAAAGTCTACAGAATGATGCTGAAAATATTATGAACTGAACATTTGAGAAACAAAAAAGAGAAAATAAATGAGAACGTAAAAGACACTTTTTCTTGATATCAAAAAGAGACAATTGATATTTCTAAGATATATAACGAGATATATAACGAGATATATAACGAGAACAGAAGGTTTAGAATATCTGACACTTCTTCTTCAGGACATAGGCGATCATGGCCCTCCACTTTTCCCTATCCCTGGTGGCTCTGAGCACGCCTTCTCCTGTTACACCATGCAACCCACGTTCTGTCATCCACCTAATTAGGTCCTTCAAATATGTTATCCGTTGCTTTCTCCTGTCTCTTTTTCCCTCTATCTGGCCTGTTAGTATCAGATTCTCCAAGCCCTCTATCTGACACTAGCGGGTTATAAAAGAACTCGAAAGAGAAATAGGGAAGTAGCGAGTAACATAACTAACGATCCTGTGTAAATGAATAGCAAGGGGTCAAGTATTGCTTAATGTTCCAAAGGATAGTAATTCGGTGAGAGCCTACATCCTAAAGGGAGACATTTCTATGTTAAAAAAAAAAGAATGTGTCCGCCTGGAAAGTTTGCTACAGTTCCTAAGGAGGAATTGTTCCCAGAAACTTTTTTTTTTTGATAATTTTATGATCCTTTCAAAATCTTCTTTGGCACTGTCAATCAAAGAAAAGTATGATTCTTTGAGTGGAGTTGTTTAATCATAATTTTTGCCATTTCAAGGTCAGTCAGTTAAGTGCCATACGTGAAACACGCTTGGGCGATCATGTCTCTAAAGAAACATGACTGACTGGGCAGAAGATTATCTCGCAGTAGGTTGCCATTGCTTTCTGCGGTAGACTGGTTGCCGACCAAGGCTATAGAACCCAATCTTTCCTATTATTTATCCATAACTGGAGGGAATAGAAGGATTAATACGTTTTCCAAGGGTATTTGTGCGTAAGTGAATGCAACTCGGAATTCGAACTCGGCTCTCAGAGTTCTCGTTCCGAGCCGATATCCACTGCTCTACAACGCATTTCAAGTTAATATTGCAAAATTCACTTCATCAGTATTTGCAATATCACCAACAGGGCGATATCGCAAATACTGATATCGCCTGTTGGTCAGTTTGCACTATTTTTATTAGTTAAAATTACTACGCTTAGCCAGTCTCTAATGAACATTTTATGCCTGTTTTACTGCGATAAGATTTAATTCATTATGTCATACAAATGCACTCTTTCACATCAATTTTCAATCGATCCAAATATATTTTCGCGATTTTTTTTATTTCTGTTTTCTTACTATTTACTCCACTCACATTCTTTTTATCATCTCTTCCTAATTTTGGTTGATATTCTTTCTTTGTTGATTTATTGTTCACTTCCTTTCATCTATTTTTCCTATTGTCTTTTTTCGTGTTTGTATCTTTATTTCCCATTTTCCTTCCTTCCTTTGATTTATTTCACACTTTAATATATTTTTCATCAGCTACCTCATTTATTTTTGATAGAGGGTATATTTTTTTATTTTCATTTCATCGTATGATATTCGTTTTTTAATATAGTTTTCATCTCAGTTTCTCCCCCCCCCCCCATTTATCTTTCTTTGTACCTTCTTTATATAATTATTTATTTGGAACAAAATTTTATCTTTTTCTCACACTTTTAATTCTGCTTCTCATCCACAAAAGAAAATTCTATCTTGAACTCATTATACAATAGGACACCATTCTCTTATTTCATTCAAATACTGTTTTTCTTTTTTTATTGGGGTTTTTTTTTTGTTTTTTTTTTTTGTTTTTTGTTTTTTTGACTGATATTTTCAACGAAATACGATATAATTCTTTTCTTACATAAACATGTTTGTTTTGCTTTGGTTTTCTCCTTTTTTCTTTTCTAATTTTTCTTTCCTTTTTTCTCTCTGCTCTTCTTTTTCTGTTCTTCGTTTCTTCTTTTCTCACCTCTTTTTCTGTCCTTCTTTTCTCTATTCTTTTCTTTTCTTTTCTCTTTTGTCGCTACTTTTCTCATTTCTTTTTTCTTCTTTCTTTTCTTCCAATCTTCGTATCTCTTTTTTTCTTTTTTTCCTTCCTTCTTTCCCCTTTTCTCGTCTGTCGTTTTAGCTTTCATCTTTTCCATCTTGCTTTTCTGTTTTATCTCCCTTCTCTACTTTTTCTTATTTTTTTCTTTCCTTCTTTTCTCCCTTCTCTACTTGTTCTTATTTTTTTCTTTCCTTCTTTTCTCTATTCTCTACTTTTTCTTATTTTTTTCTTTCCTTCTTTTCTCCCTTCTCTACTTTTTCTTATTTTTTCTTTCCTTCTTTTCTCCCTTCTCTACTTTTTCTTATTTTTTTCTTTCCTTCTTTTCTCTATTCTCTACTTTTTCTTATTTTTTCTTTCCTTCTTTTCTCTATTCTCTACTTTTTCTTTTCGTTTTTTATTCCTTTTTTTTTGTTTTCTTTTCCTTTCCTTTGCTTCTTTCTTTTTTTTTTCAATCCTTTTTCCTTTTCTTTCTTTTCTTTGATTTTCAAGGATGATTATTATTTATCTCTTCCTTCCTTTCTTTCTTCCGTTTTTCAGGGGTTATTCAATTTGCTCATTTGACATTTTAATCATTGAACGCAACATTGTTGACCTTCTGCACCAAACAATCGAAAGATTTTGTTTGTCCAAATTGTTCAAACACTTGCTTCGATTGTCCTTTGCACTGACGTCAGAGGAAAATGTTTCAATAGCAATCTTCTTATTCAACCTCTTTCAATTTCTCTCTTTCTCTTTCTTCCCTTTTATCTCAAGTCCCTGCCATTTAACTGTCGTGCCTAGTCACGCACTCTTCCTGATTCTATTCCCTTCTTCCTTGGCTTTCCTTATCTTCTTTGCTATTTGATCTTTTATTTCTCTTTACCTAAAACTATTTTTACCTAAAACTATTTTTCTCCTCTTTCCTTATCTCTATCGCATTCCTCTCTGTCTGTCATTCTCCGCCCTCTTCTTTATATTATTTCTTGTTCGTCTTTAATACTATTTCCCCTCTCTCTCTCTCTCTCTCTCTCTCTCTGTTATTGTTTGCTTTCCTTTCCTTCATGTTCGCTTTTTCCTTTCTTTACACTATAGTTTCATTCTCATTTTACTTGATCAAACTTTCTTCATCACCCTTTTTTTTCATTAATTTTCTCTCATTCTCTATCGCTTCGCTAACCTATTTTTCTTTGTTTCTTATCTAAACTTATTCATAAATGGAACTTTGTCTTTGTGTGTGTTTGCCTGTGTGTGTGTGTCCGTTACCTATAGACTCCGAAACGGCTGAACCGATTTTCTTGAAAATGTACACAGTTGTACTATAAGCGTCTGCGAGTGTTCTTAGCTAGGTTTTGTGTCGAGGTACACCCGATAAATATTGAAAATCGATAATCGAAAAAATCGGATTATAGAAGGAGAAGTTTGATTTTAATCAAATTTGATACACTCATAGACAAAGACATAAGAAAAGATATTCAGAAGTTTCAAGGTGGCAGTTCTTACAATAGTGCAGAAAATCGATAATAAATACTGAGTTTGATCAAAATCAGTTTTTCAGCCCTTTTATTTTAGTTTTTGCTTTGGGTTTGGCTCTAAGTAGATATAATTGTAGTTCTTAGTCTCGGCCATGATACCATTTATTCAGAGGACTTATTTAGCCTTCAAAATTCAGTTTAAGACGAAAAAACTTATTTGATATCGATACCAGGAAATCAAAATTTGACTTACATCCATTCATTTTTCTTTCAGTCTACGGTTTCGCTTTAACTGGAAACAACTATTGCTTTTTAGTCTTTCGTGCCAACGGCCAAAGAATCTGAGCTCCAGGACCATGGATTAGTTTTAAAGCTTTCATTACAGCCGAGCAACGCCGGGCTATACTGCTAGTTTCACAATAAATACGTCCCCATTTTTCTCAGTCATTCCTTCTCATTTATCACGCTCTCTTTCTTTCCGTTGATTTCTTTCCCTATGTTTCCTTCACCCTTTACTTTTCCTTCAATTCTCATACTATTCTCACTATTTCATATTTTCTTATCCGTTTTCATTTTTTTTCTCATAATCAATTTTTATTTCGCTTTCTCTATCTTTTTTTCTCTATTTCTCTTCATCTCTCTCGCTTTCTCCATCTCTTTTTCTCTGTTTCTCTTTATTTATCTTGCTTTCTCTCTTTTTCTCTGTTTCTCTTTATCTCTATCTCTTTTTCTCTATTTCTCTTTATCTCTCTCTTTCTCTCTATTTTTCTTTTTATCTCTCTTGCTTTCTCTATCTCTTTTTCTTTTTCTCTTCATCTCTCTCGCTTTCTCCATCTATTTTTCTTTTTCTCTTTATTTCTCTCGCTTTCTCTCTTTTCCTCTGTTTCTCTTTATCTCTCTCGCTTTCTCTATCTCTTTTTCTCTATTTCTCTTTATCTCTCTCTTTCTCTCTCTTTTTCTTTTTATCTCTCTTGCTTTCTCTATCCCTTTTTCTTTTTCTCCTTATATCTCTTGCATCTGTACCTCTTTTTTCTCTCTATCTATCTATCTATCTATCTATCTATCTATCTATCTATCTATCTCCCTTTATTCGTTTGATTTCATATAGTTTGTTTCTATTCCTTTCTTTGAGTGTCTTTGTTTCTTTTTTGTTTTTTGATGTTTTTTCTTTTTTTGTTTTTTTTTTTTTGCTCTAAACTCCAAACATTTGTATCTCGTTCTTCTTCACTTACTCTCTGATTTCCATCCAAGAATTCAACCAGCATAAAAAGCATTCTTTCACCGCGCTATTCCTTCAATTCATGATCGCTAAATTTTCGTTCAATGATAAACAACCACTTAACGCCATTTTTTTTTTTTTTGTTTAGTGCCGTCGAGCAAATAAGCCGACTGGACATGGCATTCAGACTGTCGTCCACTTTACAAAATGGGCTAATACAAGAACAAACGATATATTCAGGCATTTGCTTCTTGCGTAAGACAAAATATAGAAATCACAGTCGTTATTTCATGGCTTTTATACTAAGAGTTTTGTGGTTTCTAAAGAGATTTACAGATGACTGGTAAAATGACATCATACGCTGACACAAGTCTACCGGTTAATTCATTTTGGTTGAAGGAAATACTCAACGAATTATTAATATTAGAAAAATTCCTAGTACCCTCTCTTCTTGGAAAGTTAAAACCACAGTAAAAACAAAAAAAAGACCCCCAAAAAAATCTTAATAATAAAAAGACATGAAGCCTGATATATTTTTACTTTCACTTGTATTTACATTATTTACAGGCTTACTGCCATATCACGTTGAATACACCGGTTCTCGCTTGATCATCGAAGTTAAGCAACGTTGAGCCCGGTCAGTACTTAGATGGGTGACCGCTTGGGAATACAAGGCGCTGTAAGCGTTTAGTGACAGATGTGCGTTATGGCGCAGTGGAATATCGGCTCGGAAAGAGAAATCGGTGAGCTGAATTCGAATTCCAGTTGAATACCCTGCATTCACTTCAGCACTGGTACCCTTGGGAAAGGTATTAATCCGTCCCTTCCCTCCAGTTATGGGTTAAATAACAAGGGTAGGTGGGGACCCTGCCCCTTAAAAAACAAATCACAATGAATCTTGATGCTCGAAAAGAAAAAAGTATTACTAGACACAAAACTTATATAAAAACATTGTTGAAAGAAGATGGTATTACCAGCAATAAATGACCCGCCGAGGTTGATATGCCATAAAAACAAAACAACCAACCAACATTATTTACAGTTCCATATCGTCATGATATTGCAACGTTTCAATCTTGTTCCCATTGATCTTCTTCAGGTGTCTGAGAATTTGTGTAATTGCCTTGAGAATTAAAACGTTGGTTTGGGGAATTTAGAGGGATCGTTAGTTCAATCCCTGGGTCGGGTAGTGCAGACTCATGTTCAGTGGGAACAGGACTCATGATGACGATAGCGATCACGAGTTCCGTAACCTCTGAGAGTCGTAAGGGTGGGGGGCACCATATGTACTCCAGTGGTATGTCTTATGCAAGATAGCCTAACAAAGCCAACTTTTTCCGGAAGAGTTTTCCCTATCCTAGAATGGTTGCCAACCAGCTTACTCTGTTACTTACCCACAGTTGGGAGAAGTAGAGATGAATTCATAACTTTCACAATAGTTTTTGCTCGTAAACGAACGCAACAAAATCAACTGGAATTCGAACTCGGTTCTCTGACCTATCATTTGGATCCGCTATCTATTGTATGCATTTTACCCACTGAAAAAAAACCTAGAAGAATGAAAAAGAAAATGGAAAGCAAGTTATCGCTAGACATGAACAATGGAATAATCTGTCTCCCGTAATTGAATAAAGGGTTCCGTTCGAAATTCCCAGGAAGTTACGTAAACACCTGAATAATGTCAGAGTGGACAACAGCCGAAACGCTGTGGAAATAACAAGAATAATGAGGTCATGGCCAAGAAGAGTTTTAATTTGAGTGGTAAAAAATCGATTGGATTTTAATTAAATTAGATGCAAGAAAAATGAGTTCTGGAAATTGAAAGAAATTTTTAAGTAAATCCGAAATCGAATTTAAAACTTTTTTAATCTTTATTTAAGGGAGATTAATTATATTAAACTAACTCAGTATTTCTGGTGTTAATGCAAAAGGCAAAAGCAAATCAGTGTTAATTTGGCAGTAAGCAATCGTTAGAGAGTGTAGTCAAACCTAATTAACACGATACTGAATCAATATTCCTAAAATTCAGTGTTTAAATCGAGTTGAATTTTAAAAGCTTTTCGTTAGTGTCGACTCTTATTTAATGCAAAACTAAATCGAAGAATATTAATATCCAGAATCAGACGAGATTAAACGTATATACAGGATGCGATGGATAAATTGACATCTAAATTAGGCAAAAATGAAAATAATTTGGAAATTTCATTTTAACAGATATACTTACTAAAATTACACAAAACCATCTTTAAATACTAAAGAGTAAATTTAGTCAATAAATCGCCATTTGCTTCAAACACGACCTCCAAACTACTTTGGAATCTTCTACAACTTTTCTGGAAAGTCTTCTTGTTTAAGTTGGAGAATGCTGTTATTATCTTTGACTCCAGTTCATCTTTTGTATTACAAGGGATGTTGTTGGTCGTTCGTTCAGGTGCGCCCCACGTATAATAATCAAGGTGGTTGCAGTCTGGGGGGTTAGGTAACCTGATGTAAGGGGTGATGTTGTTGCAAAAATTGTCTAACAGCAATGACTGGGTTCTTTTGATTGTGTGGCATAGTGCAGAATCCTGCTGTTTGATAGATAAAGGGTCTTCCAGCAGTCACCCTCTTGAACCAGAGAAGTACTACCTTCTCAAGGTACTTGATATAGGCCACCCCGTTTGAGTTGGTATGCTATGCATCGCCATCACTAGTAATCACACCAAACATCTTCGTAATCACAATTAAACACATCGAACTCTTTCTGAATCCTCCGCAGTTCTCAGATTGATACCCAAACACTCTGAAATGGTTTTTTTATTGGAGCTTCCGGCCAAATGCCAAGCAATGCAGCATGCTGTTTCCAAATTTCTGACGGATTGAATTGTGCCAAAGTGTTCTTTTTCTCACAGACTGTGCAAAACTGACCCTACTATACTGTGCAGTCGACAAAATCAAAAACAATCATTGCGCATGAGTGAAATTAAAATATAAAATGGCGTCATTTAGCCATAGAAACCTGTACGAATCTTTACAAACAGTCTGATATTTTGAATTAAATCAGAAGTGAAATTTTGTTTAGATTTTATTGATAACTTGTATCACGTAACTATCCGATTTTCAATATAAATAAACATAAAACTGAAGAGCATTAATAAAAAAGCAAAGATCAGACGATCTCAAATCAAGATAAATGCAAGATAAAAGTTTTGAAATTTTAATTTAATTTATAACTTAATTTGAAATTCAAAATATAATTTGTAAAAATTCTCCGTATAGCTTAGAATAAACGCCGATATCAAATATAATACGGAGTTCATATAAATACTATCATAAAACATTAAGAATTGTTTTACTTTTAATCAAACTAATAAATATTTTCGTGAGCTGATACTTCATGGCAAAAGACTGACTTTGCATTTCTCTTAACATTTGAATCTCTTAGTCTTAGAATTGTACACCACGCTTAATTATCCATCTCTCTTAGTCTTAGACTAAATTGTGCTTTGGATTTGAAATATATATATATCACTCTTGGACTTTGAAAAGTGTATGGGTCCTAGACTTTGAATTTTGTATCGCTTATTGTCTTTGAATTAAATATATAATTTAATCTTTGAAGTGTATATATTTCTTAATGTCTGACATTTGTACCTTTCTTTGTCTTGAAATATGTATTTGTCTTATACTCTGAAGTGCGCCTCTCTTTTCGAAATTGATTTGTGTATCAATCTTAGTCATTGAGCTTTGTATATTTCTTTAACCTTGAGTTGGATATCTCACTTAAACTTTGAATTGGATATCTCACTTAGATATTCTTTATCGCCCACAACGGATTTTTGATCGAGGCGAGAGTAAACTGTGGTGTCATCAGCGTACATACCTACTTGGGATCTTATAGCATCGGGGAGATCATTAATGTAGATCAGAAAGAACTTAGGACCTAGGATAGCGCCTTGGGGGTCACCGGCGTTTGTATGGTAGTTTTGGGAGGCATGTCCGTTTTATACTACCTTCAATGGAGAGGAATGACTGGATTAGGTCAAACAAATGTCCAATTATACCATAGCTCCGCAGTTTGCGTAGAAAGCCAGCATGGCAGACTCTGTCGAACGCTTTGGAAATATCTTGTAGAGAGCCTGGTATATATACTCAGTGATGGTCGTTAGCATATCAGCAGTAGACCTGGTGAAGCAGAGACCATAGTGTTTGTCCGAAAGGAGCCTGTAGGCTGTGAGATGCTAGACCACCTCGGCGTTGATAATGGCTTCGAACACTTTGCCAAAGATCGGAAGGAGGCTGATAGGGCGGTAATTTGCGGGGTCCGAGGGTTCTCCAGTATTCTTAGATATAGGAACTACAGAGGAAGACTTCCAATAGGCAGGAAAGCAGGAAGCAGATAGACAGGAGTTGTAGAATTTAGAGGGGACAGAGGAGAGATCAGAGGCACATTTCTTCAAAACTATGATTGTATATTTTAATATTTTTATTAGAATGGTTTAACAACATTTTTCATCACTACAAAAAAATATAATTTTTCAGAATTTAATTGTTCTTCTTCGGGTGATATGTAAAACGAAGGGTGAAAATGATTTATTTTGGAAAATGGAAAACGAATTCATAGATATTTAGAAAGTTATGGAGGAGGAGGAGAGCGGAAAGTTAAACAGTATGCTTATGAGTGTGTCTGGATAACTCATTCAAAAGTGAAAATTAGATTGAATTATAAAGGTGAACTTTTAAGTCGTAGGATTGTTAAATCGTGTCATGATAAATCGTCACTCTTTATATATCTGAGAAAGATAAATATTACGATTACAGAGTATACAGATGTATACAAAGTAATTTTGAACAACAATCAGATGTTATGTGTTTTCAAAAGGTTATTTTTAATATTTCAGAAGTTTCTTAAAGGGGCCTATTGGTTAGGTTAAAATGTAATTAAGTAACTATAGTATACTAAGCTATATTGAATTTAGAAAAACCAAATCAGTATTGTGTGACTCATTAATTATCAATAAAATAATGGTCATGTAACTTTAGAGCATAAGTTATTTATGAATATTATAATCAATAAAATTTTAAAGTGAAATATTTACGGTGTTTAGAGTATACTGTTAATTCATTTCTATGGTTCAGTATGTAAACTTTATAATACGCAGACACAAAAGGCAAATGTCATAGAATAATTTACAGATTCTGGTTTGTTATTCTTTTTTTGTTTTTTGTTTTTTTTAGGGGGGGTCATTTTACCTAAAGGGTTTTATTAGTTTCTTATATACTTATTTCCCTCCACCATCATGTAGATCACCGGTGCCTTTTCTATAAATACTTTCATCGTAATTGTTCAGATGAACTTTGCTTTAGGGTACCTGTACTTTATGAGTTTAAGTGCAGTACTAGATTGGCGGCAAGGTCACATCGTTTTACATATGATAGTCAAAATGAAAATGCTCACTTTTTTTTAAGAAAATTATGACAAGTGACAGGACATGGATTGTAAACAATATTCAGTTAAAAAGATACCGGGGTAAGTGACATCAACCAAATTTAACTACCCCGGAAGCAGGTCTTCATTCTAAGAAAGTTATTTAATGGGATTGGAAAGAATTCTTTACTATGACTTTCTGCCAAGTAACTAGTCAATTGGTTCTGAAAAGTACTGATCCCAACCAGTTGAATTAAAATTGAAAATTATAGAAAGGATCTTAACCACCTGTTTGAAAGCTGCCTTGTCTAGTGTGATTGAGCAGACTTATGCTGATAAGGGTTAGGGTTATTCAGTTAACCTCGATCATCGAGCAAGTCAACAGAAGCCGTACTGATCAATTTAGATCATTCCAAGACATTCGATAGGGTTGACTATTGTTTTCTAGAGGTTGTCCTTTCGTCTTTTGATTACGGGCCGTACTTTCGCACTTAGATCCAACTTCTGTGCACGTCTCCCCCAGTTCGCTATTGAAAGTGAATGAGGTGCGGCCGGAGCCTTCCGTGTTGTCCCGTTCCATTCGTCAAGGCTGTCCGCTTTCGCCTCTGCTTTACGTTCTTGCGCTGGAGCCTTTCCTTCACAAGTTAATGACGAATCCGGCCCTTTACCTGGCGCTATCACTTCGGCCCGCTACTCCGCCTATGTTGATGACGTTTCGTTTCTTGTTTCGAGCTGAACCGAGACTGAAGAAATCGGTAAAGATATTTGAGAGTAAAATCAAACGCGATAAGTCCGTTAGCTTGCGGTCAGACGCGTGGAAGGGAGTTTCTCTTCCCGTGACTTCTCTCTCGACGGACGGACGGACTTGTCAGTTTACTCGACGGCTGGTTCGGTCGCGATCTCTTGCTAGAAATGGATTAGATGGAGGTGTGGGAGAAGTTCGAGGGCGGCTCTTCTTTGTGGAATCTTTCGTTAAATGGGAAAGGCTTTAGATCAGCGAGCGGTCTGTTCAAGATGCTCTGATTGGCGAGTTCGATTTAATGAAGTATGTGTTAACATGGACTTGAACACCTGGGTTGAAATGATAAGGCATCACTCACTTCACTAGTGGGACGAAAGGTCTTCTGGGTCGGCAAAAAATTTCTTCAACGGTCTTAGGAAGTTTTCCCAACTGCGTCTGCTGCGGTGAATCGGTGAAAACTCTGGGACACAACTTCTTCCATTATGAGCTATTACGCTCGTTGTGCAAGTTTATTAGAGACATCATAGTTCGCATGCCGCGCGGAAAATTCTTTGTCTTTGATGCCAGTTCTGTTTCTAGCAGGTTGACTCAGGCTCAGCACTAAATGTTCTTGTGCTTTTCTAGGTGCTTTGCGAGTCGCGATATGGAAGATACGACTATGCAGACGAGAATTTACCACTTCTTAATGGATCTTGATCTTTATGTATAAGCCTACATGAAGTTTAGGACGGAAAAGCGACGACTCCCTTCATCAGAATTTGGCAAAAGTTTCACTGGAAACAAAGAAGAGAGTACTGGGTCGTTATGTGACATCTTTGTGATGTCTGTTCTTCGATATGGCAGCGAATACTGGACAACCTTATCAAAGATTAAGGAAAGACTTGAAGCAACAGAAATGTGGTTCTACAGAAGGATGCTGAGGATACCATGGACGGAACAAGTGAGCAACGACGAAAGTTTGGAGAGGATGGACACAAGAAGGCAACTGATACTTAACATCATGAAAAGACAGCTGATGTTTTTGGGGACATGTAATGAGGAAGGAGAGCTTGGAGAACCTGATGCCTACGAGACGAATAGAGAGGAAGAGAGACAAGGAAAAGTAATGCATGACATACTTGATGGGCTTGAGCGGTTTGATGGTGGAGCGGGGGTTGAGTAGAATAACAGGAGAAGGAATATTAAGTGCGACAATGAGTAGGAAGATACGGAAGACCAAAATCGCCTACGTCCTGAGGAAATATGGCACATAGAAGAAGATGAAGAAGAAGAAGAAGAAGTAGAAGAAAGAAGAAGTACAAGAAGAAGTAGAAGAAGAAGAAGAAGAAGAAGTAGAAGAAGAAGAAGAAGTAGAAGTAGAAGAAGAAGTAGAAGAAGAAAAAGAAGTAGAAGAAGAAGAAGAAGAAGAAGTAGAAAAAGAAGAAGTAGAAGAAGAAGAAGTAGAAGAAGAAGAAGTAGAAGAAAATGAAGAAGAAGAAGTAGAAAAAGAAGAAGTAGAAGAAGAAGTAGAAAAAGAAGTAGAAGTAGAAAAAGAAGAAGTAGAAGAAGAAGAAGAAGAAGAAGAAGTAGAAGAAGAAGTAGAAGTAGAAAAAGAAGTAGAAGAAGAAGAAGAAGAAGTAGAAGAAGTAGAAGAAAAT
>JBBBDQ010001351.1:3725000-3782500 GCA_037127315.1 Ascarosepion bandense
GTGATGATGATGATGATGGAGATGATGAGGGTGATGAAGATGATGAGTATGGTGATGATGATGATGATGATGGAGATGATGGTGACGATGATGCTGGAGGAGATGATGATGACGATGATGCTGAAGATGATGATGATGATAATGCTGGAGATGATGATGATGAGGATGATGAGGACGATGATGCTGGAGATGATTATGATGATGATGATGATGAGGAGGGTGATGAAGATGATGAGTATGGTGATGATGATGATGGAGATGATGGTGACGATGATGCTGGAGGAGATGATGATGATGACGATGATGCTGAAGATGATGCTGATGACGATGATGCTGGAGATGATGAGGATGAGGATGACGATGATGCTGGAGATGATTATGATGATGATGATGACGATGATGGAGAATTCATTTTTAATAAATTCTAGATATTTATTTTCCGTGTAGTCTGCCAATTTTTTCTTAAAGTGAACAACATCTCAATGTAGCTTCTTTGCCAATTGTAAATAATGCCATCGTACGACCAGAAAAAAGGACAGAAAATTATTCTTTAAAAACAGACATTTGTCACAGTCTATTGAATGTCTTCAACAAATTAAATTCATTTCTAATTCTACAATTCTTCTGCGTGAGCAGCCAGACAAGGGACCTGAATTTACACTCACTTTTTCTCTGAAATTCGTTAAAGGAACAAGAATACAAATTGAAGAACGTGAAGTCAGTTAAAGTGCCATACGTGAAACACGCTTGAGCGATCATGTCTCCCGCAGTAGGTTGCCATTGATTTCTGCGGTAGACTGGTTGCCGACCAATGCTATAGAACCCAATCTGGCCTGCTATTTAACCCATAACTGGAAGGAAGAGACGGATTAATACCTTTCCCAAGGGTATTTGTGCGTATATAATTGCAACGAATTCAACTGGAATTCGAACTCGGCTCTACCGATTTCGCGTTCCGAGTCGATATCCACTGGACCACAACGCAAGTTTCGTTTTATATACCAGAAGAATTCCTGGTGAAATCAGTTGACACGATTCCCCGCTGGCTTTAGATGCTGATAGCAAATATGGTGCCCTTATCGAATTTTACATAAAACCTCATATCCGTTTCTTGTAAAAATTAAAATCCTCTCTCTTATATATATATATATATATATATATATATATATATATATATATATATATATATATATAAAGTATGAATTAAAAATATATTGCGACACGGAAATTTCTATGTTTCGAGATTTCGGTCTCGTCATCAGGCAATGTTAGATTTTAGTTGTGAAAATGATTTGCATACATTTAGATGTATGTAAAATCACTTTAACAACTAACATCTAACGTTGCATGATGACGAGATAAAAACCTCGAAACAGAAATGTCCGTGTCGCAATATATTTTTAATTCATAATTATATGATTAAATTATATTCTACAATATTTATTGTATCGAGAACTTTTTATAAAAAGTAAATGCCAGAGAACTAAAAATCATAAAACTTTGGGTCTTCTTCACCGGAATTTATATATATATATAGTCATCCGCAGACAGATCTGTTTCGCTGTATCACAGCTCATCAGTACGGTTAGACTCCGATTGCTTTTAACCTAGGATTGAAACCCGACCGAATTGGTGTCAGTCGGCGATTCTACCTCCGGGCTATGGGCGCTCGGTAGAAGAAGGCAGACTTTTTAGCGCATACATTATCATTATACACACCCAATAGCCAGTGTGCTCTAATTCATTATGAAATGAGCGATGCGTACATGCCAGAGTAGCTACTGTTTTTCAAAGTTTACCATTCTTCCAGAGTGCTCAATCAGGGTGTGAGAGCGTATATATATATATATATGTGTGTGTATATAACGCAGAACATTTGGTATATTATCCAGGTAAATTCCGATAGAGACGAACTCAAAATAACTCAATGCTATATATATATATATATATATATATATATATATATGCATGTATATATATTCCCTCCTGTCACGCCCAGGAAGATAATCTGTGAGGAGACAGCTACTAATATCTCTCAAATATTTTGGCGGCATGGGTACACTCGTTAATGAATAAATTATAAATATTTTAAAATGGGGAATTCTTTTCTGTCGACCTGTATTTGAAGCACTTTACTGTCACCGGCTGGACGTTTGGTCTAATCACATTTCTACTGAAGTTTCAATGAGCTGATTTTATTAAATCTATAATGTTAATTATAGAATCAACTTTAATAAATAACAGGAAAAACTTTTATCTTCACCTATAAAATTCTAATTATTATTATCATGATTAAAATGCGTTTAAAAAAATGAAGTATATTTGAATTCTTAGATATCATCAGCTATTCTCATAAAGATAGAAAAATCACAAAATTTCCCTTGAGCTCCAATCCGATGCATATTCTAATGCTGCAAGTTCGTAATAATCAAAATCAAATCCAAAATTGTATCGGCTGGTCTCATAAGGGAGTCTAGTGTTTCAATAGAATGAACTTAATTATTCTGAGCTAAATGCTAATAAACAGGAATCATTTGTGTACTGATCTGAAATAAGTTCAGTTTTCATATTTAAATTCAATCAGAAAATAACTGCCACACAACATTTGATTAATAATAATAATAATAATAATAATAATAATAATAATAATAATAATAATAATAATTCTTGTCTATTAATTGATATGGCTTGTCCAGCGGATTGTAACATAGCAACCAAGGAATTTGAAAAACTGTCAAAATATAAAGACCTGGAAATTGAAATAGAAAAAATGTGGAAATTGAAAACAAGAGTTGTGCCAGTGATAGTAGGTGCACTTGGAATGATAAAAAATGGAACAAAGCAACACATTGAAAGAATCCCTGGAAACCCCTGCTTAAGAGATATACAAAAAATTGTCTTATTAAGTACAGCCCACACACTAAGGAAAACTTTATCTATGTGACGCTAGGGATGATAGGGAAGATAGAAAAACATGAAATAGGGCCATAACAACACGCCACGACCTGCCTTAGGTCTCCCCGCAGACTTGTTTGGTAGTGAGACCAAAGCAGAAATCGAAATATGATGAAAAATGACATAATAATAATAATAATGATAATAATAATAATAATAATAATAACAGGGAAATAGGTAAAAAAAGAATTGAAGTCACAGTCCCCCCCCCCAGAATGGAAGAAGTCACACAGTTCTGGGAAAAGATATGGGCTTGCCCTAAAGAACATAGCAAGGAAGTACATTGGATTGCGCAAGAGATAGAACGAATGAAAAATAAACCAGAACAGACATGGTCTGGAATTACAGAAGATGATGTTAAATTTGCACTAAAAAAAGCACACAATTGGAAATTCCCAGGTATAGATAAAATTCCGAACTTTTGGCTATATTATTTAAATACAGCACATAAAAAACTAGCCAAAGAACTTCAAGAAATGGTTGACGATCCCACTAAAATTCCTGCATGGATGACCAAAGGAATTACATTTCTTCTACCCAAGAATGGTGACACAAACAACCCGAAAAACTACAGACCAATTACATGTCTTCCGACAACATATAAACTATTAACATCTATTTTAACAAAACAGACATATTTATTCTTAGAAAGAAATGACATGATACCGCTTGAACAAAAAGGGTGCAAACGTGGCTGTTATGGATGTAAAGACCAATTGCTAATTAACAAAATGATCCTGGAAAACTGCTACAGTACAAAGAAAAATCTTAGTACTGCCTGGATAGATTATCGAAAGGCATTCGATAGTGTGCCACATTCCTGGATTTTAAAGACTTTAAATATATACAAGATATCGCCCGTCATCATCAATTTCATCAAACAGTGCATGTCTATATGGAAAACAACCCTTTACCTCAATCATATAAATGGAACCTATAAGTCTGATGAAATAAACATCAAAAGAGGTATATTTCAAGGTGATTCTTTATCTCCCTTACTATTCTGCATATCATTAATAGCACTAACCAGTCAACTTAATAAGACAGAATGTGGTTATAAAATAGGCCAAAAGAAAATAAGCCATCTATTTTACATGGATGACTTAAAGTTATATGCTAAGAATGATAATGAGCTGGAAGGTCTTCTGCAAACTGTAAAATGCTTCAGCGAAGACTTTGGAATGAAATTCAATTTGAATAAATGTGCTAAAGCTAGAGTTTTACGTGGATCAATACAAGAAACATCCTCAATTAGCCTAGACCCTGCTGTAACAATAAAAGAATTGAAACCAGAAGAAGCTTATAAATACCTAGGTGTAAATGAGAGCGAAAACATTCACCATAAAAAAATGAAAGAAATAGTGCGTAAAGAGTACTATAGAAGGCTACGAATGATATTAAAAACTGAATTAAATTCACAGAACAGAGTTATGGATTAATAGCCTTGCAATCCCAGTTGTCCAATATAGCTTTAACATCTTAAACTGGACTCTAAACGACATCAGGCGAATGGATGCTAAAACAAGAAAGCTTCTTTCTAAGCATAAGATGCATCATCCAAAGGCTGATGCAGACCGTCTATACATACCACGTAAAGAAGGTGGAAGAGGTCTTATTCAGCTGGAATTGTCATACAAGACAACAACTATTGGCCTACTAACATACATAGAAACAACAAAGGATTGGATGATACAATTAGTAAGGCAACATGAAGAAAGAAAGAAAAATATTCAATAATAAAAGAAGGCAGTAAATAAAAACAAGATTTACAGTTAGTAGATTCTGTAGAAAAGCAAAACAGAAGCCAAGAACCAACTATTGCGGCAAAAAATATGAAAATGAAAGCCAAAGATAAAGCTCTTGAACAGATGAAACAGCGCTGGCAAGACAAACCTCTGCATGGCCAATATCCAGAACGTGCCAATAAATCCAATGTTGACAAAGTTAATACTCATCGATGGTTACGTGCATCTGGATTAAAGTCTGAAACTGAAGGCTTTATACTTGCAGCACAAGACCAAAGTCTTTTCACTAGAAACTTTCAGGCAAATATTATGCATAATAATATGGATCCAAAATGCAGGTTTTGTGATAAACACAAAGAAACAATAGACCACCTAATCTCAGGCTGTTCTGTGCTTGCCCCAAATGAATATAAAAATCGCCACGATAGAGTTGGGCAATATTTACATTGGGCAATGTGCAAACATTATGGAAAAGCTGTAAACAAACACTGGTATGAACATCATCCAGCACCGGTTACAGAAATAGAAGATGTAACCATTCTATGGGATTACACCATCTACACAGACAGAAAAATTGAAGTAAACAGGCCAGACATTATTGTTAAAAACCAGAAGGAGAAAACTTGTCTATTAATTGATATGGCTTGTCCAGCGGATTGTAACATAGCAATCAAGGAATTTGAAAAACTGTCAAAATATAAAGACCTGGAAATTGAAATAGAAAAAATGTGGAAATTGAAAACAAGAGTTGTGCCAGTGATAGTAGGTGCACTTGGAATGATAAAAAATGGAACAAAATAACACCTTGAAAGAATCCCTGGAAACCCCAGCTTAAGAGATATACAAAAAATTGTCTTATTAAGTACAGCCCACACACTAAGGAAAACTTTATCTATGTAATGCTAGGGATGATAGGAAAGATAGAAAAACATGAAATGGAGCCATAACAACACGCCACGACCTGCCTTAGGTCTCCCCGCAGACTTGGTTGGTAGTGAGACCAAAGCAGAAATCGAAATATGATGAAAAATGACATAATAATAATAATAATAATAATAATAATAATAATAATAATAATAATAAAGTTGAGCCTGCCCCATAGAGACTAACGCACGGTGCCTATCTTTTCATGAGCGAGAATAATGAGGATGCATGATTACCGAGTGTCAAGAATATTGTTGCTGTTATTTAAAGTAGGAGAGGCCAAAAGAGCGCAGTTGCAACAACAAACCTAGAGCTGCTTCATCTACTTTTTCCATCCTCGACAGATTTCAAAAGCCTTTAAGTCGCCTTGCAGGTAATTATTTTCCGCCCCACAACAAATTTCTTGTAGCCTGATGCTACTCTATCGCTATTATCCATGGCAAATATTCAGACAAAATCAACATTTAACAAGTTCAGCCTTTTACAACTAAGACCTTTATGCCATGTAGACAGTACATTCATTCTCTTCGTATTCCATTAGTAAGGAAGAAATCCCATTCGGACAGCCACTTTCCATTAACTCTTACTTTGTGGAACAAATTCCCAGGAGAATGCATACCCGACCACTACAATTTTAACGCTTTCAGTTATTATCTATCCAATATATCCTCATAATCTAGAATTCCTACGTCCATAAAAAAGATTCCGGGTAAGATTCCGGATAAACGATATCCAGCAGCAATGCCTTTGTAATCGGGAGACTGGAGTTTTTGAAGAGCGTGAAATCACCTCTTAATAGTTTTTGTTTCCAAGTCCAACCTAACCCAGGATAGTAGCACCTGTTAGGGTCCCAACTATGGGTAAATAGTAAACGCTCAAACAAAAAAAGCCCTATGAATGTATAAAAATATTTTTTATAGTAAAAGTTCCAGCAATACATCTAAACTTATTTATAAATGAAACTTTGTCTCTCTGTATGTGTGTGTGTGTGTGTGTGTGTGTGTGTGTGTGTGTGTGTGTGTGTGTGTGTGTGTGTGTCCGTTACCTATAGACTCCGAAACGGTTGAACCGATCTGCTTGAAAATTTACACAGTTGTACTATAAGCGTCTGCGAGTGTTCTTAGCTAGGTTTTGTGTCGAGGTACCCCCGATAAAAATCGAAAATCGATTTTCGATATTTATCGGGGGTACCTCGACACAAAACCTAGCTAACAATACTTGCAGACGCTTATAGTACAACTGTGTAAATTTTCAAAAAATCGGTTCAGCCGTTTTGGAGTCTATAGGTAACGGACACACACACACACAGACACACACACACAGACAAAGTTCCTTTTATAAATAAGTTTAGATAGATAAAAATAAGTAATTTAATAAAAGATGTCTACATACGGGTAGTATCAGTAGTGAATTACTCATTGACCTTTCTAGACTGGACAGGATAGGTACTTACCAGAACGGAGAAAAAAATGAACTCAACAGACAAAAAAGTTAATAATCCTTTATAAGGTTGTGCATGCCCGTCTGTAACGCTGCCTGATAGTATCTACAAACAAGAAAAAAGTTATAAAGGTTCTTTAATTTTGAAGAATATATACAAACAGTAAAAATTGGTTTCATTAAATATATCAACTGTGTGAAAAAGAAAATGTGTAACAGTTCAGAATTAATTATTAGGTGGCGGCAAAAGTTCCCGTGCGTCTTCTTTTTAAAAATTAAAACGTGAATGCACAATAAAAAAAAAACATTTCTTTTTTATGAAAATAAATGCGTTGGGATCTTTTGCACATATTTAAAAGGGCAATTAGGCAAAACTTAGAAAGATTGCAAATATTACCTCTATAACAAACTGTAAACCAACATTATAATCGAATGCAATGAACTGGCAAAAATAGATACGATAGAGTAGGATTGGCCATACAGAAAGAATTGTGCAAAATAGGGTAAACCATGAAAAAATACTATCAGCACAGAGAACTTAAGAAAATATATCAGAATTCTCTGTAGGTGAGATATAAAACCGTCCAAGCGAGCGAAAAATCAGGATCTAAAAGAACAAATGGCGTTAATGGTGTTCGAACCCCGGCAAGAAAAAACAGAATATTTTGAAAATTGATTCTCAAGGCTGGCAAACACTCCTTACTTTAAGCATTGGTCTATATTCCCCATTTTCGCCTTAAGCTAAGCTTAAATGTCAAAAGAGCTACTATTGCTACTCAACCTATCAAGATTCAATCTGACTTCTTCGCTTATTTCGGTTTTATTTTATCCTTTCATCTTATGTTACTGATTTATTTTTTGTTTCTTAACGACATTTTTTCTTTTATTTTTTTCATTTATTCTTTTATTTGATTTGATTTTTTGTTTCATGTTTTTTATTTCTGTTTCAATATGGCGTCGTTTTGTCCAGCATTTGCAGGATGGTTTTCTCAACCGACTCTGAAGCAAGGAAAGATTGGTTATACTATTTTCCATTTCAGTTAAGTTTTACCTGTATTTTTAGTTTGCTTAATTTGCATATTTTTTTTGTTTGTTTGCCTCGTTTCTATTTCTTTTCTTTTTTAACAAAATTAATATTTTATTTTTTAACAAAATATTTTCTTTTTTAACAAATTTGAACATGTTTCTAAAAACTTCCACAAGTCTAGGACTTTTTACTGCTATTAGCATACATGACCACACATACACACACACACACACACATATATATATATATATATATATATATATACATATATAAGAAAAATTAAGGCAGACACGTTATTTCATGGTGAATCGGAAGTATAGGCCTATTTCAAGCAAACCATCATCAGCTTCCGTCTTTATTTTACAAAGGATTTTACACAAAAATTTCTTATATTTGCTCTATATGTATTTATATACATATATGTTTAGAGCTCTCTTAGAGAGTTATCCTACCACTGTATGTACAGGAAACTCCTTTGGATTTTTCTATACCCACACTGCATGCTGATATATATATATGTGTGTGGGGGGGGGTGTTCTTACTGCTTATGTGGCCACGTGACCTTTTATACTAACACGCATGCATATGGGGATTTTCTGAGCGCAGATTAGATGTGGCTCAAGACCTAGATTATGGGACAGCCAGTGAGGATCGAACTCACTGCACATTTGTAACGGTTCAAGCTTGCTAACCATTACACTGAAGCAGTTGGGAGATGGTTAATTTTTCTTGTATTCGGCCTTGTGTCAGACTTAACCGAACTCCCTACAGCTTACAAGTTTTATTCTGAATTACCATCAGAAGATTTATCAGAAGGCTTTCATCAGAAGTTTGGTTGTCGGCAGGATGGAATGTGTGGAATAGTGTAAGAATAAAATATACATTTTGCCTGTTAAAATAGAAATTTATTAAAAGGAGGAATAAAATGAGTTGTAGAAGTTAATGTGCAATTAGAAACATTATTAAGAAGTTAAGGGTAGAGTTCGTACAAAATGTTCGTAGTAGCAGATAATGAAAAAGAGGACACGGTGCAACCTGACCTTATCTCCGGGTTGATTTGAAGTTGAAGTTACATTTTAGTTGTTTCGTCTCGCGGCTCTCATCTGTCGCTCTGTGATTGACGCTGACCTTTTATAGTATTCAGATTTTTGCACTTGCTCACGAAGTCCTCAAGTCTTGCAAGTCGCTCCCATTGGTCAAAAATCATTTTAACGCCTACTTGTGAAATCTGGTTGGACTTTTTCTTTAAGCACATGGCCAATCCTTTTTCTATTTGGGAAAAACCAGAAATTTCACACTTTATTGTGAATTTTTGTAAAAGTGACAAAGAAGAAGGTTGATTTTAATTAATTTCTTATTCGCTACAACACCACCTTGAATGGCCACACGCAGGCATATGTACGTACAAATAAAAATAAATAAATAAAATAAACAAAAAAGTTCAATCAACAAATAGGCGAACAAATTGACAAAATGCAAAAGCAAAAATAAACGTAAATTTAGATAATAACTGTTGTGGGATCAACTCTTTTTGTATACAAGAATGGACTCGCTTTATGTGTACATATAATCCTGCCGATACCGAGTACAGTAGTTACAAAGCAGGACTTGCCTTTGCTACTATGATACTGTCAGCACTCTGCCTCCGGGTAGATGGCGCTCTCTGCTTCCGAGCAGGGAGCAATAACCCAGTCGTGGTTCCGCCGAAGGGTAGAAGCACGACTGGGCAAAAATAGACAGACATTTTTTGGCCCAGCTATATGGCCGGGAAGACCCCCTATAAAAGGACCTTGTGTCAAATATAACCTTGCGTGGGATGGTTGGTAAATACTGTTACAAAGCAGAAACTGCTTTGTCACTGTCAGCTCTTTGCCTTCGGACGGAGAGCATTAACCCAGTCGTTGTTTCTCCGAAGGGTAGAATCACGATTGGGAAAAGATAGACAGATATTTTGGGCCGGGCTATATGGCCTTGTGTCACATTTCGCCTTAAGTGGGAAGGTGACTAAATAGTGTTGCAAAGTAATTGTAGAGTGGTAAAGCAGTTGCTTAGTTGGTCTGTAAGTTGGTGCAGAGTTAGTTGGAGTTGTTGGATATAGACTCATTACCCGGACATATTATTTCGCTTCAAGACCGTATATAATTATTTCTACTAATAGTATTCCTGAATTGACTAACCCGTGTTCCAGTTTGTATATCTTGTTCAATATAACTTACATTTTCTGTCTCCATATTGTTTGTTATTTATTCTTTTGTGTGGTTTCCAAGAGCAATTAATAAAATAATCAATCATAAATAACCAATTAAAAAACAACTCAAGTCGTCAAGCAACTCGCTAAGTAAAACGTCAAACCAATTAAAGAGGTCAATACAACAAAAAGAGGTGAACCGAAATGACAAGAAGAAACCAACAAAATAAAACAATTAAGCCGACACCTATTCAATTAGTAGTTAAGTGGAAACCCACTCACGTTTTCATTAAAAAGTAATTAAAAAATCATTAAAAGGAAACCAAACATTTGCACAATGAAAATAAAAAAATAGATAAAAAAGGAAATAAAGAAACGACCAACCCGACAAAATAGCAAATCTCACCGAGCTCTTTATAAATAAAAAACAACTGGGATTCAGAGAGAAACCAAGCCCTGATGAGTGAAGGCATCATAACGGTTTTCTCATGACACTTCAAAGTCGGAATGAACCTGTTCAGTTTAAATGACAAATTCTTTGCACTAAAATTATATATATATATATATATATATATATATATATATATATATAATTTATATATATGTATGTGTGTGTGTGTGTATGCACGTGTGTGTGCGGGTGCGTATGTTTGCGTGTGTGTGTGCGTGTGTGTGTGTTTGTTCATTAAATAATATTGTGTCGACTTATTTTTATACTGATCCAGTTCTTTAATCAGTAACTTGATGTTAAGGTGAGATTCATCAAGAAAGGCGCCGTAGTTTTTATTAACCCAGGTAAATTTATTTATGTGTTGTGGTGCAGTGGATATCAACTTAGAACGAGAAATCGGAGAACCGAGTTTGAATTCCAGTTAAATTCGTTGTATTCATTTACGCGCAAATAACCTTAGGAAAGGTATTAATCCGTCTATTCCTTCCAGTTATGGGTTAAATAACAAAATAGATTGGATTCTATAGCCTTGGCTGGCAACCAGTCTACCGCAGAAAGTAATGGCAACCTACAGCGGGATAATCTTCTATCCAGTCAATCATGTCTCTTTCGAGACATGATCTCCCAAGCATATATCACCTATGGCACTTAACCGACTGACTGAAGAAAATAGTTGGAAACATAAGTAAAGTGTCTACTGGACATAAAGTGAAGGATCGGTTTTCTATTGTAATGAAGTAATAAACTGAACACCCACTAATTACTACTTATTAATATAATAATATAATATAATCCGTTTCTTTTCCTTCCGGCTATGGGTTAAATAGTAAAACAGATTGGGTTTCATAGACTTGGTTGTAACCAGTCTACTGCAGAAAATAATAGTAACCTACTGCGAGAAAATCTTCTGCCCGGTCAGCCATGTTTCATTCAAGACATGATCACCCAAGCGTGTATCAGGTTTGGCGCTTAACTGACTGAATTTTATTTATTTAAAATCACTATGACAACAGAATGCCGATTTTACCGCAATTACAACAAAGTTTATCTTTTTAAATTACACGTGAAGATGATCATTGAAAAAATGATCCATATATATATATATATATATATATATAATCATAGCAAGGCATTTTACTGCCACTGTTTTGCAAGAGGTTAACATCGGAAGAAAGTTATGAGAAAGAGTGACAGGTTATAGGGGGTGTCAGGAAGTAAGTAACATAAGGATGAGAATACTGATGAAAGTAGAGTGAATGGAGACAGGAGCATGAGAGAAAGTTATAAGAAAGAGTGACAGATTATAGGTGGTGTCAGGAAGTGGGTAAAAGAAGGATGAGAATACTGATGAGAATGGAGTGGACGGAGAAAGGAGCATGAGATAGAGGATGCAGGTGAGTAAGATAGGAAATGGCTATTGACTTTACATTTAAATTCTTGGAGATTGTAGCTGTCGGGGAAGCAAGTAAACGGAAAGGAATTCCACAGTGCGAGAAAAGAAGCTATTGGAGTAGAATTTGCGTTTACATTTTGTTGGTTTTACAATAAAAGGGTGGGACCTAGTTGCTAATCTTGTGGCTCGAGTAATTCATATATGGGGGTGGGCACCAGCTGCCTACTTCTACCGAGCGCCCATAGCTCTGAGGTACAATCACCGACTGACGCCAAGTCGGTCGGTTTTCTATCCTGGGTTAAAAGCAATCGGATGTCTAACCGTACTAATGAGCTGTGATACAGCGAAACCGATCTGTCTGCCGATGACTATATTATCTATATATGTAAAAGGAAAGATGTTTGTATATCTGTCTATCTGCCTGTCCTATCTGTCACAATTTTTATCAGATTCTCACCAAACTTCACACAAATATTCTTTAGGATTCCGGCCAGGTCATGGGCTACTTATTTTTCCTATTTCCCCCCGATATCGGAAATCGATACCCCGATATCCAATCAGGTCTGATCAAGATCAGGAATTCAGCCCTTTTATCGTGGTTCTTGCTGCAGAATTTTCTCTAACTTGGTAAAATTATAGTTTTTATTCTCAAACATTACTAGATCTTCTCAAACGACTCATTTTCCCCGATATCGAAATCAAAACCCCCGATATTCTATCGAATCTGATCAAAAACCGATATTCAGCCATCAATATGGCTTATTTTCTCCAATTTTACTCCCGCTGGGTACGATAAGTTTTCATGGACTTACTTAGGTTAGTTTATCCTTGGATGACTTATTTGACTCCAATACTGGAAATCTATAACCCGATATCCTATTGACTCTGAATAAAATCAGGTTTTCAGCCCGTTTATTTTGGTTTTTGCTTCGGGTTTTGCTCTAATAGGTATAATTGTAGTTCTTTGTCTCAGCGATGATACCATTAACTCAGAGGACTTATTTAGCCTTCAAAATTCAGTTTGAGACGTTAAACTTATTTGACATCGATACCGGAAATCAAAATTTGACTTACATCCATTCATTTTTTTTTCAATTTTCGATTTCGCTTTGACTGGAAACAACTATTGCTTTTTAGTCTTTCGTGCCAATGTCCAAAGAGCCTGAGCTTCAGGACCATGGATTAGTTTTAAAGCTTTCATTACACTTAAGCAACGCCGGGCTATACTGCTAGTTACAATATATATATTATAATAAATTTTTTATATTTTTTTCTATCAAAATTGATTATTAATGAGGTAACAATTTTTTGCTGCTACGGTGTGAGCAATTAATGTATTAGTTTGAGGCAAACATAATATCCAGTTTTCTTTATTAACTTTATCCATGAAAAGTACTTTTCTCTTTTATTCCATTATTCATTCAGTTTTGTTTGCAATGAATTTTCCTCGCTTATCAGGTCGGCGGCTCTTCGATTTTTTTTAAAGTAAAATTTTCGCAGGTTTTGATGATTAAAATTTTCGATGAATTTTTAAATTTATTTTTTCATAAGACAAAATTCTTCCCCTGCCATCCAAACGTTTTTCGGCAATCGAATAAAGTAAAAATCAGTTGGTGTATAGACAAATAAATATGGCAGGTGGTGGGGGCCGTAGAACAGACCGACCTAGTTCCGATTGTTTGTCTTCTTTATTATTCAGTCCTTTGTCATGAGGAAAAAAGAAAAAGAATTCTTTCTCAGAGATGAGTACCGGGATCTTTTTGATCAAAATGTTATGGACACGTTGCAGCTGATGGACATATAAATGTGTATTTTCTGTTTAAGAATTCTAAATGAAGAACACCTAAACTAGCCCACCAGACGCATGGTTTTACCTTTCTTCTTGAAGTTTTCAAGTTTTGGTATCGGTTGTGGAGGTATACCCTTGTCAATCTACTACCTTTTAAATTTAACGTTGTTGTATGCAGCCCACTTTCCATCGCCTGTTATATCGAAGAAACGATTAGTTAAGGTAATACATTCGTCATTACTATCGGTTTCCCAAAAACGGAAATTATTTGCTACTTTATCTAATAATTATTGGAAAGACCATTATACAGTCTATCAGACAACCACTTCCTACTCAGTCAGTCTTCGTTGCATGTCAGTGACGAAAGATTTTGTCGACGATAGGACAAAGTGCATTCATCTGTTTACCAAAGGCGTGAGTCGCGAACTAACCTGTGAATCGTCAGTTCCATTTTCTGTATCTTGTAGCCATTCGGCATTCAAAGAGAATTCATAACACCCTTATATTTCAACATAACATATGCTTTAAATTAGAATCCACTCAAAGAAAACAATGCTTAAATGAGCAAAAAAAGATATTACCTAAACTAAGCGATAAAATGTAACCGCAATTTCTACTCCAACAGCTTCTTTTCTCGCACTTCCCGTCTGTGAAATTCCCTTCCATACACTTGCTACCCGGACAGCTACAATCTCCAGGAGTTTAAATGTAAGGTCAATAGACAACTCCTAACACACTAACTCGCATCCATTCTCTCAAACACTCTTCCCATCTACCCAACCCTCATCCTCGGTATCCTTACCCGTCTATCACCCTCCTTCTGATATTTCCTATATCTAATCACTCTTTCTCATCACTTTCCCCTATGTAACCCCCTGCGCAATAGTGGCAGTGGAATGCCTTGCTTGGGGTGAAATGATAAAAAAAAACACAATTTCGTAAAAGATCAAATTAAAGTATAATATAAATACACTATGGATGTACGTAGTGGTGCAAAGGATCTCGGATCGGAACGACAAATCGGAAAGCAAAGTTCGAATTTCAGTTGAATTCGTTGCATTTACTTAAGCGCAAATATTCTTTGGAAAGGTATTGATCTGTCTCTTCCCTTCAGCTATGGGTTAAATAGCAGGATGGATTGGGTTTTATAGCCTTGGTCGGCAAGCAGTCTACCGCAGAAAATAATGGCAACATACTGCTGGAAAATCTTCTGTTCAGTAAGCCATGTCTCTTTCAAGACATGCTCGCCTAAGCGTGTATCATGTATGGTACTTAACTGACTGTCGTAAAAGATGCTTCAATAGAACGAACATCAGACAGTCAGTTAAGTGACATACATAATACACGTTTGGACTATTATTTCAGAGAAAATGGAAAATAAAAGCATACTTATAATTAACGTTAGGATGAGAAAATTAAAACTTCTAAGA
This sequence comes from Ascarosepion bandense, assembly GCA_037127315.1. NCBI lineage: Eukaryota > Metazoa > Mollusca > Cephalopoda > Sepiida > Sepiidae > Ascarosepion > Ascarosepion bandense. The sequence continues at coordinate 3,740,343 of JBBBDQ010001351.1, forward strand.
TACATAATGAGGAAAGAAGGCTCGAAAAAGCTGATACTCAGAGGGACAGATTGAAGACAAGGAAGACAAAGGAAAAACGCATAAAATCATGAGAATGAGTAAATTGAGTAAATAGATGGCAAAACATAGTTTAGGAGAGATAACAAAAAGACAAAATTTATTAAGTGTTACAAAGAAGAGGCAATTGTGGAGAGCCATAATCGCTTACATCTTGAAAGGACATCGCATATAGAAGGATGTATTGATAACAGTGCCCGAAATGAAAACTGGGACAATAATGGCATAAACCAATCCGGAAGTCTGTATATTTCTTTAGCTTGTCAATTTCTTTTCCCTCGTTATTTTGGTCACCCGGTACAGTCATTTCAATGAGGAGGAAATCTTTTTCAACGATTCTAATTTGAGAAATTGTCTCCTCATTGACGTGAGTGTTCTTGGTGTCCCACATTATTATTATTATTATTATTATTGTTGTTGTTGCTGTTGTTGTCCTTTTTGCTGTTATTATTATTATCATAATTATTATTATTATTGTAGTATTTTTCATTATCGTATTTAGATTTTTGTGATGGTCAGACAACCGACGAAGTCAGTAGAAAGACCTATGCCAGGTAGTGGTGTGTTGTTATGGCGAAATTTCATTTGTTTTTCATCTCCTATTACATCACTAACGTTACATGGAAAAATTATTTATTATTTGGCTATATTTCTGAGATGAGTTAGTATTTAAGACTATTTGCATAGTCTTCTTAGCTTGTGTAATGGATGGTAGAACAAGTTTCAAGATAGATAACAAAAAGACAAAATTCATTAAAAGATACAAAGGAGAAGAAATTGCGGAGAGCCATAATCGCCCGCATCCTGAAGGAACACTGCATACAGAAGAAAGTATAGTTACCAACGCCACCAAAGAAAACTGGAATAATAGTGGCCTAAACGTTCCACATTCTGACAACACTAATTCCTGAAGTCTGTCAATTTCTTTTTCCTCGTTATTAAGGTCATCAAGACAATGATGGCCGTATCTGCTTCAACTCGCAGCTTAAACCTGTGTTTCTTTGCACATGAGCTGTTCCATGGAAAACTGCTATCTACGAACATCAGTCATTCAGTTAAGTGACATACATGATACACGTTTGGACTATTATTTCAGAGAAAATGGAAAATAAAAGCATACTTATAATTAACGTTAGGATGAGAAAATTAAAACTTCTAAGATACATAATGAGGAAAGAAGGCTTGGAAAAGCTGATACTCAGAGGGACAGATTGAAGACAAGGAAGACAAAGGAAAAATGCATAAAGTCATGAGAATTGAGTAAATAGATGGCAAAACATAGTTTAGGAGAGATAACAAAAAGACAAAATTTATTAAGCGTTACAAAGAATAGGAAATTGCGGAGAGCCATAATCGCCCGCATCCTGAAGGAACACTGCATACAGAAGAAAGTATAGTTACCAACGCCACCAAAGAAAACTGGAATAATAGTGGCCTAAACGTTCCACATTCTGACAACACTAATTCCTGAAGTCTGTCAATTTCTTTTTCCTCGTTATTAAGGTCACCAAGACAATGATGGCCGTATCTGCTTCAACTCGCATCTTTAAACCTGTGTTTCTTCGCACATGAGCTGTTCCATGAATAGCTGGGTATCTACGCACTGACGCGATATCAAGTATTCCGAAGAGATCTTACGATGCAAAGAGGTTCTTGTCCCAGGAGCACCATCAGACTACAGGATCTACTTCAGCTGCTGCCCACTTTCCATCGCCTGTTATATCGAAGGAACGATATATATATATATATATATATATATATATATATATATATATATATATATACAACGAGTTGTACTGCCAGTTTTTTTGTTTTTTTTTGTTTTTGTTTTTGTTTTTTTTTGTCTGTTCTGTCTTCACGAGTACCAAGGTACCACACCCGTCTATCAGGAACAATTCATGGCTACTTTTGTGAACCAGTATGACATCCAAGCGTGTATCCGTCTAGAAGGGTCGAAATCCATATGGACTTCACTTGCTCATTATCGACTTGAGACGGTAGTAAATGCTTGTACAACTTGTCTGCGTGATTATACATATAACTGATGCATAGTACCTTCGGGGATATTTTGTCATGGCCTCGCCTATACTAATCATGCGCCACCTAAATGAAACCTCTGATTATGTGGTACACACTTTCAATATTATTTATTAGTACTATTATTTCAGGGTTATTAGTAGTAGTACTATTGAGTCAGTCAATTAAGTCCCATGCGTGATACACGCTTTGGTGAACCATGTCTCTTTTTGACTAACTGGGCAGAGGATTATCCCGCAATAGGTTGTCATTTCTTTCTGTAGTAGACTGGTTGCCAGCCAAGGCTATAGAACCCAATCTGTCCTATTATTTCACCCATAACTGGAGGGAAGAGACGAATTAATACCTTTCCCAAGGGTATTTGTGCGTAAGTGAATAAAAGGAATTCGACTGGAATTCGAACTCGGTTCCCCAGTTTGTTGTTCCGAGTCGATATCCACTGCACAACAAAGCACATCCGTACTATTGAGACATAACGGAAATCTTGTGTCAAAAAACGAGATTGAACTGCCAAAGGACGATGCAATCAAAGGCATTCATCACCAAAGACAGTTACAAACATCGAGTACAATTTAAACTTAACTTCATCAAGGTGGAGAAAAATAAAATTAAAATAAAGATTAAATATATCATGGCAATACGAAATTAGAAACAAAAATAATAGATATTTAATAAAAGATGTTTACATGCACGTGGTACCAAAAGTGCTCAGGACCCTTCCTAATATGGACACTATGCAAAGTTCTGAGTTTACACAATAGAATTTTTTTTTTAATCTTATCACCCCGAGCAAGGCGGTAACGCCACTGATGTGCAGGGGGCTACATAAAAGTGAAAAGATTGGAAAAGTGAAAGCCAGAAACCACATCCTAAACAGGGAACAAGGGATGAGCCTCTTCACCTGTTCAATAGACGTGGGTGGAGTGTGAACCGGGCGATAGTTTAGTATATCTATTCGACTTGAAAAAAAAAAGTGAGAAGATTGGAAAAGAGAAAACCGGAAACCGCATCCTAAACAGGAAACAAGGGATGAGCCTCTTCACCTGTTCAATAGACGTGGGTGGAGTGTGAACCGGGCGATAGTTTAGTATATCTACTCGACTTGAAAAAAAAAGTGAGAAGATTGAAAAAGAGAAAACCGGAAACCGCATCCTAAACAGGAAACAAGGGATGAGCTTCTTCACCTGTTCAATAGACGTGGGTGGAGTGTGAACCGGGCGATAGTTTAGTATATCTACTCCAATTGAAAAAGAATTACTTCAAACAAAAGAATAATAAAATCTTTTTCTATAAATATAATTAATACCATAATTAAAAGAAACGATTTACACTGAAGATGAACTCTTTATTGGTTACTAGCAGTATAGCCCGGCGTTTCTCGGGTGTAATGAAAGCTTTAAAACTAATCCATGGTCCTGGAGCTCAGACTCCGCCTAAAGAATATTTGTGTGAAATTTGGTGAGAATTGGATAAAAATTGTGGATTTGTATAAAGGACATACAGACAGATAAACAGACACACACACAAACACCTTGCCTTTTATATATATATATATATATATATATATATATATATATATATATATATATATATTATCGATTTTCTGCACTATTTTAAGAACTGCAACCTTGAAACTTCTGAATATCGTTTCTTATGTCTTTGTCTATGAGTGTAAAAAATTTGATTAAAATCAGGCTACTCCTTCTATAACCCGATTTTTTCGATTATCGATTTTCGATATGGTACCTCGACACAAAATCTAGCTAAGAACACTCACAGACGCTTATAGTCAGTCAGTCAGTTAAGTGCCATACGTGATACACGCTTGGGCGATCATGTCTCGAAAGAGGCATGACTGACTGGGCAGAAGATTATCTCGCAGTAGGTTGCCATTGCTTTCTGCGGTAGACTAGTTGCCGTCCAAGGCTATAGAACCCAATCTGTCCTGTTATTTAACACATAACAGGAAGGAATAGACGGATTAATACATTTCCCAAGGATATTTGCGCGTAAGTGAATGCAATGAATTCGGCTCCCCGATTTCTCGTTCCGAGTCGATATCCAATGTACCACAACGCACATGCACGCTTATAGTACAACTGTGTAAATTTTCAAGAAAATCGGTTCAGCCGCTTCGGAGTTTATAGATAACGCACACACACACACAAACACACACACAGAGAGACAAAGTTCCATTTATAAATAAGTTTAGATTTTGTATGTTCGTGTTTAGTGATGACTAATTCTTCAAGCAGTAAAGTTTGCATGACTAAATAATGAAATAGAAAATATGTCCAAGACATTCTGATAATAATGACTGGACAATTTTCTGTTCGTCTGACTGTAAAAGGTAGACGCATGATATGCAATGCGAGCTCCAATCTAAGCGAAAAAAATAATTCTTCCCGTTATTTTGACGCCATCTAAAGAATATCACCGCAGGACAAGTAAAACAAATTAAAAGGAAAAGAATTATTTTTCAAAAATCTTTTTCGTGTCTATAAATATTTATTTCTTTTGTATCGATATATTCTTCTTACTTACAGAAATGTAACCCAGAAATCCGATTAAAAACAGTTTTTTAAATTATCAAAATGACAAAAATAAAACAGATTTTATATCAATTTGCATCAGTTTTTTTTTTAAGAGGAAATCAGCGTTTTCTCTACATTTATTACATTTATTACGTTCTCTTTTTCTTTTTCTGGTGGGAAGCGGGAAGATTATGAAGATTTTTTTTTTAGTGGAAGAGGTTTACTTGACTTTTCATCCTTTTTTTTTTTAACCTGATGTCACAGTAAATGGAATAAGGTCAAATAATGATCAAGTTGGATCGATTCGTCTGCGTTGGAAAAACGTTAAAAGTTTCATGTCTTTCTGGGATATTTGAGAAAAATATACACTGTCATGCCAATTTCCTAAAAATGAAACAAAACAGGATTTCCAGTATAAGTAAGCGGAAAATTTAAAATAAAGACATTGATTAAAAGGGGCAAAAATACTAGAAGACAAAAAATTCTAACCTGATTCATATCTGAGATATTCCCTAAAAATCCAGAATGATTAAGTTAAAATTAGACAGACAGACCGCTTCCCACGGGAAGATTGACGCTACACAGTATTTTTCTCTTCCGGTTTCTACCCATTCTACTTTGTACTTGATAATTTATATGTTATTTATTTAGAAAACAAATTTATTGAAAAAGAAACGTATATAGATTTACTTTTTTATGTAACAACTTCTTCCCGATTATGTAACATCATGGCTCTCCACAGTTTCTTGTTTTTTTGTTTTTTTCTTGCTCTAAGTATCTTTTTCTCTTTGTCGTTATTCGGGTATCCATTTACGAAAATTTGTCAAATAGTCTACATTCTTTTCCCCTTTAATTCTCTTATCTTCAATATGTCCTGTGAGTGTTAAATTCTCAAACACCATGCGGCTTTTGGTCATCAACTTCCCTAGTCAAAACAATTGCTAGACTTGACCCCATTAAACATACCTGAGACATGATGAGACGACGCATTACCCATGCAGTTTACCCAGCTTTGATGCATTATATCAATAGGTATGAGATGCGCGAAACTTATGTGACCCCGCCCCATATGATTATATACACAGAGGTTTATCAACTACCAAGGACATAATCGAGCTTATTAATATGCCTTTTGAATACTAGCGATACAAACTTTATTTTAGAACCTGTACACATATTGTTCTATGTATGAAATCTTTTACAGTTCTCCAGAGAGCTCTGTTTTGCTGTATCACAGCTCATCAGTACGGTTAGACATCAAATTGCATCCAGCCAGGATTGAAACCAGCCTGATTTGACATCAGTCGGCAATTCTACCTCTAAGCTATGGGCTGAGGGAAGACAACTCTCTCTCTCTCTCTCTATATATATATATATATATATATATATATATATATATATATATATATATATATATATATATATATATATATATATATATAAGCTAATAATCTTCTCTCCTCAGAAACTGCCTGATAAATTGATTTATACACGATTTTTAACAATTTTTTTCATATATATTTTTAAATGAAATCTTCCTAATAACTTAGAAAAGGACTATTATCTGTTTACCTTAAATGGGCTGAGGGAAAGCAACTCTCTCTCTCTCTCTCTCTCTATATATATATATATATATATATATATATATATATATATATATCAGTTTACCTTAAATGAGAAGCGGATTGGAAAAAAATCCGGTTTATCTCAAGTCCCTATATCCTCAGCCTATTTTTATAAATATTCATATCGTTTTGTAAAACTTAATCAGAACAACAAAAGAAGGTTACAGTGTACAACGACCGAAATCCTGATATCAACAAAGATGCGAATATAAACCAACTAGCAGTATAGCCATGGTCCTGGAGCTCAGACTTAGCCTAAAGAATATTTGAAATAATAAAATAATTGCGACAATTTACCAATCGCACCTATATATATATATATATATATATATATATATATATATATATATATATATACTAGCAGTATAGCCCGGCGTTGCTCGGCTGTAATGAAAGCTTTAAAACTAATCCATGGTCCTGGAGCTCAAACTCTTTGGACAAACGATTAAAAAGCAATAGTTGTTTCCAGTTAAAGTGAAACTGTAGACTGAAAGAAAAATTAATGGATGTAAGTCAAATTTTGATTTCCTGGTATCAAATAAGTTTTTTTCGTCGTAAACTGAATTTTGAAGGCTAAATAAGAACTACAATTATACCTACTTAGAGCCAAACCCTAAGCAAAAACTAAAATAAAAGGGCTGAGAAAATACAGACATACAGGCAGATAAACAGACACACACACAAACATCTTGCCTTATATATATATATATATATATATATATATATATATATATATATATATATATTATCGATTTTCAGCACTATTGTAAGAACTGCAACCTTGAAACTTATGAATATCGTTTCTTATGTATTTGTCTATGAGTGTATCAAATTTGATTAAAATCGGACGACTCCTTCTATAACCCGATGTTTTCGATTATCGATTTTCGATATTTATCAGGGGTACCTCGACACACCACCTAGCTAAGAACACTCGCAGACGCTTATAGTACAACTGTGTAAACTTTCAAGAAAATCGGTTCAGCCGTTTCGGAGTCTATAGGTAACGGACACATTCACCCACCCACCCACTAACACACACACACACACACACACAGACAAAGTTCCATTTATAAATAAGTTTAGATTTTTATTATATTGGCGACAATATTTCAGCTGATAAATTCTTCGATCTGTCGCTATTGTATGTTGTGTATAGTCTTAACAATTTCTTTTGTTTTTACGTTTATTTGTTTTGTTTTGTTTTGTTTTGTTTTGTTTTTTTGTTTGGTTTTTTTCACTTGCTTTTCTCTTCCTCATCTAAAATGTTTTATCCGTTTTGGAGATTCAGATTATCAGAGGATCGCCCATAAATAAGTACAATCATCACACATTTTTACACAAGATTATTATTCTTCCGGATCAAACGTAGTAAGATTTTATTGTTTCTTCTGAAGTGTTGCGAAATATACCAAAATGGCGTCAACATTAAAACTCTGTTGCCAAAAATATGCATCACCGTCTGAAAATACACAACTATTTTTATCGATTCCATTTTATTTAGGAAGCCTATTTAAAACCATTATCTTTTTTTCTGAAAAGTCTTTACATACAAACAGATTATAGGATGTTAGAAATATTTTCTTCAGTTTACCGACGTTTAGGGCAAGTGATGGCTTCACATGAAAAAGACATTTCTACCTGCTCGAAGGAAAGTTTGCACGGTTGCAAAAATAGTTACAGAGCTTCAGCTGAACAAAAACATTATTACCAAAATTGTGTAAATCACAAAAAAATTGTGAATGTTGCAACCGTACAGAAATGGCCAGGTCAATGATATAAGGCTGACCTCAAGGTCTTTTTGTTTTATGAGAAGTCTAATGTACGATTTTCAGTCAGTAGTAAAGTCAGTCAGTAAAGTGCCATACGTGATACACGCTTGGGCGATCATGTCTCGAAAGAGACATGACTGACTGGGCATAAGATTATCCCGCAGTAGGTTGCCATTGCTTTCTGCGGTAGACTGGTTGCCGACCAAGGCTATAGAACCCAATCTGTCCTGTTATTTAACCCATAACTGGAAGGAATAGACGGATTAATACCTTTTCCAAGGGTATTTGCGCGTAAGTGAATGCAGGGGATTCAACTGAAATTCGAACTCGGCTTCTCAATTTCTCGTTCCGAGTCGATCTCTATTACACCACAGCGCACATCCTCAAAGTAGCACCACAACGCACATTTCAATGAAGCAAAACTTTATTTTGACAGTATATAAAAATCTAGTGCAGTTTCCAAAATTAGATTTAATCATACAAAAAATATAAGCAACCACACCTACTTCTTCTTCTTCTTCTTCTTTTTCTTCTTCTTCTTCTTTTTCTTCTTCTATACGCCCTATCCTGTCAGGACGTGGCTAGTAATGACTCTACACTACTTCCTATTCCTCGTGGATCTTAGTAGCATTTCTACATCCGCCAAGCCTCCTGTCCCTTGTTCAGCTATCCATTCAAACAAGCTTGTCAGATAGGTGCCCCCCCCAACCTCCCCATGTCGATCTTCCCCTTGAATATACCCCGAGAGAGTTAGGTTTTCCAAGCCCTCCTCCCTCATTCTTTATCCAAGAAATTTCAGAGGTCTCTTTCTGATTCTGATAATAAGTGTTCTTTGTGTTACCACTTTTTAAAACTTCCTTGCTGTTTACAAGCTACATTCACCGAATTCTCAGTACCCTTCGACAGAAACCCCATTTCTATGACCTTCATTTTCCTCTTCAGTTGTGGTGAGATTGTCCAGCATCCGCCGCTATACAAACAGATTGATTCCATGTAGCCCTTCAGCACTATTTTCTTCATTTCCAACGAAATTTCCTCTGTTTCTTATTACTTTGTTTAACTTTTGGAAGGCATCTTTCGATGTGCCTACAGATTTTTCCCTCTTGAAATATTGACTTTAGATAAACTTTTTCGAACGACGTTATATACACTGGGCAATAGATTTTTTTTATACATCATATTTGATACCTGTTTTGATTGTGTCATGTTCTACTAGAAATATTATTCTCTTCGGTTGAGATATTATTCTCTGAATGTTTTTAATCGAATTTAATTTAATTGTGTTGGTAGATTGGCATCTCGGTCCCACCCTTTTACCGTTGAAATAGTTAAATGTAACCGCCACTTCTACTCGAATAGTTTCTTTTCTCGCACTTTTTTTTTTTTTTTTTAATCATTTCGCCCCGAGCAAGGCAGAAACGCCACTGATGTGCAGGGGGTTACATAAATGTAGAAAGATTAATTAGAAAAGAGTGAGGAGTACAAGCTAGTTAGAAAGGAACAATAGAAAGCTGAGAAAGCAGGTGCAATGACAGATACATGGGCGGAGAGAACGTGAAGATTATACAGGGGAGGGGAGAGAGCTAGAGTCCAGTGGTTAGTAGGTGAGTATTAACTTTGCTTTTAAATTTCTGGAGGTCGTAGCCGTCAGGAAAGCAAGAATACGGGAGTGAGTTCCACAGGCGGGAAGTGCGAGAGAGGAAGCTGCAGGAGTAGAATTGTCGTCTGTGTTTGGCTAACCTGACTGTGAATGGGTGGGACCCAGTTGCCAGTCTGGTTGCACGGGTAAACACCTGTTGAGGAGGCATCAGTGACTTAAGCTCATCCGAGCAGAAGCCATGAAAGTATTTATAGAAGAGACAGAGGGAGGCCACATTTCGACGATGGGAAAGTGGCTGCAGACGAGTCGCCAGATCAGTACCTATCACATTACAGACTCTCCTTTGGAGCCTGTCAAGAACACTGAGGAGAACGGCAGGGGCACCTGACCATAAATGGCAGCAGTACTCCATGCACGGACGGATGGTTGACTTGTATATATGCAGGATGGATTCAGGTGGAAAAAACATCCTGGATCGACATAGTGACCCAATCTTCTTAGCAGTAGATTTTGCTATGGATTCAATATAGTGCTTCCATTTGAGGTCTGAGGACAGGGTAAGTCCGAGGAGGCGTAGTGTATTACTCTCCGGGAGAATCATCTGGTCCATGCTTATGGGAGGCAGAAGAGGTTGCCTGTAATGGTTGATAGACAACAGCTTGGTCTTAGAGGAATTGAAGTTGACAAGGCACTTCTTGCCCCAGTTCACCACAGAGTGTAGATCCCGCTCAAGGTCAGCAGCGAGATTATGTCTGTCCACCACGACAGGTTTCTTACTGGAGCGGGAGTATATTGTAGTGTCATCTGCGTAGATGCCTACTTGGGACTTGATCTCATCTGGGAGGTCGTTGATGAAAATAAGGAAGAGCGTTGGGCCCAGGATAGAGCCTTGTGGGACACCAGCATTCGTGCTGTAGGACGAAGAGGCACGCCCATTCAGAACGACCTTCATTTTGCGGTTATTTAAGAAAGATTGGATTAGGTCAAGCAGGCGACCGGTAATACCATAACCGCGTAGTTTGCATAGGAGGCCAGGGTGCCAAACCCTGTCGAAAGCCTTGGAGATATCCAGAGCAAACGCGAGCCTCGTCAGACTCATCAAGGGCCTGTAGCATGTACTCCGTTACAGTTGTTAGCAGGTCGGCTGTGGACCTGTCAAATCGGAATCCATATTGCCTGTCGGAGAACAGTTTGTGGGCGGTGAGATGATGCTTCCCACATGTGGAACTCTCTTCCGTTTACTTGCTTACCTGATAGCTAAAATCTCTAAAAATTTAAATGCAACGCCAATTGCCATCTTCTATCTTCGTGAATCGCGTTCATATTTTATCCTTTCTTCAATACCCACTGTGCTCAGTTTTTTTCTTTTATTGTAACCCCTTGCGAAATGGTGGTGGTTTCGCCTTGCTTGGAGTTAAATGATTAAAATAAAAGCCACAGTTTATTTAATTTTTTCCTCGACTATAGCCTGCGCAATTACAAAAAAATATTGAAAAGAGATGGGTAGTGACCATTTAAGCATTCCATATCACATCCCAAAAGGAATCTAACAATAGAAGACCACGGTCCTGCTTTCCCTCCTGAGGCAAATGTACTGATGATGAGGGGGTGGCAATGCTGATGACATAGGTATTCATAATTGGAATAAGAATGATTTTGGAGAAAATCCACATCCTCTACGAAGTGTTCCAAGAAATAGGACTCAAGATAAGGTTTTCTAAAACAGAAAATCATTATCTAAAATTGTAATAAAAGCAGTGATGGTACCATATCCTGTATTTATCATAAGAATTCAGGATCTGGAATTAGTAAATACGAAACACTTCAGTTATCTCTGTATATAAATCAGTTCAAATTTAGTGTAGGGTAAAAGGAAATTGAATATCGAATAGACTGTGCTAGAGGTAGTTTCTCTCAACACCGCCAATTGCTACAAAACCAAAACATCAACCTGAAAACTCGAGTTGTGATCTTAAATAGCGTCGTCAGATCAAGACTTCCATATAGATGTCATGCATGGCGCCCAAACCATTAAAAAATAATTCAACTGTCAGCTGTATAGAACCGCTTTCTAATATCAATAATTAAAAACGTTTACGAGTGAAGCCTTGAGAATCGTTAAATGATTATCCTACATCAAGCATTTTGGTCACAAATAAACAGAAACTGCATCACCTGAAGAGTACCAGCAGCAACAACAACTAAAGTGGATAGAACCTATAACACGAACAGAAAATAATCAGATAATCAATATATTGATTTCACATGTTATTTCAAATAAAAGAAACGCCCTCCCACTCTCTCACTTGTGGAAAGAGTAATAACGGCTGTTAAACATGAAAAACCTGTTTACCTGAAAAATTGTTTTACGAGAAAGATTTTAATAAATTTTAACAAAAGCAGTACTGGCTACTCGGTTAATTAATGACAACAGTTTCCTTAGAAGGAAACGGTCAATATTACCATTAACATTACTTCCGTTTTTTTCGTCCTAACAATAACCTCATTGCCTAACCCCTTACTTTGAGAGGATTAATTATTTTTAAAGGTAGAAAAGTTTTACCTTTTTCCTTCATTGTTTCTCGATAAGATTTAGGTTGTATTTTTGCCTTACATTTACTAACGCGCAAATACAATTGGCAATGCTATTAATCCGTCTCTTCCCTCCAGTCATGTCTCTTTCGAGACATGATCGCTCAATAATAATAATCTTCAAAAAATATGACAATACAAGAATCTTGAACTGGCAATCTAAAAAACGTAGCATCTGAAGACATCAATAAATCATTGCCCGCTTATTGCTTGAAATAAGGTTCCGATAGGCTCATTGAAGGTCAGTTAAGTGCCAAAGGTGATATATGCTTTGGGCGATCAGATCTCTTTCGAGACATGACTGACTGGGCAGAAGATTAAACCCGCAGTAGGTTGCCATTATTTTCCGCGGTAAACGGGTTGCCAGCCAAGGCTATAGAACCCAATCTGTCCTATTATTTCACCCATAACTGGAGGGAAGAGACGGATTAATACCTTTCCCAAGGGTATTTGCGCGTAAGTGAATGCAAGGAATTCAACTGGAATTCGAACTCGGCTCCCCGATTTGTCTTTCCGAGTCGATATCCACTGCGCCACAAATGTAGCCTTAATGAAAGACAAAATTTATACAAATAAATACAGCTTACATATTATGCAAAATATGTGTGAAGATAAAATGAGAAAAGAAGTGCTAATCACTGATGCATCGTGTCCTTTTGACAACCAACTATGAAACACTGAAATTTAAACTCCTGTGGCTTTGGTAACGAAAGAGGGTCACAATCATATCAGTTATAAATGGTGCACTTGGTAGAGTAACTAAAGAGTGGAGACTTTTTTTTAATCATTTCACCCCAAGCAAGGCATTCCACTGCCACTATTTGGCAATGGGCTACACAGGGGAAGGTAAAGAGAAGGAGTGGTTAGACATAGGGAATGTCAGGAGGAATGTGAGCAGGTTAGTGTGTTATGAGATCTCTATTGATCTTACATTTAAACTCCTGGAGATTGCAGCCGTCGGGGAAGCAATCATGTGGAAGGGAATTCCACAGTCGGGGAAGTGCGAGGAAAGAAACTGTTGGAGTAGAAGTTGCGGTTGCATTTTATCGGTTTCACTGTAAAAGGGTGAGATCTAGTTGCTAATCTAGTATCTCGTGCAAATTCGTATCTAGGGGGCACCAGTGATCTAAGTTCATCGGAGCAGAAGCCGTGAAAGTATTTATAGAAGAGACACAGGGAAGCTACGTCGCGCCCGTGGGAGAGAGACAGCAGGCGGTCTGCCTAGTCGGTATCTATCACATTACAGACCTTCCTCTGTAGCTTATCGAGATGCCCGAGGAGAATAGCAGGGGCACCCGAGCAGATATGGCAACAGTATTCAATGCACGGGCGGATGGTAGATTTATATATGTGCAGGGTAGATTTAGACGGAAAAAACTTCCGGGCCCTACACAGAGAACCGACTTTCATAGCAGCAGATTTAGCAATGTATTCGATATAGTCATTCCATTTGAGGTCCGCTGAAAGTGTGGTTAAAGGAAATTAGTATTAATTGTTCAGTGGAACTTTTACAGAAAAGAAGCCGATTAAAAATGCTAAGGGGGAAAATTGCATGATACTGGCTGTTGGATGTGGCCCGCTATCCGTTCATTAATTAATAAATGTTAAGATATTATCGAGATTATCTGATTAAAATGACCTGGTTTTTTAAATGAGAGACATAGCGAGCTCATGAAGAATTTTAGTCCACAATTCGCGGTAGTAAATGTACTAAGTGTGTCGAGTTTCGAAAAGTCATGAAACGATCTTCTTTTCACTATTGGTTAAATAGCAGTGTAGACAGGACACTTTTGCTTTGTGGAGTTTGCCTGCCTCGGAAAAAGAAAATTCTAAGTACAAACTTTCGCAAATGATAGGGAAAAGTAAAATCTTTAGTCATGATAGGGGCAAAAGTTCCAGAATGACAACTCTGGAAATAAACCTTTCTAAATGATCGCACAGATTTGTTTATGGCGGGATCGCCCCTTTGTACATAATAATAGACTCGTCTGAGTGTACATATAATCCTACATATAGAGAGAACACCAGAGTTGTAAACCAGCTGGCATTTGCCTCTGCTGTTACGACTATGACACTGTCAGCTCTCTGCCTTCGAGTAGAGGGCGCTCTCTGCTTCCGAGCAGAGAGCAGTAACCCAGTCGTGGTTCCGCCGAAGGGTAGAGGCACGACTGGGTAAAAATAGACAGACATTTTTTGGCCTGGCCAAATGGCCCGGAAATCCCAGTTAAACTGACCATGTGTCACATGTTGCCCTTACTGGGAGGGACAACTAAATAATGAGTTGTAAACCAGCTGGCATTTGCCTCTGCCGTTACGACTATCACACTGTCCGCTCTCTGCCTTCGGGTGGAGGACGCTCTCTGCTTCCGAGCAGAGAGTAAGAACCCATTCGTGGTTCCGCCGAAGGGTGGATGCGCGACTGGGCAAAAATAGACAGACATTTTTTGGCCGGGCCATATAGCCCGGAAAGCCCAGATATAAACTGACCATGTGTCACATGTTGCCCTTACTGGGAGGGACAACTAAATAATGAGTTGTAAACCAGCTGGCATTTGCCTCTGCTGTTGCGACTGTGACGCTGTCGGCGCTCTGTCTTCGGGTGGAGGACGCTCTCTGCTTCCGAGCAGAGAGCAATAACCCATTCGTGGTTCCGCCGAAGGGTAGAAGCACGATTTGGCAAAAATAGACAGACATTTTTTGACCGGGCCATATAGCCCGGAAATCCCAGTCATAACTGACCATGTGTCACATGTTGCCCTTACTGCGAGGGACAACTAAATATAGAGTTTTAAGCAGTTGTTAGTTGGAGTTGCATTTGCTCTGAGCTCCACTCAGATAGAATCAGTTACTGGACATACTATTTCACTTCAAGACTATATATTTATTTATACTAATCAGTCAGTCAGTTAAGTGCCATACGTGATACACGTTTGGGCGATCATCTCTTGAAAGAGATATGACTGACTGGGCAGATTATCCCACAGTAGGTTGCCATTGCTTTCCGCGGTAGACTGGTTGCCGACCAAGGCTACAGAACCCAATCTGTTCTGTTATTTAACCCATAAATGGGGGGAAGAGACGGATTAATACCTTTCCCAAGGGTATTAGCGCATAAGTGAATGCAAAGAATTTGACTGGAATTCGAACTCGGCTTCACGATTTCTCGTTCCGAGCTGATATCCACTGCACCACGACGCACATCCATTTATACTAATAGTATTAATAGTAATAGCACATCCATTTATACTAACCCGCGTTCCAGTTGTATATTACGTTCAATATAACTTACATTTTCTATCTCCATATCTGTTTTTGTTATTTATTATTTTGTGCGGTTCCTCACCCGGAATCCACATCAGTTAGAATGTTAACTATCCTTTATTGGTAGTTGGTCGTTGGTCAGTTGCTTCGTTGAAGTTGTAATGTGACAGAGTTGTAAGTTGGTGCAGAGTTGGTTGGATCTAGACGCATTATCCGGACCTACTATTTCACTTCCAGACTGTATATATTTATTTCTACTAATAGTATTTTTAAATTGGCTTACCGCGTTCCAGTTGATATATTTCGTTCAATATAATTTATTTTTTCTATCTCCATATCTGTTTTTGTTATTTATTATTTTGTGCGGTTCCTCAACCGGAATCGACAACAGTTTCAGTTTTTGATAAGACACCCAATTTAGGGATAGAAAAAGTATGATTTCTGTAATAGAAATAGGAAAAAATCAAAATCCGTGTGCCACCTCTAAGTTCCATCCCAGACCGGGTATGAACAGTCTAGCAGGCAATGTAGTAAAAACAAAACGGGGTCAAAAATTCAACCATTCCCTGGCAACAGCAAAAAGTCGCACTTTCGCTCATTAAGCTCAAAAATCGCACTTTCTCACTCAAAGCTCAAAAAAATAACTCCCCCAGTAAGCAAAGGCAACGGCCTTTATTCACCGTACGATTTTTCTGAGTGGACACACCAGACTAGGAGGAAAGAAAACTAGCGTAGCTTTTGATACCCATAACATCTCTTTTTCTGCTAACAATTTTTGGTAGCATGGCGAAGGACGCGTTCCAGAAACTGAGTAAAGTATTAAGAAACAGGACAATTTCACTAGAAAAAAAGAAGAGAGTGCTAGATTGCTATGTGATGTCAGTTCTTCAATACGGCAATGAATGCTGGACAATTTCATCGAAGATGAAGAAAAACTTGAAGTAACGGAAATGTGGTTCTACAGAAGGATGCTGCGGATATCATGGACCTAACATGTGAGCAATGATAAGGTTTTGAAAAGAATGGCAACGAAAGGAAAATTAATATTGAGCATCAGGAAGAGACAACTGAAGTTCCTGGACATGCAATTAGGAAGAATGGCTTGGGGAACCTGATACTGACAGGCCAGATAGAGGGAAAAGGAGACAGAAGAAAGCAGCGGATAGCATTTTTGAAGGGTTTGAGCAGGTGGATGACGGAACGAAGGTTGCGTGGTGTAACAGGAGAAAACGTACTAAGAGCCACCAGGGATAGAGAGACGTGGAAAGCCATGATCGCCTAAGCTCTGAAAGAACAGGGTACAAAGAAGAAGAAGAAGAAGAAAATTTTTCGGTAATTTTTCTTCGGCAAACAATGCACAAAATACGAACTCCTTTTCGATGTAGGTGATTTTCTCTTTCGATACAATTTCAAACACTCCTGAATAATAGGGCAAACAGAACTGCAACTTCGGCAAGATAATCATTCTGGGAAAAATGACCGAACGGATTTAAAACCCTTCTAAGTAATAAAGCAGATCTGTCATTCATAAGGTGACCAGTCTAGGAGAAGGAACATTGATCTCAAATCCTTCTATATCAGTGGTTTCAAACCTTTTTTGTCCAATGCATCTTTTGCACATTAAGTCAGAATTTCTTTCCTCCTTTCCCAGAAATGTTCATTCCAAGTATTACACAATTATTATTATTATGTCATTTTTCATCATATTTCGATTTCTGCTATGGTCTCACTACCAACCAAGTCTGCGGGGAGACCTAAGGCAGGTCGTGGCGTGTTGTTATGGCTCCATTTCATGTTTTTCTATCTTCCCTATCATCTCCAGCATTACATAGATAAAGTTTTCCTTAGTGTGTGGCCTGTACTTAATAAGACAATTTTTTGTATATCTCTTAAGCTGGGGTTTCCAGGGATTCTTTCAATGTGTTGTTTTGTTCCATTTTTTATCATTCCAAGTGCACCTACTATCACTGGCACAACTCTTGTTTTCAATTTCCACATTTTTTATATTTCAATTTCCAGGTCTTTATATTTTGACAGTTTTTCAAATTCCTTGATTGCTATGTTACAATCCGATGGACAAGCCATATCAATTAATAGACAAGTTTTCTCCTTCTGGTTTTTAACAATAATGCCTGGCCTGTTTGCTTCAATTTTTCTGTCTGTGTAGATGGTGTAATCCCATAGAATGGTGACATCTTCTATTTCTGTAACCGGTGCTGGGTGATGTTCATACCAGTGTTTGTTTACAGATTTTCCATAATGTTTGCACATTATTATTATTATTATTATTATTATTATTATTATTATTATTATTATTATTCATCCTTTTCCATATTAGGGCAATGAATTTACATGAATTATTGTAAAGAAGAGCTTTACAAATTTAATAGCAATAGTAAATGTGGATTAATTTTTAAACTCGAATACATTTACAGATTTGTACACTGTACAGTGATTTGTTATAATTTATAAGAAATAAGAAATAAACTGAACCATTTCAATAAACAAAAAGTCAACAGAAAATTCTGAAAATCCTTCCTGGTGGATGACTCCTCGGTTGTTAAGCCCTGTTCTATATAAAAGAGTAGAATGGGCTCTACCTTTGAAAAGGCAATCATCAGGGGCGCTAAACAACCCTGGATTCAAAACCAGTCGAAAGAGGAATGAGTTTCTCCAGGTTGTTTTGTTTTAGCAAGCCTACTAATGTTATGTTATGTTATGTGCGTTATGGTGCAGTGGATATCGACTCGGAACGAAAACTCGGGGAGCTGAGTTCGAATTCTAGATGAATTCCTTGCATTCACTTACGTACAAATACCCTTGGAAAAGGTATTAATCCGTCTCTTCCCTCCAGTTATGGGTTAAATAATAAGACAAATTGGGTTCTATAGCTTTGGTTGGCAACCAGTCTACCGCAGAAATGGCAACCTACTGCGGGATAATTTTCTGCCCAGTCAGTCATGTCTCTTTCGAGACATGATCGCTCAAAGCGTGTATCACGTTTGGCACTTAAGTGACTGACTGAATATAATTGTTGAAAACGTGATTAAAACTTCTAGTGTGCATAAAGGGGGGATCACTTTTATATTGTTATAAAGTATTAAACAGACCCCCCACTAATCACTACTTAATAATATAATACATCTCTTCCCCCTCTAGCTATAGACTTGGCTGCCAACCAGTCTACCGCAGAAAGCAATGGCGGGATAATCTTCTGCCCAGTCAGTCAAGTCTTTCGTGTATCACGTTTGGCACTTAACTGGCTGACTAATGTTATGGCGACCCTAATAGATTACGGGTCCTGTGAGCATGTGTCCAAAGAATCACTTCTTTCAATCCTTGTCCAGAGACAATTAAATTTGCTAGGGCAAATAGTTGCGTAAATAGACCAGCATGACGCTAACAGATCTATCAGCCTGTCGGTCAGTTGAGTACCATACGTGATACACGCTTGGGCGATCATGTCTCGACACAGACATGACTGACTGGGCAGTAGGTTGCCATTGCTTTCTGCGGTAGACTGGTTGCCGACCAACGCTATAGCTATAGAACCCAATCTGTCCTGTTATTTAACCCATAACTGGAAGGAATAGGCGGATTAATACCTTTCCCAAGGGTATTTGCGCGTAAGTGAATGCAATGAATTCAGCTGGAATTCGAACTCGGCTCCCCGATTCCTCGTTCCGAGCCGATAGCCACTGCACCACAACGCACATCCGCCTAATGAAGAATATAATTAAATATAAACGTCTTTTCCATCTTATTGGTTTTCAATTTGATTTCTTTTTTGAGTTATGAAGTGACTTGGTTATGACTGTTTCAACGCTTGAACTGAAGACCAAAATAACAGCTATTTATTGAACAAAGTTATATTTGTACCCAGTGAGGATTGAAATCTGACGAGACAAACAAATTAATGATCTATCCTACCGCAGGTTCTATCCACCCATCATAAGAAATCATTCATGCTTCCGTTCTTGAACAAATGCTGCCGCTTTTAGACGATTCCCTATTTTTGTCCTTGATCGGATTAAGATTATTATGGGAATACTTTACTCGCAGCTAAATTTTCCTGAACGATCGATTTCACTGGACCATAATTAAACCACCGCAATCTTCTTACTTTCATATTTTTTAAGCCCTCAATCTTTTACACTAATAGACATCGAAGACCTTCCACCACCTTCCTCAGTATCATTGTTTATTTATACCCAATGGCCTTGACAAATGCAGATTGTCCTTAAAGGTTCCAAAGGAAAGAATAAATTGTATGATTAGCTTTTAAAATATTAGAACTCTTTTGGAATAATATTCTAATGAAATTTCACATTTGACAGAATATAACAAAATAATATAATATAACAAGTTTTAATCGTACTTAACTATTTTATAACCAGTTGATTGTCAGACACAATATTTTTATACTATTGTTCACCCAATACAAGGCCTAAGAGCAATTCAAGGTAGGGGCTTACTGAATGAAGTTGGAATAGCGAGAAGTAAGATGTGCATATTGATATGTAGAACAGATAGCGGTTAACCCTAGACTTAATGAAGTTAAGATCGTAGTGCTCGGGGAAGAATTCTCCCGGAAGTCGGTTTCATAAAGTAACAGTTTCTGGGAAATTAACTAAGTGGAACTTTATCCTTACCAATGGAATACGAAGGGGTCGAGGATGTCTTGAGCCTTGTATTTGGTGAATGATTCAGTTAAGTACTATCCGTAATACACACTTGGTTGATCATGTCTTGAAAGAGACATGATTGACTACGCAGAAGATTTTTCTCTCAGTAGGTTACTATTACATTCTGCGGTAGACTGGTTTCCATGAAAAGCTATAGAACCCAATCTGTTCTGCTATTTAACCCATAGCTAGGGGGAGAAGAGATTTATTAATGCCTTTCCCAAAGATATTTGCGAATAAATGAATGCAATGAATTTAACTGGAGTTCGAACGCGGCTTTGCTTTTTCTCGTTCTGAGCCGATGTCCACTGCACGACCCACGCACATCCATTGTGCGAATATTAGTATAAAAAGTTAAAACGTCGGCTTTGATTCATTTTCTTTAAGACTTCCTATTTACTTACATGTTCAGTCTATGTTATTCTCATTAACTGTCTATCAAATCCTATTTCTACTGCCTCTTCTTAAAATAGTTATTTTGTGACGGTCCAATGCGACTAAGATGACCGTGATAAAGATGGATATGTCTCGTCCCGTCAAGTTACGATTCCTGTAACCTATTAGGGTCCTAGGGGCACCATGTGTACTGAAGCCATAACAGCTGTGGTGTGTCAAAGGCAAGACACTCTACAAAGTATATAAAACATATAATGTTCTTTTAATTTAGAAGAGACAATAGCAGGACGGAGTTGGAAGCTGAAATATTGAAATATTTTGTAAGGTTTTGGAAAGTTAACCTCAGCTTCAAAAATCTCCCAAAAACAATTATTACTAAGTGTTACAAAGGATAAGAGTTTCTGCAAATTTATGATAATCTACGTCCTGAAGGGACACGACACATAAAACTTTCGAAGATTAAAAATATTCAATCAAGCATTACAAGATTTGGACATTATCGAATAACCACAGAACATCAAGTGGCTGGGTGAACTACATTCCTTAGTTTCATCATTGTGAAACCAACCCCTTAAGAGGATCATTTAACTTGTTTAGCTCTAGGGTTAACCATTATTTTCATAAAGTATGGCTCTTATCTTCAAGTGGCTACCGGGCTTGGTTCAGGGAGAAAATCATAGTAAAAAGAAAATTAATAAATAAAATTTAGCATTTTTCCCATTGTAAAATATCTAAACTTATTTATAAATGGAACTTTGTCTGTGTGTGTGTGTGTGTGTGTGTGTGTGTGTGTCCCCGTTACCTATAGACTCTGAAACGGCTGAACCGATTTTCTTGAAAATTTACACAATGGTAATATAAGCGTCTGTGAGTGTTCTTAGCTAGGTTTTGTGTCGAGGTACCCCCAATATCGAAAATCGATAATCGAAAAAATCGGGTTATAGAAGGAGTGGTCCGATTTTAATCAAATTTCATACACTCATAGACAAAGACATAAGAAATGATATTCAGAAGTTTCAAGATTGCAGTTCTTACAATAGTGCAGAAAACCGATTATATATATATATATATATATATATATATATATATATATATATAAGGCAAGATGTTTGTGTGTGTGTGTCTGTTTATCTGTCTGTATGTCCTTTATACAAATCCCCGATTTTTATCCGATTCTTACCAAACTTCACACAAATATTCTTTAGGCTGAGTCTGAGCTCCATGACCATGGATTAGTTTTAAAGCTTTTATTACACCCGAGCAACGCCGGGCTATACTGCTAGTCGAAAATACCCTCAGGATTTCAGACATTATTTATGGGGTAGATCTGATAACAGGAACTTAAGCATTTTGGTATCATAAAACGATCGTTCCTTCTCATAGTATCAGAGTTCCGACGATGACCAGATGTTTTCCAACGTTTTCCTGTGTATTTTTCGCCAAAGGCATAGATTCCGTTGATTGTTGAAAAGAGTTCATTATTCGAGCAAAACGAATAATGTAACATGAATTATATTTTCAGACGATTGACCTGTCATCGCAATCATCGGTATCATTATGACTTTGAAATCTGATCCTGGCATTGCTTTCTCGTAAGTTGTTCACATCAAATCGGAATGCCATTAATACAAATAAATCTGGGAATATCCACCCACGCCGAAATTTACGCAGAAAGTCGAGATTAATCTTTCTCTGTCTCTCTCTCACACACTCTTTACTTCCACCCATAACAACGACATTCGCTTCCCAAAATCATTCCATTTCCTTCAACATTGATCCTCGTCATTTCTAAGTTAAATCCATTCACCTTCATTTCTCTCCAACAGATCAAAGTTTTCGAATTCCGGTTATTGATTCAATCATAATGATAATGGTGAAATTAGACGTTTCCGTATAAGGAAACGTTCGGCATTCATTGACGTTACTCTCGATTGAAATTCCTAAAATCATTCAGAAAAATAGTTCACTGTTTTCTCTCGTTCTACTGTTTATGGTTGTTTCCTTACTAACTTTTTGCTTAAGGTAGTGTGGAAGATCAGCATCTTCATTACGTCGTTATTTTATCTTCCAGTAACATATGCTGTCAATTTTAGCTGTTGCTGCTGTTGAAAGTCTTCAAGGGATGTTAACTTTATAATTTGGTAACGTTCTTTGGTCGTGATTCTATGGAAATACGGATAGTGTAATGGATATCAGCTCGGAATGAGAAATTGAAAAGTAGACATTCCAGTTCGTTTAATTCACTTAAGCGCAAATACCCTCAGAAAATATATAAATCCATTTCTTCCCCTACGCTATGGGTTAAAAAGCAGGACTTGCTTGTGAAAGCATAATTATTCTTCTCAAAAACCTGTTATTATTAACGCGTACAAAACGAATTATTCTTACTAGTTTTAACCTGTGAAAACTTCACAATTTTACTTTAATGTTCTGATAAATCTTGATTTTTCAGTTACTGATTGAATAAACGCATGACAAATTGTATGACAATAAAATATCCATAGAAATCCCCCGTTGCATCATTGAATATTTAAACATTTGAACTTAACAACTTTAACAAAATATCTAAACTTATTTATAAATGGAACTTTGTCTGTGTGTGTGTGTATGTGTGTGTGTGTGTGTGTGTGTGTGTGTGTGTCCGTTACCTATAGACTCAGAAACGGCTGAACCGATTTTCTTGAAAGTTTACACAGTTGTACTATAAGCGTCTGCGAGTGTTCTTAGCTAGGTTGTGTGTCGAGGTACCCCTGATAAATATCGAAAATCGATAATCGAAAACATCGGGTTATAGAAGGAGTGGTCCGATTTTAATCAAATTTGATACACTCATAGACAAATACATAAGAAACGATATTCAGAAGTCTCAAGATTACAGTTCTTACAATAGTGCAGAAAATCGATTATATATATATATATATATATAAAGCAAGATGTTTGTGTGTGTGTCTGTTTATCTGTCTGTATGTCCTTTATACAAATCCACAATTTTTATCCGATTCTCACCAAACTTCACACAGATATTCTTTAGGCTGAGTCTGAGCTCCAGGACCATGGATTAGTTTTAAAGCTTTCATTACACCCGAGCAACGCCGGGCTATACTGCTAGTTGCAATAAAAATCATAAATATAAAGCTCTCTCTCTCTCTCTCTCTCTCTCTCTCTCTCTCTCTCTTCATCAATATCATTCCTTTTTGCTTGCATTCTTTCTCTGTTATGTATACGGATTGCTTGTCTCCTTTTTGCTCGTAATCGTTTTCGTCTTCTTCTCTGCCATTCTCTTGCTGCCTCTCTTTGTTGTCTTATTCTTTCTTCCATTCAAATGATTTTCACCGGAAATATTACGCATTTACAAAATACATTTAATTTCATTCTTTACAGCAAAAGCTTGACACACGTAGGTACCTAGGTAGTTATTACAATAACTGTATTACAATATAAAGACTACGACTTGCTACATTGTTCACAGCGAGAACTGAAGGACCGATTAGATAAAATAAATAAAAACAAACGGATGAAAAGTATTTTTTTCGAAATAAAGGAGACTTAAGATGAAGACAGTAAAGAAAGACTTGAAATTATTATTTAAAGCAATAAAAACGCTCAAAGTACAAAAATACTTTCTTTTTTATAATCGGTCAGTTAAGTGCCATACGTGATGCACGCTATGGGCGATCATGTCCCGAAAGAGACATGTCTGACTGGGTAGAAGATTATCCCGCAGTAGGTTGCCATTGCTTTCTGCGGTAGACTGGTTGCCAGCCAAGGTTATAGAACCCAATCTGTCCTATTATTTGACTCATAGATAGACGGGTAGAGATGTATTATAGTATTAAGTAGTAATTAAGAGGGGATCAGTTTATTACTTCATAACAATATTAAACTGATCCCCCACTATATGCCCAGTAGCTTTAATCATGTTTTCAACTATTATACTCAGTCAGTCAGTTAAGTGCCATACGTGATACACGCTTTGGGCGATCATGTCCTGAAAGAGACATGTCTGACTGGGCAAAAGATCCTGCAGCATGTTGCCATTTCTTTCTGCGGTAGACTGTTTGCCAGCCAAGGCTATAGAACCTAATCTGACCTGTTATTTAACCCAATTCTGGGTGAAGGAGACGGATTAATACCCTTTCCAAAGATATTTGCGCGTAAGTGAATGCAAGGAATTCAACTAGAACGATATTTATTGCACCAAAACGCACATTCCATTTTTATAATGGATTATATATATATTGCAGTAATTCTCTTTTCGTTATATATTTTCTGTTCGACGTTTTCTTTTATTTATCATGCGTGTTTGTGTGTACGTCGTCCGGCGTTCCTGTCTTTCATCTGTTAAGTGTACGTTCATATCTCTTTCATTTTATGTTTAATTTTCTGTGTCTGTGTGTACGTTTATATCTCTTTCTAGAGCGTGACACACGTAGGTACTACAGTATTAATAAATAGATAATTCTAAAAATTTCCGGCTTTAAAATAGCCTACAAAAAAAAAAGAAAATTGATGAATCGTGATTCCGTAGCGCCATTCTATTATATCGGATGAAATATAGTCTTCTTTGAACATTTCTTTAGAGATACACATCAATAAATCATATTTTCACTTTCAAATCTAAACTTATTTATAAATGGAATTTTGTCTCTGTGTGTGTATAAGTGTCTGTGTGTGTGTGTGTGTGTGTGTGTCCGTTACCTATAGACTCTGAAACGGCTGAACCGATTTTCTTGAAAATTTACACAGTTGTACTATCAGCGTCTGCGAGTGTTCTTAGCTAGGTTTTGTATCGATAAATATATATATCGAAAATCGAAAAAACCGGGTTATAGAAGGAGTGGTCCGATTTTAATCAAATTTAATACACTCATAGACAAAGACATAAGAAACGATATTCTGAAGTATGAAAGTTGCAATTCTTACAATAGCGCAGAAAATCGATTATATATATATATATATATATATATATATATATATAAGGCAAGATGTTTGAGTGTGTGTCTGTTTATCTGCCTGTATGTATGTATGTAGTTTTTCAGCCCTTTTATTTTAATTTTTGCTTCGGGTTTGGCTCTAAGTAGGTATAATTGTAGTTCTTAGTCTCAGCCATGATACCATTTACTCAGAGGACTTATTTAGCCTTCAAAATTCAGTTTACGACGAAAAAACCTTATTTGATATCGATACCAGGAAATCAAAATTTGACTTACATCCATTCATTTTTCTTCAGTCTACGGTTTCACTTTAACTGGAAACAACTATTGCTTTTTAGTCTTTCGTGCCAACGTCCAAAGAGTCTGAGCTCCAGGACCATGAATTACTTTTAAAGCTTTCATTACACCCGAGCAACGCCAGGCTATACTGCTAGTGAACGAATAATGTAAAAATGGTCGAATAAATTGCTTATTCGAGAACACACTATCGAGATTCTCGATGAAGATGAACTTGAATATCAATAGGGATGTTTAATTAGTATAAAGGCTATTGGCGCAAATTTAAAATCGGTGATGCGAGTTCAAATTCTGGACTAGTCTTCGTGCACTCACCATCACTTTAATCCTCGTTTGAATCCATCTTTTTCTCCTTCATCCCCGATATAGGTTAAATAAAAGAGTAGACATTGTTCTCTACTCTTGGGTAGCAGCCAGTCTAGAATGAAAACTGAATGAATACCAAACTGTGACAAAGGCAACAGAAACCTCTTCACGAGCTTTTTAAAGAAGTAATTGCAGGTAGTAAACAAAAGAAAATTGTGGAGAAACATATTCATTAAAAGTAACTTGATACAAAAGGCAAATACTATTTTTGCAATAACTAAGCGGAGGTTTTATGGGATCCAGTGTGAGACATCTAGTGAAAACCTCGTTCACGGTTCACTGACATTATCTTCTTGACCATTTCTCCGCGGTTAATCACTCAACAATGTCGTTATATCTGCAGTTATGTCTTTATATTTGTTGGTTGTTTTTATGGCATATCAACACCTCGGTTGGTCATTTATTGCCAACTAAATTTTATTTATTTATTGCTGGTAATACCTTTTTCTTTCAACAATTTACTGCTGTTTTTATATAAGTTTTGTGTCTAGCAATACTTTTTTCTTTTCGAGTATCAAGATTAATTGGGATTTGTTTTTAAGGGTGGGGTCCCCAAGTCCTACCCTGTAATTTAACCTATTATTGGAGGGAAGGGACGGATTAATACTTTTCCCAAGGGTACCACTGCTTAAGTGAATGCAGGATATTCAACTGGAATTCGAACTCGGCTCACCGATTTCTCTTTCCGAGCCGATATTCACTGCACCACAACGCACATCCGTCACTGTACGGTTGCAGCACCTGGTATTCCCAAGCGGTCACCCATCTAAGTACTGACCAGGCTCAATGTTGCTTAACTTCGGTGATCGAGCGAGAACCGGTATATTCAACGTGATATGGCCGTAAGCCTTTATATTTGTTAACTCTTGGATATCACTATATGAACGAAAGCGGCAATGACATGAACTGAATTATATGCGCGTATATGTGTGTATATATGTGTCCCCCTTTCTCCTCTCTCTCTCTCTCTCTCTCTCTCTCTCTCAACAAAGTGACATACACGCACAGACACATATATGAAAAGACTGAGTAAGAGAAGATGAAAAATGGGAGAAAGCCAAATAACATGGGAGCAAAAAATAAAGAGGAAAAGAAAGAGGTGAGCAAATATAGAAATGGAGAGAGAGAAACGATATTTTTTTTTAATCGTTTCACCCCGAGCAAGGCATTCCACTGCCACTATTGCGCAGGGGGTTACATAGGGTCGGGGAAGTGATGAGAAAGGATGGTTAGATATAGGAAATGTCAGAAGGAGTGTGATAGACGGGTAAGGATACCGAGAATGAGGGTTGGGTAGATGGTGAGAGTGTTGGGAGAATAGATGCAAGTTAGTGTGATAGGTGGTGTCTATTGACCTTACATTTAAACTCCTGGAGATTGTAGCTGTCGGGGAAGCAGGCATGTGGAAGGGAATTCCACAGGCGTGAAGCGTGAGAAAAGAAGCTGTTGGAGTAGAAATTACGGTTACATCTTATCTGTTTCACTGTAAAAGGGTGGGACCTAGTTGCTAATCTAGTATCTCGTGTAAATTCGTACCTAGGCGGCACCAATGACCTAAGTTCATCGGAGCAGAAGCCGTGAAAGTATGGAATCTTTCTACTCCATACCGGACAACGACAAGACTCAGTGTAAAGCACAAGAAACTAGAATTATCATGGGAAACCTGAATGCCAAAGTAGGCAAGGAGAAGGAGGGTGTAACAGGTGACAACATCGGACTAAGAAACTGCAATGACCGCGGAGAAAATGGGTCCCATGGTGCACAACGAATGATAAGGAAATAAACAAAACCTGGTTTCAAGAACAACTAAGACTATTATGGACATGGAGAACTCATCATCCAAATTCTAATGAATAAATCACGTAGCAAAATCAGACCAGAGATAGGACAAGAACAGTGCAGTTTCGTTAAGGACACTTGAACAAGGAACGCCGCAATATTTATGCTTAAAATCCTATCAGAAAGGGTAACACAGATGCAGAAGGACGTGTGCCCGTGTTTTATAGACTATGCAAAGGCATTCGACATAGTACACCGCAAAGACTTAATAGAGATGCTCCTCACCCTTGACATATTCGAGAAAGACATTAAAATAATCAAGAACCTGTAATGGCAGCAAACTGCCTGCATATGGACAGGAAACGAGTTCAGCAGATATATAAATATAGAAAGGGGTGTAAGACAATGATATGTCTTCTCGCCAGATTTATTCAACCTATATAGCGGCACAATTCTGAGAGCTTTAGAAGTTCTGCTACGATTTGTCATTGGCGGTCAGAATTTGAATCATCCTCAGAGCCGAAGGGAACGCATGCTCGAGACGACAGAATGCGCACGCGCGCTAACAACCAGGTCAAAAACTGGGAACAACCCACTTCAGCAACACCAGTTAATTACAATAAATAATAAGTACAGACCTTTTCCCACATGCATGTGTTGCATAAATGCTTATCAACGCTATCGCTCTCATCTCACTCCGACGCAAACACGCCAAGTTTCACGTATCAATAAAAATGCTTTTTTTTTTTCAAACTGTTTCTTGTCTTAATTATATGAATTCGTAACTATGTTCAAAAAAACATCCGGGGTGGAATACAGAAGGCGAAAAGGGATGAGTCGTGACTCACTGGGGTAATGCTTTTTGAAGAACTGGTCTAGTCTGATGTCTTTGAAGATGGAATTTTGTTTTTTCGTTGATCGTTCGAGAACTCGGGTCAATATGTCGCCCAACTGCGGAATGCTCTTTTGATGGGGTTTTATGTCCTTTATTTTGGCAATGGGTGAAAATTCTGGATTGTATTGCTTTTCTTTTTTCTTCTTCATTGAGTGTGTGAGTAAACAGTAGATATGTGCGGGGCTTTGCGCACTTAGCAAATTTTTAGTTCAGTTTTCGGTGTTCAGGATGTGCGTTGTGGTGCAATGGATATCGACTCGAAACGACAAATCGGGGAGCCGAGTTCGAATTCCAGTTGAATTCCTTGCATTCACTTACGCGCAAATACCCTTGGGAAAGGTATCAATCCGTCTCTTCCCTCCAGTTATGGGTTAAATAATAGGAAAGATTGGGTTCTGTAGTTTTGTTTGACAACCAGTCTACCACAGAAAGCAATGGCAACCTACTGTGGGATAATCTTCTGCCCGTCAGTCATGTCTCTTTCAAGACATGATTGCCCAAGCGTGTATCACGTATGGCACTTAACTGACTGACTGATTTTGGGTGTTCAGGGCTTTCCCATCGAGCCCGTGATGGAAATTACTGTAAGGTGAATCCGAAAAAGATCTGATTTGGGAAGATTGTAACACAATGAAATACTTTTAAAACAAGTTTTGTTTTTTTTTGTTTTGTTTTGTTTTTTTGTTTTGTTTTGTTTTTTGTTTTTTGTTTTATTTACTTGTATAAACTTTCGCCCTATTAAAACCTTTTTTTTTATTTTTAGGAATCCGATACAGACGAAGTGGAGGACGAAGTCGAAAGCGAATCAAAACCTCTTTTAGCCTCGGAGGTTCTAAGCGGAAAAGAAGACAACAGAGAAAACGGGAAAGGTCCGGTACATTTCGGCAATTCTTTGGCATTCGAGAATTTTCCCAATAATAACGACGTTCTACCAAGTGCGACTGACACGAACGAGACAAATCTAAATCCAAATTTCTCGTCCATGGAAAACAATAGCTATCAACCAACGGGGCCGCCGGAACCGGAAGTATCGTGGCTGGAACAGGCCGTAGAAGAGTCAACTATTGGTTCGGTCACTGCAGGACTCACCCAATCAGATTCGAGTCTCTCATCGGGTAACAAATTCTACAGCTATGGAACTGGGCAGCTAGAGTATGTGTCTCCATGCCAACCAAATAATGGAGATATGACGAGTGCGAGTAGCAGCCCCCTCAGTTCGCCTTGTTCTGATAAAAGTCCTGCAATTACGTTACAGCAATCTCTAGCGGTTGAGGGAAATCTTCCGCCCGGCAACTTAGAAGATGGACCTGTTAAACATCACGAAGGGACACCCCATCCAGATATATGCGATAACCAGCCGAGTGGGTTGTGCCATGTAAAGCAACCAGTTCCAGAAGATAGCACTGAGCCTCGTCGTACTTCTGCCGTGGAAAATGCCGGACAAGCCCCAAGTATAACTCGGCATGACAACAATACAAATATAGATAGTAACTGCAACAACAATCCGAACGGTCTGCCCTGCAATAATGTCACTGTCTCCTCCAATACCAATACGGCTACAACCACTTCTTCCTCCACATCATCTTCCAATTCGGAGCCACAGCCGATTATGAAGGGTGGTCATGTGCGATCCGAACAAGGTGACACGGAGCGCGATGTCGTTCTTGTCGACGTGGAAGGCAACTACACGCATCAAACGAAAAACCTGCTCGACAAAGAGGGCACCGTTCCTTTAGGTAACGCCAATCTGGAGCGCCTTCCCGCACAGAAAGAGTCACCAGATGACAAGAACAGACGAGACCATCCCCTTCCTACCTCCACCACAACCGCAGCCACCACATCCGCCTCCCCACGTCACTCCACCTCCTCCACTACCTCCTCCCCCAAAGCCATTCCCAATGTAATTTCTAGCTTGCCGCCCATGGCTTCGAGAGATACTGATTATCTTTAAAGAATTTTAAGAGGAAAATGCATTTCGGAATGTGTTGAAAAAGAATTTGGAACTTTTTCTCAAGATAGAATTTTATATTCCTTTATGCACACCAGAATGTCAAATTGAAATAGAATATATAAACATTGAGATAAACACGCAAATATGAATATACACACATCTCAACAGACAATGACATAGAAATACGCAACACATACATACATACATACAGACAGACAGACATACATACATATGCCTATATATATATTATTTACATTCGGATCAATGCCTCATAGTTACTGTCATTATCACGATGTTTCGACCAATGAGCTCTCCAGCCTTCTTTAGGTTTTTTTCGGGGGCAAGCACAGCAGTCTAAACGTTGTGATAAATATTTGGACTTGAACCTAAATTGAGTTTGAATTCAAATGATGGTAACTCCTCATCCCAAAAATTCATATATATATATATATATATATATATATATATATATATATATAAATGGCTTTTATCATGTTTGACATGCTGTCATTACTCACCCACTCTCCTCTTTGTCACCCAGTCAGAAATATTTTCTCAAGATTTCTGACAATGGGACAGTTCGCAGAGAGATGTGGATTCATGAATTTTCAAAGAACATTTAGTGCAAAATAAGCAGAAAGAGATTCGGACAGAATCTGAAAAGTTCACCGATTCTGTTTTTCATGCTGATAATAATATATATTTTTCCTACTACTCAAAACCTTATTTTGTGGACACACATATCTTTGAGTAGACGCACTATATTTTGTTGGTGATCTTTGTTATTGTTGTTTTTTTTATTTTTGTTTATTTTTTTTTACCAGTGCTACTTATGTCTACCGGCCTGTGCATTTAAAAGACTTAATAAAGAAAACGTGCTTCCCGGCAAAGTCTCGAACACGCAATCCGATAGACATAATTTGCACTGATTTGAAAATAATAAAATATAAAATATGGCATCTACTTAAATATGGTTATCGACAAAGTAGTGTTTAGAGCAGTAAAAAATAATAAAAACGCATTTATTTCTTAGAATTTACACCCATATATATATATATATATATATATATAGCTGTGTGTGTATGCATGAGTGTATATACAAATATATGTGTATATATATATGTGTGTCTGTGTGCATGCATATATGTGTTTATACATGCATATATATGTACATATATATAATAAAATTATATAAATATATATAAAAGAAATTATGTACAAAAACTGATATAGATAAATATATATATATAAGAAATTATACATATGTGTGTGTGAGGGTGGGTGTGTGTATGTGTGTTCTACAGAACATATAAAAAGTAAAGTAAAAATGTGTCGTCAATATTTTATTAAGAAATTAATAAAAATCAAACAATTACATGATTTTCAGATGTTTTTTCGTATATATATATATATATATATATATATATATATATATATATATATATATATATATATATATATATATATATATATATATATATATATATATATATATATATATATATATATATTTAAGAAGGGAAGTGAGATTGGTTAGCACAAAAAGAAATAAAGAAATACAAAATCGATACCGAAAATTCATATCAAAACTAACTTTCAAAATATTTGTGGAAAATTAGTTTTTAGTGATTTTGGATGTTTTCATTCCTTCATTCATTTTTTATTTTTTAAAAAATGGTGAATTTCAATAAACTCCATTGCATAATTATTGTTTATTTAACTTTTGCCGTTTCAAATTATTTCAATCACAGTTTTAATTGAATTTAATTACTATTACGAAAAGTTTCATCAAAAGCAGGTTGTTTTATTATTTTGGCCGACGGATAAGATTTAATATAAATGGCAAGAAATATACTGAAAGTTTGAAAGTGTTTTATTTATAGCTAAACAAAATGTACAGAACTTTCCTAAACTATACAACTTAAGCGGCAAAACTCATTGGTAAAACATTGTGCATTTGCTTTAAAAATGAAACATGAGATTTGTAAACCCACTGAAAATACCTATTTGCTACGTAGTATCTAGATGCAAAAATACAAGAGATAAAAAGTGAATACAGTTGTTGTTTCGTTAGGCGGGCTTTTTGATCAATGCCGTAAAATACAGCAAAACCTAAAATTCGTGTCATGTTCTGAATTAGCCTCGTCAGATCTAGATATTTCTGAGGATGTCCTGAATAGCTTTCAACACGTTCAGAAATTTCTAAACAGCAATATACAAGTTTTCACAGTTTAATGATTAAAATGTTTTCAATCAAATAAATATTCTAGGTATTTAAGCAGACGATCTTTCATCAAACCTCATAGACTGACGCTACAAGATCACAAACAGTTTTACCAAATAGCAACAATCAGATCTCTTGAAAATTTCAACACAAACAACAAAAATAGCAGATGTGAAAATGATAATATAACTTGGTCGTTGACTTTCCACGTTAACTTAAGCAAAGGCTTAGGAACAAAACCCCTATCAATGCTAAAAAAAAAGAACAAAATCAATTAGTGTTTCTTTTCCTAAAAACTCTTTGAAGAGAAATATTTTATAGATTTCATCCGACAGTAACTCTAAAGGTTCACTCAATAAACGGCGAATATTTTCTGTAAGGAAACGTTTTTTTCTTTTTCTGTTTTTTCACCACTACTAATACTGCAAAGGAGAATAATTTTAGCATTTATCCAATAATTAGGAAAAGCCTTAAAGTGAAATAAGATCATTAGATATTGCATCTGTTTCAAGTAAAAGGTTAAGTGATTATTATCAGCTTCGATTTAATTTGGTATTTGTCAAAGTGAACATTATTATTAATAGCAGTTTAACCCGGTTTCACTCGGCTAGTTTAAGAATAATAAGAATAAAAAACATATGATGAATTTACATAGCAAATACTTACACAACGTCCACTCTCGTCACTTTCATAATTATAGATTAACCCGGTTTCACTCGGGCAGTTTAAGGAATAATAAGAATAAAAAACATATGATGAATTTACATAGCAAATACTTACACTACGTCCACCCTTGTCACTTTTATACATATATATAACAATGTAGAATGTCTCTATTGTATTAGGGTGGGTAGGGGAGGGGTAACATATATAGATAATATAAACTGGGGTGAAAAGTGGGGTGATCGATTCTATATTATAATCAATACATAAACAGATCCCTGACTTTATGGGTGATAATATATATTTTTCTATCTCATTAGCATTGTATATTCAGGGTTTTTCTTTTTCTAGCATGGTTACCAAAAGCCTCTGCTATTTAACCCATAGCTGTTGGGAGAAGGAATGGATTCATATCGTTCCAAAGAGTATTTGTGCAAAAGTGAAAATAACAAACTCGACCGGAATTCGTACTCGGATCGCTGATTTCCGAACTCGCTAACCGTTACACTACCCTTATATATCTGTCATTTAAGAGATTCTAAATCACATATGTGTAAAACTCAAACGAATTGACAGTTTAGAATTTATTATTTGCATAGAACACTTAGTGCGGCTTAGGCGACGCCATTTTCTCGTTGGCCAAGAAAAAAAACTAAATCTGCCTTTTCCTATCACCTTTTCTCCCATGTATACACTGACCTAAATCTGCTGAAACATTTTACTGACTTTCAAAATAACATTAGCACCTTTCTAAATGTTTCGATTGAATTTGAGAATTCACCTGTCAAAAGTTGAATCTTACAAACGTAGACTTTTTTCCAGAATATCGGCAAATAGATTTTGATTTTGATTTCCGTGTTTGCAAATGGCGCTTTTCATACGAATCGAATGCCGGGAAGATAAAGTGAATTGATAAATTAAAACTTTATTCAGAGTTTTAATTTGTAAAAGACATTACCCAGCCAAATAAATGTGTAGTGACGTCATCTGCAATTTCTTTCTTCCATTGAAACTGTTTCATGTTATTATCGTGGTTGTTCTTGCAATTGTTGTTGGTTAAGATGCAGATCCATTTTTTAAGCATCAGTTTATTCTGTAACGTAATTCAAAGTCATCAATTTTCAATCATTCTTTATTATCATAAACTTTTATGGTTCCTTAATTTAAAAAGAATTAAACAACAAAAAGCTACCGAGACCCAAATATAGCATAGTTTTCAAACCAGAAAGCAATAATAGTTACCGATTAAAATTTGGGTGTATTTTATCGACTGGATATTGCAATAAATAAAGGGAGATAATTAGAATGTGTGAAAAAAATGGCGGTGCTGTCATAAGTAAATCTTCTTACTGTTCAGAAATGGTTTTGCAACTGTTGTATTTAGTTTGTAGCAAAGAAACAGCATTTGTACTCTCATCAAATTTATATTTTTTTTTAATCATGTCACCCCAAGCAAGGCATTCCACTGCTACTATAGCGCAGGGGGTTACATAGAGCGACTGGGTATAGAAAATGTCAGAAGGAGGGTGATAGACGAGTTAGAATGTACATAGGGAGAGAGTTGGCGAGAATGGGTGTGAGTTAGTGTGATAGGAGGTGTCTATTGACCCTACATTTAAACTCCTGGAGGTTGTAGCCGTCGGGGAAGCAAGAATGCGGAAGGGAATTCCACAGGCGGGAAGTGCGAGAAAAGAAGCTGTTGGAGTAGAAATTGCGGTTACATTTCATCGGTTTCACTGTAAAAGGGTGGGACCTAGTTGCCAATCTAGTATCTCGTGCAAATTCATACCTAGGGGGCACCAGTGTGGTAGAAATAGTATCCTGATAGTGATTCGGCAAGAATTTCCTCATTTTTCTCTATTACTAATTTCTCTTATCCATAGAAGTTTTTACTTTTAATTTTCCCGTCACGGTAACAGTAATTTATGGCAGTTCCCTTCCAAAGTGATTCATATGAACTCTAATATGCATAACGTATACACACTCACATAAATTTCATTGAGTCTAACACACACATATTCTCACTGATACAAACAATACAAAAAAATAAATAGACTTACTATACTGATGTTAAAACACAACCTGATCTATGTAATTACGTACATGGGCAAAGAAATATATGTTTATATATTAACTTTAAATGATTGATTATGAATTGATAAATAAAATAATAATTTAAATATAATACAAATATGGTTCATTTGATTCTGTAGCGAAATGATTTTGTTCTGAAAGTTTCCCATATAAATGTTTTTAGAAACTTTTTGTAAGTTATAACCCTTCGAAAGCCCAAATAATAACCCCGTGTTAAATCAATTATCTCAAATGACAAGCTCAAAATAAACAACAGTTAGTTGGAGTTGGGGAAGGTGAGTAGATATACTTTAGAAGTTTGTATTGTGTGACAACTTCATACCAGCAATTCGTTTAGGCACTGGGCTTAACAAGAGTTATCTTGCACAGCTGAAGAATCGCTGTTAACAATTCATTAACAAGAGAATTCCAGTTCCAACGCCTCTTTAATTAATGTAATGAGGCTGATGAAACTTAGATGTAAAGATTTTGAGCACTGCCTATATCACCTGACCAATACGCAATTTACTGCACTCTTTTCAAGTATTCTGAACTCTTCATCGGGGCTAAGCAGCCTAGATATTGATTTGGCTTTCAACGAATTTTGAAAAGTTTCATACAACCAACTGGAATATATTTTGATTAAAGAATGTAAAAGGGGATGTAAAAGAGAATGAAAAAAAGAGCTGTAAAAGGGGATGTAAAAGGAGATGTAAAAAGGGATGTATAAGGGGATGTAAAAAGAGAAGTAAAAGGGGATGTAAAAGAGGTTGTAAAAAGATATGTAAAAGGGGATGTAAAAGATGTAAAAGAGGATGAAAAAGGGGATGCAAAAGGAGATGTAAAAGTAGATGTAAAAGGGGGTGTAAAGGGGTGTGTAAAGGAGAGTGTAAAAGGGGGTGTAAAATGGGATGTAAAAGGGGATGCAAAAGGAGATGTAAAAAAGGATGTAAAAGGGGATGCAAAAGGAGATGTAAAAGGATATGTAAAAAAGGGGTGTAAAAGGAGATGTAAAACGGGATGTAAATTGGGAGGTAAAACGAGATGTAAAAGGGGATGTATAACTAGATCTAAAGGGGTTGTAAAAGGGGGATGTAAAAGGAGATGTAAAAGGGGTTATAAAAGGAGATGCAAAAGGAGATGTAAAAGGGGGTGTAAAATGAGATGAAAAACGGGATGTAAAAGGAGATGTAAAGGGGGACGTAAAAGGGGATGTAAAGGGGGATGTAAAAGGGGCTGCCCCGAATCAACCAAAGTTCGAATGTGGCACGCAAAACTGAATCTTGGACATTGATTCATTTGTTACCTTTGACAATTCAGAATGATTTAAACACTTTTGACGATGTTTACTATTAAAAAATCACAATGTTTGGTTTTTCTTTTAAAAAAATGTAACTTAAAATGTTAAAATGCATTTCCAAGTTTTTTAAGTTAAATGCTATGTGTAAAGTCCAAGTAGTATGTGCATCTAAAACTTGGGTAAATTGCTTAAATACCAAACACGATCAGGCCGATCTCGAACAAGTTAAAATGACAAAGATCTTGATAAAGTTCACGATACAACCCGCGAAGAACGTCATTAAACTGTAGATGAGTTTTCTCAGCTGATTGATTTGCCTTGGCCTTCATGCTAGCGAAAGTTAACAAAGAATTTTGAAATGAAATGAGTTATCGCAAATGTTCTGCTTTATTTCCTCACAGAAGATTAGAAAACACGCAATCGATGTTGCGAATTCTGGAGACAAATTACCAAAAGTCTATTTCCAAAATTGTTGTCATACAAACTAAGTAAGTAAACTTGAAAAACGCCAAAGTCATCAAGAAAGTTATTTCGGGTTAACCCTTTGCAGGATTATGACTAAAAGAATAATTTTATTTTCCTATTCATAATCGATAAAACAGACGTTATTGCTAATCCAATGTTAATATATATTCGCATATACAAAAATGACCCTGTATTTTGTTTTTATCACCAAAAAGTATAAGGTTTTCCCTTTCCAAGTGATTTTCAAGGAAAATATTTTTTTTTAATTTTTCGGCACATCGGACTCTGATCTCAGTACGCAGAAAGGCTTTTTCTATATACATTTATAACAACATACGATTAGTTAGGTCTGTACGCACACACACACACACACACACACACACACACACACACACACACACACACACGCAATTCAAACTAATACTGGTCACCCTAAAGCAACTAAAATTATTTTCTTCATCTTATAAACCAATCATTGTTCATTGGATCAAATCGAAGCATCGATCGCATAAAAGACTATGAAGAAATGGTGGATAATGAATGATAACATTTGACGATGACAAAGGCATGAACAGTTCTATAAAACTATCTACACAATAAAAAAAACAACGATTCTATAACCTTATAATGATGCTAATCATAATCATTATTTTGGGTTAAAAAAAAAAGATGAGAATTTAAAAAGAAAATGATATTTAAAAAAAGGAAAAAAACGAACAGCTTAATTCTTTTTTGTAGTGAATTTTTGTTTTCAGTTGGATTTTCTGTCGCCAAAATTTAAACACAAAAAATTTGTTTTACAATTTCAACACAAAAATTACTGTACATAATTTGAACATTTTTTCTTCAAGAGCCGAGAAGCAACCGTCATTTTGTGCGTCTACGATGCGACAAAGAAAAAAAGATAATACGTCTTTGTCCTTCAAAAAGATACTTTCAGAATTTTATCAAAACATCCAAATATACCTTGACGTACATGAATCTATGCATTTCTGTAAAAATCTATAAAAACATACCAATACATACAGATAATTACGTACGTACATGCACCTATACATACATGTGATGACGAAACAATGACTACATGTACAAAAATTCTTCTAAAAGATTTTAGTGAAATGTTTATATGTTTGAGATTTTGTGTGATTGTCGTATATATGTCCGAATGTATGGATGGATGCTTTGTTGGATGTATGGATGGACGGAAATATATATGCATTGACCTTCCAATTGAAATAGGCGTAAATAATAGTTATGTACTGAACGAACCTAAATTTTAGGCAAGGTGACAAGCATGAGGCACTTAATGAAGATTGTATTCAATAATAATGGTCCATAAAAC
This sequence comes from Ascarosepion bandense, assembly GCA_037127315.1. Taxonomy (NCBI): domain Eukaryota; kingdom Metazoa; phylum Mollusca; class Cephalopoda; order Sepiida; family Sepiidae; genus Ascarosepion; species Ascarosepion bandense. The sequence continues at coordinate 3,779,191 of JBBBDQ010001351.1, forward strand.
CATTTTGATAACCCTAACCCCATAATGGTACCCCCTAAATTAGTTGGATGCTATCTATTGATAGATAATGAACATGGAGAAATATGTATAGAAGATCATTTAGAAAGAAGATTTTGAAAACAATTGATTGAAACATATACCCACTTACAAACAGACTCATATTCACGTAAAAAAAACACGCTCATACGTACATAAATGCATAAGCACACAATTTATCCATTCATCATCTAAAACAGTCTCCAATTCTTTCAATGATGATGGTAGAGGATATCGACTCCTCACTTGTTTTTTCTAAAATGAACCATATATGTTCAATGATGTTGAGATCTGGGGACTGTGATGGTCAGATAAGATGTTCTACTTCACTAGAATGCTCCTCGTGCAATTCAGCTGCAACTTTAGCAGTATCAATGGATGCATTATCATCCTAAAAGATGGCATTTCCCTCTGGAACCAGCTCCTGCGATATAGAATGAAGTTGAACACTTAAAATTCTTAAATAGTCCTGACTGTCGATTTTAAGAAACTTATTAAAATAATATCTGGAAACAAATAACAATTTTAGCAAAAAATGAAGTACGACTAATATTAAATAAATAAACAAAAAAAATAAAGAAAAATTTGGATTATTTAACCATATTTTCTAAATGATGCTATTCTGGTACGAAGTGTTAACACTATTTTGTCAACCCCACTGTATATATATATATATATATATATATATATATATATATATATATATATATATATGATTTACTGTAATAATTAGGAAACAATCCTCGAGGATAAAGCATTATATATAGAATGTCACTATAAATAACATACATAACTACTTGTTCAATACCCATGGTTTGCAGAAACAGTTCATCACTTATAAAGGCTGTAATTATTCAATATGAACTGTGTACTCACATATTTATATTTACATACTCCCTCTTCAACACATTAAACAGTTTTGCTTCATAAATATATATTACCGTAAATCTACATTTTATACACGCGTATACAGACATTATATATATATATATATATATATATATATATATATATATATATATAATGTGTGTATTTGTGTGTATAAAATGTAGATTTACGGTAATATATGTGTGTGTGTGCTTGTGTGTATAAAATATATATTTACACTATATATATATATATATATATATATATATATATATATATTATACTTGTATGATCTAGTAAGAAAATAAATATGCCAATGACAAGCAAAATACGTTATAGTGATGGTGATACATATATATATATATATATATATATATATATATATATAGTATGGACATCGGAATCAACATGATAATAATTGTCAGTTACAGACCTCATCGAGATTTTCAGAATATACCAGAATGCAATGTTAAAAATTTATTTCTCTCTCTCTCTCTCTCTCTTTCTTTATTTCTTTCTCTTACTTTATATATATATATATATATATATATATATATATATAGAAAGAGAGAGAGAGAAAGAGCGAGATAAAGAGAGATAGAGAAATAGCATTAAACAGTGTGGACATTGGAAGTTACAGACCTTAATTTGATTTTCAGAATATACCACCATGCAATATATATATTTCTCTCCCTCTCTCTCTCCCCTCTCTCTCTCTCTTTCTTTATCTCTCTGTCTCTCTCTTTATACATATATATATATATATATATATATATATATATATATATATATAAAGAAAGAAAGAAAGAAAGAAAGAAAGAAAGAAATAGATTTAATCAGTATGTACATTAGAATCAATATTGCATGGTGATATATTCTAGTTGAGGTCTTTGACTGACAATCATTATAGTGTTGATTCCAATGTCCATACTATATATACATATAATGTATGACAATGGATTTTTTATTTATTTTTTTCATTTATTTTCTTGCTTATGTAAAGGAGAGGATATATCTGTCTTCACTAAATGTTTAACCAACATTTTCCGGAATTTCAAACGCAATTTTTTAAAAAATGAATAACATATATAGATTTTTCTCCTTAATCTGCATGATATGAAATGCAGTCAATAATCAAAGGTGTACCATAAAAGTTGGGCTAGTATTTGCATTCGGTGGAACGCTAATATGCGTTTGCTTATGAGAAAAACAAGAAAAATCATCGAAATATTAAGACAAACTTTGTCTCTGGTCTTTATTCTAACCTACGCAGCATACGCGCACGCACGCACACTCACCTACACACACATGCACACAGATATAAGTAAAAAAGTATTTCATGATATATATATATTTATATATTAGTCATCCACATACAAGCCTGTTTCGCTGTATCACAGCTCATCAGTGTGGCTAGACGCATCCACTTGCTTCTGGCCGGGATCGAAACTCGACCGATTTGGTATCAGTCAGAGTCGATACTCCTTAATCCATCGACGCATGGAATCGGAGAAGGGAAATTTTAACGTTTTGTATAGAAGCAGTGTATATACACGCCAGTCACCGAGAGAACTCAATTCATTTCTGAAGAGTCACGCATATAGCCGAAGTGGAAACTGTTTTCAAAATTTTCTTCTCCAGAGAGCTCAATCGTAATGAGAGCATAAAAATAAATTTTCAATATTCAAAATTGTTGAATGATCATTTCGACATGAAATCCCTAAGAGAGATTTCGCATCTCATCAGCAACAGTAAGTAATTTCAAAATTAAAATAAAAATAAAATAAAAAGGGAAATAAAAAATTACAGTTAAAATTTGAGAAATTTACTTCACAAAAAATTCGGAAGCAAATAATGTCTAATTTTAGATCTATAGATCTGTAGATCTAGAAATAACTGTTCGGTTAGGGTAAGTGTAGATCGGAGAATGTGATCTATCAAGTCACTATCTACCATCATAAGGAGAGATGTAATGTTTATATCGGAATTTCGGCTAGAATTTGGAAACAACGGCTAATATACCTAGTGACACTCCTTCACCAACCCTAGTTTAAGATACCAAACAGCCCTTTCTAGAAAATCCTGGGAATTAAAAGAAAGTAAATTAAATACCCAGATAAAATGGGAATTCATAAGCAAAGCTATGATCCCTGATAGCTTAAGAGATAGGTGTAATCTATGTTTGAGAGAAAAAAATTAAAATTTTAAGACTAAAATATACTCCTAAACAAACGAAGGGAGATCATAAGTATGTGTCGCCATAGAAATAAGTATATATTACAATAATTATGATATTCTCCCAATTAGTCCCAATAAAAATTAAAAATAATTTTTTTTTAATTTGGCCAAGCAGTTAATTCCCACAACCTCCCACTACTAACTCAAGCGTCAGGTCACATACCTCCCA
>JBBBDQ010001351.1:3787500-3817500 GCA_037127315.1 Ascarosepion bandense
TGATATGAAGACAATGCATATCCAGGTGAACTCACATTTCAAGAAAAAACACTAAGAGGTTAATACTAATATACATTTTTCTTTCACCTTTCATTTACATGGCACAAAAAGAAAAAAGTCCTTGCCTGCGTGGAATCAGAAATTAACAATCTAGTTCTACAAGTTATAAGCATAGACATCGCTCTTCACTAGGTTTCCCGCTAACCAAAATGAGCTACACTGTAGAATTGTCTTAAATTCTCTAAGTTATCGTCCTGATTTTCTGATTATTAGTCTTTAGCACGCAATTACATACATTTTACGATGTTAAATCAAGACAAAAACCGATGTTTTAAAGCTACTATCTGACGGATGTACCAATAGCGTAGCGGTCACCTGCGTCGAAAGTGATATCAACGCGACGAGTTCAAAATCCGGCCGATGCGTTTAAGATCTCTTTCGCCCAGATGCCGTTAGAAAGGTATTAAATCACGTCTTCTCTTTCAGCGATATGTTAAGTAGCAAGTTAGTCTTGGGCCCTTTAAACTTAGGTGGAAGTCAGTTCTTATCGAAGGAATTTGAAAACGTTAAAGAAAGCATCAGGAAACCATTCCACTAGTTTTCCCTATAAGTCATGACAATTCATACATAACAAATGGAAGGAAAATGTGGGAAGTTTTGATCTCCTATATCCTGAAAGAAGGTGGCACTAAAATCTGGAACGAATCGTTACAAATGAATGAAATAAAAAATATTCGATTTTCTGATCTCCATACACTACCGGCCATAATTATTAGGCCACCCCAGTTTTTTTTTAAAAAAATGATGTATTTCATACTATTTTTAATATTTATTGCCAAGTGGATAATTCTAAATGAAAATAGAATGGTTCTTTTGTTATTATTACTTTGGAAAATTTTACAAGGCAACTAGCGACAATTTGCCTATCGCACTCTGTAGATTTGCTATCTATCTATCTATCTATCTATATATATCTATATCTATATATATATATATATATATATATATATATATACTACCGGCCATAATTATTAGGTCACTCCAGTTTTATCTTTTTTAAGAAATTATGTATTTCAAACTATTTTTAATATTAATTGCCAAGTGGATAATTCTAAATGAAAATAGAATGGTTCTTTTTTTTTTATTACTTTGCAAAATTTTTTCAAGGCAGCCAGGAAGCCTTTGCTTTGGACAGCCAATAAGAAAAAGAGACTAAAAGGGGGAAGTGAGCACAAAAACTGAACACCAGAACAGTTCATTTGATGCACATGTTATTGTGCAGTATTAACAAAAGAACAATTTTATTAAAAATAGCAGGAAATATATCATTTCTTTTAAAAAAATTGGGGGTTTCCTAATAATTATGGTCGGTAGTGTACATACATACGTAACGATATACATGTGGTTGCGCGCGTGTATCTGTGTGTGAGAGAGGGTGAGAAAGAGAGGCCGAATTAAAATACCGGCAAAGAATGGTTGACAGGATATAAGTGCATCTATAAAGTCATGCACCAGAAAACTGTTGTAGTGGCTGAGATAGTTGAGTTCTTTCAACTGATGTTTGCTGTCGGCCATCAAGCAAAGTTGGCAGTCATGAATTTTAAAGATGATTTTTCTTCCTTTTTTTTTTTTTTTTTTTTTTTTGACAAACAAAAATCAGTTTGGAAGATTTACGCAACACAAATTTTATATCTCCTAACAAATGAAATGTTCATTACATTCGTATACTTGTAAAATTTGCAATAACGACATGGTATATATATTGTGGTGACGTGGCTCGATCACGTGACCGGGTTCACTTATATATATAAAGAGTGAGTCGATTGAACTCGGGATTTAGTTACTGTGTGCCGAGGGCTACCGTTAACAACCGTGGTTACTTGCTAACTCAACCACGCAGAGAGAGAGAGAGAGAGAGAGAGAGAGAGAGAAGATTTTTGATTTCTTACAATGGGTAATACATATTTCACCGCATAATGCTGTTAATATAGCGGCTCGTCAAACAGAAATGGTATAACAGTTGATCTTCAAACATCAACTGTTGTACCATTTGGGTCTGACGAGCCGCTATAATAGCAGCATTATGCGGTGAAATATGTATTACCCATTGTAATAAATCAAAAATATTTTCTAAATTATGATACTCTGTTAAATTAAATAAATAAATTTAACATTCAGTTCTTTGGAGTTCGTCTCTATCGGAATTTACCTGGATAGTATACCAAGTGTGCTACGTTATATATATATATATATATATATATAAATTTATTCTCTCTAAGAACGCAACCACCATACGCGCACCCCAAATGTGCAAATCCTTCAGCCCCAACGCCTAGACAAGAAGAAACGTCAGAAAATTGTAAGATGGAAAAAGTCTTGTTTGTTCATTGACATCCAGCGAAACACGCTCGTAAGAAATGACCAACTTAGGAGATGAAAATCTATTTTGAAATAATCTCTGGAGTAAACGGAGTATCTGAAAATGATTTTCAATACCATTAGTAAATACGCGCTTACATATAGGTTGAAAAAATGCGCTGAGCACCCAGAAACAACACTTCAAACACACATATGCAAATCATGTCCAGTACCTCTGGAGTATATGAACCAACATACATGACCAAAAAACATCCATAGTACCAAGAAAATCCCTTCAAACCCCCTACATATATGCAAATCATATATGCAAATCAATTCCAGAAACTCTGAAGTATATGAACCAACATAGAGATTGCAAAACCCCATAATACTCACCAAAGCAGATCAAGCATTCACATACATGCAAATATACTTCGATTCATGATTTAACACATATTTTTTCTGATAACATTCAAACATAAATTTATATATATATATATATATATATATGAGATTAAAATAAAGATTCAAAATATAGTTATTTTTCACTCGGTATGAAAATTCCAAACGTACTGAACATTTTTGTCATGGTCAAAACGCTAAAAGTTATGTCTGTGTGTTTTTCGTCCTTTATTCTGGTAGGTACTCAGTAGATCATCAAAGACTGTGCAAAACCATCAACAGTAGTCAATGAAGCAAAGCCATAGCGAGTCATCTTCCTTTGGCTAAATTCGTGTAGATTTCATCTCTCATTGATAAACTTCCAACTTTGAACTATTCCCTTTTCTCTGTTTCCTCGAGAAAAAAACTTTAAATTAACTTGTTAAAATATCGACCAAAGATTATTGTTTTGTTGTTGTTGTTGTTGTTGTTGTTGCTTTTTTGTGGCCGGAATGGTTCACACTCTGTCCACGTTGAAAAAAATGTTTGTTTATTCATTTTCTTTCTTTTTATATATGTATGTAAATTTCATGTAAATCTAATTTCAATGAATATTGTGAAATGCCAGAATTCCGTTTATAAAATATTTATTCATACAGTATTTCATGGGCAGATGAGATATTGCAATGGGGGGGAGGCATCTTTGCTGTTTGGGGCATCTGAAAACAGGTGCAATTATGTTACAGTTATTCATTTTCTACGAATTTTTTTCTTTCAAACAACTATATCTGTCTCCCTCTCTGTCTATCTCTCTCTCGCTTTTCATTTCACTCTTTTTCTGTCTTATCTCCCTCTTTCTTTCTCTCTTTCATTTTTTTCTTTTTTTTTACTTTTCTCACTCTATGACTGTCTCTCTTTCTTCTCCCTCCACTATCTTAAACCTTCTGTGTTTATACATATATATATATATATATATATAGGTGTCAGTCCGTAAGCAATGAGGATAATCCAACAAGATTACCTTAATATAAAATATTAATTGGTAAATCCATATAGAGAGCTCGATGTGTGTTAACCAGAGCGATATGGAGTGTATTAAGGAAAACTCAAAACATCATTTCAATTGGTTATTTGAAATTTGTAGTTTACTACAGCTCATTTCAATGAGTTTAATTAGCTCATATCATCGGACCTTACAATATATCCTCCATCTGGTACAAAATTTCTGCCGGAATGAATGTTTTCTTAAATTGAAGAAAAGGATAACAATAAAATTAATAATAATAAACATAAAATTTCAAAAAACAAAACAAATAAATAACAATAAAAATAAGAGGAAAGAAAGTTTATAAGCAATTGAAATGAAGTGTGAAGTTTTCCTTTATAAACTATATATATATATACAGTCATCAGCAGACAGATCTGTTTCGCTATATCACAGCTCATCAGTACGGTTAAACTCCGATTGCTTCTAACCCAGGATTGAAACCCGACCGAATTGGCGTCAGTCGGCGATTCTACCTCTGGGCTATGGGCGTTCGGTAGAATAAGGTAGCCTTATTAGCATGTATATTGTCATTATACACGCCCAATAGCCAGAGTGCTCTAATTCATTAGTGAATGAGCGATGCGTGTATGCGAGAGTAGCTACTGTTTTTCAAAGTCTACCATTCTTCCAGAGTGCTCAATCCGCAGACAGATCTGTTTCGCTGTATCACAGCTCATCAGTAGGATCGCCTCTCTCTCTCTCTCTCTCTCTCTCTCTCTCTCTCTCTCTCTCTCCATTTTTCTATTTGCTCACGTCTTTCTTTTCCTCTTCATTTTTTGCTCCCATGTTTTTTGGCTTTCTCCCATTTTTCATCTTCTCTTACTCAGTCTCTCCATATATGTGTCTGCGCGTGTATGTCTCTTTGTTGAGAGAGAGAGAGAGAGAGAGAGAGAGAGAGAGAGAGAGAGAGTGAGAGATGAGAAAGAGGGACACATATATATGGAGATTAAAGAGGAGAAAGAGAAAGACATACACACACAAACACACACGTGTGTGCGTATATGTATGTGTATTTTCCGTTAAATATGGCAGACAAGATTTAATTAATTTTTTTTTTAATTGTTCCAGCATTTTTATGTTTGCCCGTTTGGTAGAAGTAAGGGAGTACAAAACATTTGCATAATTTTCATTGCTCCAAGCGTTTCAGACACTTCTTTATCTATTTTAAAAGGGGTGTTATTTTCGGTTTTGTTATCTACCCACAATTTACAAGAAGCCTTACGAAGAATTTTGGTCGAAAACTCTAAAATTCTATATAAATCACATTACCAAAAGCATCTCACTATTAATGAGGCCCTGTATATTAAACATCTCTCTACTACTATCAACCTTACCTTATTTAACAGTGTAAATGAAGTGTTAAATGTTTTAAAAAATAGGATGACCTTTGCACGAATCCTAGCCGCGCTCACCACGCGAAGGCTCGGAATAAACGCTCATATTCAATAGAACACAAAAATAAAATAAAATAAAACTTAAACAGTCAAAAAATGAAGAAAAACTAACATCATCAAAAAACAAAACCTCTTGAAAATGGCTAAAGATGTTGCCGAAAGCGTTCGGGAAAATCAAAATTATGGAATTTTTTTATATTCCCTTACTCTTTCCAAATGAAAAAACATAAGAACGCTGGAAAAATAAATAAAAAATTAATTTAATCTTTCTTGTCTGCCATATTTAACGAAAGATGCTTAAAAGAAAGTTTGCTGCCCAAATATAGATTAAGTGCCTTACGTGATACACGCTTAGGCGATCATGTTTCGAAAAAGATATGACTGACTGGGCAAAACATTTTCCCGCAATAGGTTGCCGTTGCTTTCTTTCTACGGTAGACTGGTTACCAACCAAGGCTATAGAACCCAATCAGCCCACAGCTGGAGTGAAGAGATGGATCATCACTTTCCCAGGGGTAGTTGCGCGTAAGTGAATGTAACGAATTCGACTGGAATTCGAACTCGACTCTCCGATTTCTCGTTCCAAGCCGCTATCCACTGCACCACAACACACATCCTTTTATGCATTATATAAGAAAGTCTGTTTTCCCTTCCCATATTTCCTCCTCACTCTGTGTCTATCCTTTTCTTTATCATTTCTCTCTCTCTCTTTCTCTCTCTCTCTTTCTCTCTCTCTCTCTCTCTCTCTGAGTGTGTATGTGTGTGTGTGTCTTTTGTGTGTGTGTTTTCAATTTCTTCGTTTCTCATTTTATTTCTTTTGCTTCTCTAATGCTTTTTCTCTTTCTCTCACTTTTGCTTTCACCTCTCTCTCTCTCTCTCTCTAGGCTTACGGCCATATCATGTTGAATACACCGGTTCTCGCTCGATCACCGAAGTTAAGCTACGTTGAGCCTGGTCAGTACTTAGATGAGTGACCGCTTGGAAATGCCAGGTGCAGTAAGCGTTTAGTGACGGATGTGCGTTGTGGTGCAGTGGATATCGGCTCGGAAAGAGAAATCGGTGAGCCGAGTTCGAATTCCAGTTGAATACCCTGCATTCTTTTAAGCACTAGTACCCTTGGGAAAAGTATTAATCCGTCCCTTCCCTCCAGTAATAGGTTAAATAACAGAGTAGGACTTGGGGACCCTGCCCTTAAAAACAAATCCCAATGAATCTTGATACTCGAAAAGAAAAAAGTATTACTAGACACAAAACTTTAAATAAATAAAATTTAGTTGGCAATAAATGACCCGCCGAGGTTGATATGCCATAGAACAAAAACAACCAACCAACTCTCTCTCTCTCTCTCTCTCTCTCTTCTTTTAATCATTCTCTTTTTTTCCTCTCTTCTATCTCTTATTCCTATCTTCTCATTTTCTCAACCCTCTTTCCACCTGTTTCTCTTCTTTTTTTTTTACTTTAATTTTTTTTTTTTTTTTTTTACATTTATTTTGCATTTTACTTTTATTTGATAATGATAAAAAATATGAGAAAGAGAGAGGGGGAATAGAGAGAAAGAGAGAGAGTGATAGAGAAATATCATCTCCTTGTATCAGATCCCAAAAGAATATGTCATGAGCGTTCCTCGTATGTCATTTCATCAACGACAGTCTCTGTCCCACGTGATTTTCGAAAATAGATGTAAAACGAGGCAGAAACAAGAAAGAAATTAACGGATCTTGATTGGTTATTTTTTTTTGTTTTTTTGTTCCATTGTAGTCATGAGAATTTTCAGATCAAAAAAGACTCTTCAAGCTGACATCAGGATCATCGAAATGATTTTTGTTATTGTAAAGCAAATCAAAGCGAGAATAAGCTAATGGTATCGCCGTAAGAGTCAATTAAGTTCCATACGTGATACACTCTTGGGCGATCATGTCTCGAAAGAGACATGACTGACTGGGCAGAAGATTATCCTGCAGTAGGTTGCCGTTGCTTTCTGCGGTAGACTGGTTGCCGACCAAGGATATAGAACCCAATCTGTCCTGCTATTTAATCCATAAATAGAAGAAAGAAATGGATTAATACCTTTCCCAATGGTATTTGCGCATAAGTGAATACAACGGATTCAACTGGAATTCGAACTCGGCTCCCCGATTTCTCGTTCCGAGTCGATATCCACTGTACCACAACGCCGTAAGAGTAGACAAATCAAAAGAGAAAAAAAATTGAATTAAACTCTAATATAATTATGCTAGTGTATTTCGAAGTCATGTTTCGGAGGGTTTTGTCTTTAAATATTCTTTTCAGTTATATTCGTATTGGGTCGATTTTCTCCAAGGTTTTCCCAAAACGCAGTCGCTCGTTCGTCCAGCATATAAAGTTTTCCATGAAGAAGGCCAAAAAGGTGAACATTGGATCAATCTCCCGAAATAGCAATATCTATTTTCATATTCCTTCAGCGCTATAGTTTAACATTAACACTATCATCAAGCTGCTATCGGACTCACATCCCTATCACCCCCCCCCCCATGAAGTCTATTTGGCCGTCTCTTCTCTCATGTCTCGCATAGAATCCGTTCTTTTGACGTTATTCTGGGTCTTCAGTTTATTATTATTATTATGTCATTTTTCATCATATTTCGATTTCTGCATTGGTCTCACTACCAACCAAGTCTGCGGGGAGACCTAAGGCAGGTAGTGGCGTGTTGTTATGACTCCATTTCATGTTTTTCTATCCTCCCTATCATCCCCAGCATTACATAGATAACGTTTTCCTTAGTGTGTGGGCTGTACTTAATAATACAATTTTTTGTATATCTCTTAAGCTGGGGTTTCCAGGGATTCTTTCAATGTGTTGTTTTGTTCCATTTTTTATCATTCCAAGTGCACCTACTATCACTGGCACAACTCTTGTTTTCAATTTCCACATTTTTTCTATTTCAATTTCCAGGTCTTTATATTTTGACAGTTTTTCAAATTTATTATTATTATTATTATTATTATTATTATTATTATTATTATTATTATTTTCTCTTTTTCTGTACGATTTTTCGTTTTTAACTGGGTATCTTGTATTTATAAGTATTTTCCATCAAGTCGTATGGCCTTAAACAGCGCCTTTCACAGATTATTTTGCTGTGCCAAACAACACAGACTTCTGAAGCTTTATGGGGATTTATTCGGATTTTCTTAATGTAAGACATTAAGTTAGTTGTATAAACCCCAACATCACAATGATATTTGGGACAATAGTGGCCTGAAGATCTCAAATTCTGGCGATATAATTTCGAAGATCCGTGTACACTCACACTCACACAAACACACACATATTTATTATTATTATTATTTTCACTTTTCATCATATTTCGATTTCTGCTTTGGTCTCACTACCAACCAAGTCTGCGGGGAGACTTAAGGCAGGTCGTGGTGTGTTGTTATGACTCCATTTCATGTTTTTCTATATTCCCTATCATCCCTAGCGTTACGTAGATAAAGTTTTCCTTAGTATGTGGGCTGTACTTAATAAGACAATTTTTTGTATATCTCTTAAGCTGGGGTTTCCAGGGATTCTTTCAATGTGTTGTTTTGTTCCATTTTTTATCATTCCAAGTGCACCTACTATCACTGGCACAACTCTTGTTTTCAATTTCCACATTTTTTCTATTTCAATTTCCAGGTCTTTATATTTTGACAGTTTTTCAAATTCCTTGCTTGCTATGTTACAATTCGCTGGACAAGCCATATCGTTTAATAGGCAAATTTTTTCTTCTGGTTTTTAACAATAATGTCTGGCCTGTTTGCTTCAATTTTTCCGTCTGTGTAGATGGTGTAATCCCATAGAATGGTTACATCTTCTATTTCTGTAACCGGTGCTAGGGTGATGTTCATACCCGTGTTTGTTTACAGATTTTCCATAATGTTTGCATATTGTCCAATGTAAATATTGCCCCACTCTATCGTGGCGATTTTTATATTCATTTGGGGCAAGCACAGAACAGCCTGAGATTAGGTGGTCTATTGTTTCTTGGTGTTTATCACAAAACCTGCATTTTGGATCCATATTATTATGCATAATATTTGCCTGAAAGTTTCTAGTGAAAAGACTTTGGTCTTGTGCTGCAAGAATAAATCCTTCAGTTTCAGACTTTAATCCAGATGCACGTAACCATCGATGAATATTAACTTTGTCAACATTGGATTTATTGGCACGTTCTGGATATTGGCCATGCAGAGGTTTGTCTTGCCAGCGCTGTTTCATCTGTTCAAGAGCTTTATCTTTGGCTTTCATTTTCATATTTTTTGCCGCAATAGTTGGTTCTTGGCTTCTGTTTTACTTTTCTACAGAATCTACTAACTGTAAATCTTGTTTGTATTTACTGCCTTCTTTTATTATTGAATATTTTTTCTTTCTTTCTTCATGTTGCCTTACTAATTGTATCATCCAATCCTTTGTTGTTTCTATGTATGTTAGTAAGCCAATAGTTGTTGCCTTGTATGACAATTCCAGCTGAATAAGACCTCTTCCACCTTCTTTACGGGGTATATTATTATTATTATTATTATTATTATTATTATTATTATTATTTGCACTCAATAAGTTCTTCCATCAACAGCAACGCGTGACTTTTCAATAGAGGTTGAGTGACCATTAATTTCCGGAATACACCTGTAATTCTTCACAGACTGTTCGTAACGTTCTCATCTGGATGAATTTCAGGCTTCGGCAGATTTTCATTTCTTTCACTTTGCAAATTGCGATAATTAATGTATACAGATGTTTCGCTAATCTTCGACATTTTTTCCGTAAAAAGGTAAAATCATTTCCAGTTTTTCAGTATTTTTCAACTATAATAGTTGCGCTATTCTACAATCTGACTTTTTTTAAGCAATGATCCGGTCTTCAAGATTTAGTGAAAGTAAAAGAAATTCTATAGGATAAATTCTAACTTGTGCTTATACCATTTCCGTGTGTGTGTGTGTGTGTGTGTGTGTGTGTGTGTGTGTGTGTGTGTGTGTGTGTGCGCGTGTGTGTGTGTGTGTGCGTGTGTGTGTGGTCAAATCTCAACCATTTGCACAATTCGGATCGTCTTCTATTTCCAAAACTCTTTCTAAGCCAGAGAAATATGTCTATGTTCATATAGTCGACATTTACAATGTTGTGATCTCATGCCTCTTTTGGTCTTCATATAATTTGTTCTTATGGAATTGTTCTGAGACAATTATGATTATTATTATTATTGCTGTTGTTGCTGTTGTTGTTGTTGTTTCGGTTTTCTTAGTGTGCTTACACTCCTTCAGACAGTTTTTTTTTTTTTTTTTTTTTTTGCTTGAGACTGGAAGTTTTCTTTTAGAAAGTCATTCAGCCAATAAGATTAAGAGACTTTTTGATAGGGTTTTGGTGGATTTTGATGGGTTTTTAATGTTTTTCTGGGGGTTTTTATGTGTTTTTGATGAGTTTGGGAGCCGTAAGAATGAGCACAATCTTTTGTACCTGAAATTGTGAGATTTTACGCTGGAATTTCCCTAATTATCAGTAACCGTTTTAATAATTCCTGGTACTCCTGATATTATCGGAATAGTGGTTGTATTTAAATGTTACATTCTTTCAACTTCTATTTTCAGGCTATTAATATTATTATTATTATTATTGAATGAGGACGCAGCATGCCAACAAATTAAAACTGGAGTGTAAATATAGGAAACCCGATATACCTATAATGACATACTTAATGAAGGTATATCAGGCACAAATGTTTGCGATATGCTGAAAAGCTTTGATAAAGAAGTGCAAAACATTCAGAACCAGTTAGAAATCACCACAGGTCGGTTAACCTAGTCTGATCAGATGGGCTTCGATTGAGGGTGTCCCTAAACATCTGAATGGGACTTCCAAATTGCACTGATTGCCTCGTCGTTCAAGCTTAAGAAAGAAAAAGCCCGTCGGAATATTCGCCCACTAATTCGACTCATGAACAGAGATGTACGGTTCGTCGGCCCCGAAGAGACACGCCCAACTGGTTAAGACAAGGCAGCTGATAAGCAGATGTTTCGTACGGAAATGCATCTTTATTATGGTTAATCTTAATTTACCAAGATAAATCAAGTACAGGGTGATAAAAAAAAAACGGGAACTTTTTAACAATCCAATAAAACCAAGGGTAGAAAAATATTTTATTCAAAGCAATTGAAACTGTTATGTCGTGAGTAAGAATAAATAACTCAACAACAGGAATAGGTTAATTGTTGTATTCCGTGAAAATGGTATTTACAAAGGTTATTAGTATCCAATACAAGAATAAAGGTTAATCGTCTCAACCGTCATAAGACGTAGTATGAGCAATGGGTACTTCCGGGTCGTCACCGGAAGTCTACGACTGACTTGTCGACCGGCTGCTCGGCACACTCCACTACGTAGATGCCACCATTACTTTACATAGTAATGGAATAGTTCATTATAGCCGAATAGGCGCGGGCGTCTCAACAGAAACCTTAAAACATACCATTTAAAACATACCATTTAAGAAACATACCATTTAAGACATACCATTTAAGAAACAATGGCGGAATTTTCAGTTTTTAAAAATTACGTCCTGTAGATAGCGTTCTTCTGTACGAATGCATTCTTAAAATTTGCTGTTGAGATTCCTCATTGACAGCTGCAACATTTCAGCTGGGATATAGTGAATTTTATCCTGAATTCTCTGTTTTAACTCATCCACGGTTCTTAGTCGAGTCGTGTACTCATTATTCTTGAGATAGCTCCACAAGAAAAAATCACAAACGGACAAATCAAAAATTCTCGTTTTTTGAGTCACGCTGTATAAAAACTACAATCATTTAAGATCATAAGCCTTGGCAATCATACCTCCAAACGTTTAAAATCTTAAACCCTGACAGCCATACATCCAATCATTTAAAATCATAAACCTTGACAGTCATACCTCCAATCGTTTAAGTTCTTAAGCCCTGACAGCCATACCTCCAATCATTTAAGATCATAAACCTTGATAGTCATAACTCTAATCTTTTAAGATCTTAAGCCCTGACAGCCATACTTTCAATCATTTAAAATCATAAGCATTGACATTCAGACCTACAATCGTTTAAAATCGTAAGCTCTGACAGCCATACCTACAATCATTTAAGATCATAATCCCTGACAGTCATGCCTCCAATCGTTTAAGATTTTAAGCCCTGACAGCCATCCCTCCAATCATTTAAGGTCATAAGACCAGACAGCCATACCTCCAATCATTTAAGATCATGAACCTTGACTTAAGACCTCTAACGGTTTAAGATTTTAAACCTTGAAAGCTATACATCCACTCATTTAAAATAATAAACAATGACAGCCATACCTCTAACCATTTAAGATCATAGGCTGTGACAGACATACCTCTAATCATTTAAGATCATAAACCCTGAGAGCCATACCTCCAATCATTTAAGATCATAAGATTTGACAGACATAACTACAATCGTTTGAGATCTTAATCCCTAACAGCCATACCTCATATCGTTTAAGATCATAAGCCCTGACAGCCATAATTCTAACCATTTAAGATCATAAGCTCTGACAGCCACACCTCTAATCATTTAAAATCATAAGCCCTGACAGCCATACGTACAATCATTTAAGATCATAAACGTTGACAGTCATACCTCCAATCGTTTAAGATCTTAAGCCCTGACAGCCATACCTCCAATCATTTAAGATCATAAGCCCTGACAGACCTACATCCAAACATTTAAGATCATAAACCCTGGCAGCCATATCTCTAATCATTTTACGATCATACGCCCTGTTAACCATTCATCCAATCATTTATAATCTTATGACCTGACAGCCCTATCTCCAATCAATTAAGATCATAAGCCCTAACCGCCATACCTCCAATAATTTTAGTTCATAAGCCCTGACAGCCATACCTCCAATCATTTAAGATCTTAAGCCCTGACAGTCATACTTCCAATCATTTAAGATCATCAGCCCTGACAGCCATACATCCAATCATTTACGATCATAAGCCCTGTTAGCCACTCATCCAATCATTTAAGATCTTAAACCCTGCCAGTCACATTATTTTTAACACAAAAACCTTGTAACAAACAACGTTTATCATTTGCCATTTCGTCTTGATTTAAAGTTCCATTCTTTACTTGTAGCAATTTTTAATACGATATATCATTTTTTTAAATTTTATGTCGCCTCAGGATGCTAATGATCCTAGTTGTCCAAAAACTTCATTTCTTTTTTATCTGTGAATTGCCATTATCTAGAAAGATCGTATAGCAGTTTCACGTTGACTTGTCTGCGATTTGGAAATCAGAGTTTTTCTTCTTTTATGTAGGTTAACGTCAAACAGCTAGAGACTTCAGTCTATAGCTGGAATGATGTAATTATACGTAGTACGAACGTGAACACAGGTGACAGAGCTCATATTTTTAACTTGCCTCTCCTCAAGTCTACTTTCAATCAATAGAGGGGTTCAAAGAGATACATTTATACTTTCTCCGAGGGCATTAGTACGAACGTGTGCACAAGAGATAGAGCTCAAAATTTTAACTTGTCTCTCCTTGAGTCTATTTTCAATCTATAGAGGAGAGAAAGGAGATAGATTTATGCTTTTCCTGAGGGCATTAGTACAAACGTGAACACAAGAGACGTGCTCAAAATTTTAACTCTCTCTCTCTCTCTCTCTCTCTCTCTCTCTCTCTCTCTCTCTCTCGTTCAATCTATAGAGGGGGGAGATGGATTTATGCTTTATCCGAGGGCATTAGTACGAACGTAAAAACGAGAGATGGGCTAAGAATTTTCACTTTCAACGCAAGAGAAGAGCTCAGAACTTTAACTTGTCATTTCTCGAGTCTATTTTCAGTATATACTTCGGTGTTAAATAAAGTTATGCTTTTTCTGAAGGCATTAGCACAAACGTGAACGCAACAAACGTGAACGCTCAGGATTTCAACTTGTCTGTTTTCGAGCCTATACTTAATCTAAATCGGTGTGGGGATAGTGTTATGGTTTTCTCGAGGGTATTAGGACGAACGTAAACGTAAGAGGAGTGCTCAGAATTTTAATATACTTCTCCTCGAGTCTACATTCAACCTATAGAGGGGGGAAAGAGATAAATATTTGATGTTCCCGAGAACATTAGTACGAACGTGAGAACAAGAGACAGAGCACAGAATTTCATCTTGTCTCTACTTGAGTCTATTTTCAATCTTTTTTTGGAGTGGGGTAAGAAATGGGTTTCTGCTAGGTACCTCTAATATTTCGGCATAAATTTTCGATACCTAAGTTTAATATGAAATTTTTAAAATGGAGACACATTCTTGAAGATCTCATTTTAGATTTAATTAAAAGCTTAATGGTTAAATTCATTATTTCTATTAAGCAAAAAATTTCTGGTCTATTTCAGATAGAAACTATATCGATTGGAATGTCACATTTAATTTTGATTTCTTAAAATTTTCTTAAAAGCGGCCATTTTCTTAATCTTAAGAAATTTGTAAACAATCAAAAAATCATTGATTTTTAAAATATTTCAAAAGATTTCTGACATTTTATTTTAGTAAAATTAGAAAATTGAAAGTTAAATTAATTTGATTTTAAAGAAATATTACTTACTTATAGCATAAAAAAGTAATATACTACCAATTATTAACGATTGGTCGTGTTCATCTAATCGAACGTTTGACGAACTGTTGAATGACAAAGCAATGACAGCTACTATGCATGACCATAAATGCAATTTTCATAAATCCAAGAGAAGGGAAAAAACTCTTGAATTGCGTAACCTTTTCATAATATTGGCAATTTTAGTCAGCCATACATGAAAATAAGTATTATTTTATTAAGTCAAAAAACTTATTTAAAAAGTATATGGCACCACTACGTTTAATAATCTTTGCGATTTTGGACTCGGAAATTTTGTTTCCACTTAATTATATAATTATTATTATTATATAATATATATTATATAACCTCCATTATATAACCTCCAGGGAACACCGCAATACAGAATTTTACACGATTTTAAACTATTATAAATTATTATAATTAAAATGTAAAAGAATTGAAAAAATTCTTGTAAACATTTATTATTCATCAAAAAAATTTTTATTTCTTCAGACAATAATATCCTTAATGATTACTTATTTAAAAAAGCAATTAGACGCTTTTCTAATAAAGTAATGTCATAGTTTTATTGGATTTATTATTTTTCAATTCAGAGCAGATTTTCATTTATTTGGGCACTAATTTGAAAAAAAAGTAGGTGATTTACAATCTCCAAAGACTTCTACTTTTAACAAAATATCGTCAGGGAACACGGTCATGTGCGAAATTTCATGAAATTAAGTAAGTGGTAACACATTTAAAATAAATTAAAACATTTACCAATATTTTCTAAAAAAATATTTTCAAAAATAATTTAATTCATTTGTGAATAAGTCCTGAAAATTTCATTAAAATTGGACAATTATTCGATTTTTACAAAAATTTCCAAATAAATGTCTTATCTACAGAAAAAAACGCGCAAAAAAAATCAATGTAGAAAGGCGATGACGTAAACAAAACAGGATTTTAACCAAAATTTCGAACTAGTTAGAAAGAATTAAAAAATTTCAAAAAGTAATTTTAAAATACTTTGGCCTTTCCTCTTAATAATAACATGAACGTTTTGACGATAAAACTTCATTTTCGTTAAGTTTGTCGTCTTTTTCCATTACGCTGTACTGTTTTTCCCGCGAAATAGTAAAGGCACCTAGTTTATACTTTTCCCGCGGGCATTATTACTAACGTGAACGCAACAGACGAGATCAGATGTGTAACTTGTCTTTCCCGCTCTACTTTCCGCCCAGATATACGCGTTACATCATTGCCTGCACTTTAGGTTCATTTTTTAAATAGTCACAAAAAAAAACTGGTAAAATATTGCCCAAGTCTTTGAGGCTTTAAAAATCTTTATTGCTTGTGTCGTCACTTTACATAATTGTAATACTATGCGTACGAAGTAAACCAAATAAGGTTAAAATTGTCGTTAGAAACTAAAAAGACACTAACTAGAAAAACTCTTCTAAACAAAAAGACTTACGGGTTCTTGAACACACACACACACATACACATATATACTACCAACCATAAGTTTGAGACCACCTAAATTTTTAGCAGAATCAACTTCGCTGAGTTTGTATATTTTGTTATTCTTATGCGGATGTCAAGTAAAAAAAAAACTATTCTTTCCAACTTTAAAGTAAACATTTCCTCAGTTTGCTACTTGACTCGTCTTATTGTGATCAAGTTTTTGCCGAAAATTCAGATTTATTCAGATATTATAATTGCGGTATAATTTATTTTTGTAAACCATATTACTACGGTATAAATGGCAAGGAAGAAACAAATTAGCATTGAAAAAAGAGCTCAGGTTGAAATTCTTTCGAAAGAAGGATATTCTGAACTTGTTATCGCTAAAGAATTAAGCCTATCAGAAAATGGTGTGCATTATTGTCTTCAACGACTTCGTGAAACTGAGTTAAATATTGACAGAAAAAGATCTGGTAGGCCCAGAGTAACATCTATTGTAGAGGATAGGCACTTGGTCATATCTAGCAAGAGGAATAGAAGAAAAACGCTCCCGAATTAACAATTGAAATGAATTCTACTCGGCAACATCCAGTATCTGTTGCTACTGTTAAGAGATGACTTCATTCTGCTGGGCTTAAAGGCTGTGTAGCAGTTAAGAAACCACTATTAAAGAAGGAGAATAGGGGATGAAATTGATCGTACAGTTCGAAATGAACTTCCTAAAAATGAACAAATGTTTAAATGCTTGCAGGATGCTTGGAAATCACTTTCACCAACTTATAAAAATAAGTTATTAGCAAGAATGCCAAGGATTTGCTCTGCAGTAATAAAGGCTTGCGGTGGTTTCTTTGATGAAAATATGAATTAACTTTAATTAAATTTTAAATTACTCTATGTTAATTTTGGTTTTAATTATTGTACAATTATGAGCAACAATGAAATATATCTATATTTATTCTTCTAAGACATAAAATTTGTTATTTCTTTCTCTTAGAGAATAAATCTAAGTGGTCCCAAACTTATGGTTGGTAGTGTATATATATATTATGGACTCTCCCGTCAATTTTGACGTATGAGTGTCTAACTTAGTTAGACTGAAACACAAAGAATTGTTTAGAGTGGTGAAGGCTTGTGTAGTACCATCCACACTTTTTGGAACTGCTGATAACAAACAATTGGTGCAGAAGTTTGCCACAGATCGCATGAACAGCAGACCTCAGTTATTTAACCCATAACTGGAGGAAATGAACGGATTAATACCTTTCCCAAGGGTACCAGTGAGTAAGTGAATGCAGAGTGTTAGACTGGAATTGGAACTCGGCTCACCGATTTCACCTTCCAAGCCGAAATCCACCGCACCGCAACGCACATCCATCCATAAACGCTTACAGCACCTGGTATTCCCAAGCGGTCACCCATCTAATGACTGATCAGGCTCAGCGTTGCTTAACTTCGGCAATTTGTGTATTTAGGCAGTAAATTATCTTTTGGACATGTCATATTAAATAAATTGCAAACATTTTTTCTGCTTCAAATATAACTATTCACAAATTGCTTAGCGTTCATTAGAACGTGAAAATTATCCATAATGGATTTTTTTTATTGAAAATAATTTACAACATAAATATTTTTAGCAACAGTTTTGAGGTTATTTCTTTTTTTTTTTTTTTTACCTTAAAGCACATCCCTGAAGATGATCTCGGAAGTAGATTGAAAGTACTTGGGTACATTGAGAAATAAATGATAATAACATCTGTCAACGTTACAGCTCATTTCTGACATCATTCAATTATAATACGCGAGAGATTATCAGTGAGTATGAACGGATTTTATTAAAAATAAGCAGATACAATGTTTAGAACTTATTATATATATATATATATATATATATATATATATATATATATATATATATATATATATATATAATATGATCTCTAAATATTTGGTAAAATATGATATATAAATATCTAAAATATGATATATAAATATCTGATAACCTGAAGTTCAGAAGACTCACCACTGTGCAAACATTCTAGCATGGAGTAGATAGACTAAACTATCGCCCGGTTCACACTCCACCCACATCTATTGAACAGGTGAAGAGACTCATCCCTTGTTTCCTGTTTAGGATGGGGTTTCTGGTTTTCTCTTTTCTAATCTTCTCACTCTTATGTAGCCCCCTGCACATCAGTGGCGTTACCGCCTTGCTTGGGGTGATATGATTTTAAAAAAAAGAAGAAGAAAGATTAATAGATTCATCAGTGTTTGAATAATTATCATCGGCTAATTACCAACTTATTCAAACTTTATAAAATTGTAAATAATAATGAATTCCTCATATATTTTCACATATATTAATAGTTTAGTAAATGTTTATTTTCGCATTTGCTTTTTTATAAATTGGTAGATAATAAATATTGCATTGCATTGGTTTTAATTGTATTAGTTTTTAAAATGTTTTAAATATAAAATTATTCTTTAAAATTAAAAATCTAAGAAATAAATACATAGTGTTTAATATTTTTATTGTAAATTTTCCAGTACAGAAAATGTATAAATTCATTTTCATCAAATCTTTAGGTTTTATTCCAATTCTAATCATCGCTTTTTTTATACAATAAACAAAGGTGGATAGATTTATGCTTTTTCCTGGGGTATTAACTGCATTTACCCTTACTTAAGAGTAAAGGTAATTTAAAAAAATTGGAAAACTCGTACTCTTGATTCCATGTTTTCTTGAGAGCACGTTTATTCTTGTTTGACCCAATTTTATACTGAAACAGTTTGTGCAGATATGTTCAACTTTTATATAAGATTGATCACGATTAAGTAATAATCTGATCCTCCTAATTACTACATATTATGGTTTATTTCAATCATTTCCCGTCAAACGAGGCAGTAATACTGCTAACGTGCAAGGAGTTACAAGGAGTAAAAGTGAAAGAGTTTGTGGGGAACTGATGATCTTTTTTTTTATCATTTCACCCCAAGCAAGGTATTCCACTGCCACTATTGCGCATGGGGCTACATAGGGGAAGGTAAAGAGAAGGAGTGGTTAGACATAGGGAATGTCAGGAGGAAGGTGACA
This sequence comes from Ascarosepion bandense, assembly GCA_037127315.1. NCBI lineage: Eukaryota > Metazoa > Mollusca > Cephalopoda > Sepiida > Sepiidae > Ascarosepion > Ascarosepion bandense. The sequence continues at coordinate 3,806,844 of JBBBDQ010001351.1, forward strand.
GATGAGTAAGGATACCGAGGATGAGGGTTGGGCAGATGGGAAGAGTGTTTGATAGAATGGGAGCAGGTTAGTGTGTTAGGAGGTGTCTATTGACCTTACATTTAAACTCCTGGAGATTGTAGCCGTCGGGGAAGCAATCAAGGAAATATCAAGGAAATGAAGTTATCGAGACCTGAAATTTCAAATTCCGCTGCGTTCAATTTCACATGAATCTATCTCTTCTTCCCTAGTAATGAGTAAAATAGCAGGGCAGACTGGGCTTACTATCCTTGGTAGTCAATCAGTCTAGAAAGAGAACTGTGAATTCAAAACCTACTAGCTACAGAAACCACAGAAGCTTGGTGAGGGTAATGGTGAGACTGTGTTCCTATCCTTCACCAGGCAATGGCACTGAGTAGGGGAAGAGATATAAGTGGGAAAAAAAAACACTTATTTGAAAATTTAACAAAATATGTCGTTATTGGGAAAAGGTGATAGGAAGTATCGATTATGAGGATACAGAGGATAGATAATGAGTGACCTTTGACTTGAAGAGGTTAAGAGTTTACAGTTTAGCATCCACGCGAGAATCTGCCCTACCAAGTTTCAGTTCTTGAAGAAAATATGTAACTTTTTTTTAATATTTTGAACAAGGAGGAAGTAAAGGTGATTCGCTTCAATAGGACTAACGTAGTATATTTTTGTATACAAATTGCCATATGGATATTTATTCAGTCTACTTCAAGAAATTAAATGAATCGTAATGACATCAATAAGATGATGAAATAGTGAAAATTATTTTGATTTGTATTATCTAAATTTACTCCATTAAATTTTAACTTTTAATTCGAAAACTAAATGTGAAAATATAATGCATACAGTTCTATTATGACATTGAATCAGTTCTCGCCGATTTTTCATGAAAAGTAATGTTTTATTTACAAAAATTAATAAAAAACATGAAAGTATTTTTCCCATCTTTCTATAGTATTTGAATTCCACGTCGGAAAAATGGTAGTTCTTTTGAGGCTAACCACGAGTCGACCCATTTGGGGGAGGGTATCAAGAATGAAAGTGCTGCTCAACCAGGCCATGTGTCATCGATCAGAACAAGTGATATCGGACGAGGCAGTATCAGATGAATACGGTTTTGGGGGGTTGGACTTCCCATTTAAGCGTTTTCAAGTAGGCTTTCAACAGTTTTGCAGCATTAAACTAGCGTTGTTGTGTTGCAAAATCACTTGTCACACGTAACAAGATGCTGTTCGACGTCTCTCAACACGTACGGCACCCCATGTAATTGCTTTTGAATCATTCCTAATGCTTTCAAACGTTTCGAAACTGTTGTGGGATCAACTTCTAATGATTCTGCAAGTTCAGCTTGCTCCTGACATGAGTCTTCATAAAATAATGTCTCCAATTATTCGTCTTCAAACCTTTTCAGTGCGCCAGAGCGTACTTTATCTTCAACATCAAAATCATTATTTTTGAAGCGCCTAAACCAATATCTGCATGTTGTTTCCGACAGAGCATAGTCACCGTAAGTCTCAACAAGAATTTTGTTTGTTTCAGCTACAGGTTTCTTTTGAATGAAGTAGTGCATTAAAATTCCCCGCAAATACAATTTCTTTGGCACGAAATCTGGCATGCTTAACGCTATAAAGACCAAAATTGTTTTCACTTCGGCGAAATAACATACACTGAATTCCATGCTTGATTATACTACTTCTTTATAGATGCGTTACCATCTGAAACACGCACGCAGTTCTGGGAACGCAATCTGCTGGAAAACAGCGAGAATTTATTTAAGGTCCTATTATAATAGTTTATTTATTCTATATTACAGATTATATATATATATATATATATATATAGTAATAATTTTAGAAGAAGTTACTTTCTGAAGGATATTTGGTATTCCCAAGTGGCCATCGATCGAGGTACAGACAAGGTGCGACGTTTCTTATCACGAAGAGCGAAAATAGACTTTGATGTCTGCAACAAGACAAAAATCCGGAGTTAACAAACAATTTGTGAAAGACCCACCTTCAAGGTCGTTTACCGTATCAGATGAGTAGATTGATTCTTAACAATAAAACATTGACTGTGTACCGAATTTGGCCATTCAGCTGGTGTTAAATACGGCTTATCCCTGTAAATAAGGCGACTTTCAGATTAGAAAAGTCACAGATTTCATTCAGTATGAATGTCAGTTTTCACTCAATTCGGTTTTATAATACAGAAATCGTCCGAATCCTGATGAATAGAGCAAGATATGACAAGAACAGTGCTGGTTCGTCAAAGACACTGGAACAAGGAATGCCATATTTATGATTAGGATGCTCTGCTCTTCGAAAGGGCAATACAAATGAAGAAGGACGTGTACCTATGTTTTATCGATTATGCGAAGGCGTTCGACAAAATACACCGCAAAAATTGATGGATATGCTCAGCAGCATCGAAATATTTGGGAAAGACATTAGGGTAATCAAGAATCTCTACTGGCAGCAAACAGCCGTATACGGACAGGTAACGAATTCAGCAGATATACAAAGATAGAAAGGGGCGTAAGACAAGGACGTGTCTTTTCACCAGATCTATTTAAATTGTACAGCGAGACTATTATGAGGACCCTAGATGTTATGCCAGGATTTGTCATCGGAGGCAACAATTTGAACAACATAAGATAAACAAACGATACAGTACTGATTGCTGACACGAAAAAGAAACTACAAGACCTCCTACAGAAGGTAGCTGAAGAGAGTGACAAAAAAAGACTACAAATAAACTGCAAGAAAACCGAATGCATGGTCATCACCATAAAGAGCAATCCAAAATGCTAAATACAGGTGGAAGATATTAAAATCAAGCAGGTACAAAAATTTAAATACCTGGGAAGTGTTCTAACAGAAGACGGAATGTGCGACACAGAGATCCGAAGGCGAAATGTCATGGTGAATGACGCGTTTCCGAAGCTGAGTAAAGTATTAAGACACAGGAAACTTTCACAAGAAACAAAGAAGAGAGTACTGGATTGCTATGTGATGTCAGTTCTTGAATATGGCAGTGAATGTTGGACAATGTCATCGAAGATGAAGGAAAAACTTGAAGCAACTGAAATGTGGTTCTACAGAAGGATGCTGCGGATATCGTGGACCGAACATGTGAGCAATTCCGAGGTTTTGGAAATGACGGAAAGGAAAAGGAATTTAATATTGAGCATCAGGAAGAGACAAATGAAGTTCCTGGGACACGCAATGATTAAGAAGGGCTTGGAGAACCTGATACTAACAGGCCAGATGGAGGGAAAAAGAGACAGAGGAAAGCAGCGGATAACATATTTGAAAGGCCTGAGCAGGTGGATGACAGAACGGGGGCTGAGAGACGTTACAGGAGAAAGTGTGCTAAGAGCCACCGGGAATAGGAAGACGTGGATGGCCATGATCACCTACGTCATGAAAGGACAAGGCACATAGAAGAAGAATATATATGCCAACTGTTTATAAAAACTTATAATGTGGGTATAAAGTGGGGGATTAATTCTATATTATAATCAATATATAAACTGATCCCTCATTTTGTGGCCATGCTAGTTTCTATGCATTTATATTTTAGATTTATAGGTTTGAGCAGGTGGATGACAGTACGGGGTTTGCGTGTTGTATCAGGAGAAAGCGTGCTAAGATCCACCGGGGATAGGAAGACGTGGATGGCCATGATCACCTACGTCATGAAAGAACAAGGCACATAGAAGAAAAATACATACTCCGAACTACCAATACGTTGAGTGAATAATTTGATCATTCCTTGACGATCTTTCATAGCTTCTAGTTTTATGTATTTTTTTAATCATTTCGCCCCTATCAAGGCGAGACTACCTCTAATGCTCAGAGTGGGGTACAGTGAGAGAAAAGACTGGATACAAGGTGTATTTTGTTTTTTGGGGTTTTTTTTTTTTTGTTTTTTTATAAGCGTTTCACCCCGAGCAAGGCATGTCACTGCCACTACTGCGCAGGGGGCTACCTAGAGTGGAGAAAGGATGATGAAATATAGGAAATGTCAGAGGGTGGGTGATAGGCGGGTAAGGATACCGAGAATGAGGGTTGGGTAGATGAGAGTGTTCTGAGAATAATTGGGAGTTAGTGTGATAGGAGGTCTCTATTGACCCTACATTTAAACACCTGGAGATTGTAACTGTCTGGAAAGCAGACTTGTGGAAGGGAGTTCCACGGGCGGGAAGCGCGAGAAAAGAAGCTGTTGGAGTAGAATTTACGGTTACATCTTATTTGTTTAACTGTAAAAGGGTGGGACCTAGTTGCTAATCTAGTATCTCGTGTAAATTCGTGCTTAGTCGGCACCAGTGATCTAAGCTCATCGGAGCAGAAGCCATGAAAGTACTTGTAGAAGAGGCACAGGGAAGCCACATCACGCCGGTGAGAGAGCGGCTGCAGCCGGTCTGCCAAGTCAGTATCAACTACGTTACAGATCCTCCTTTGTATTTTGTCAAGAAGCCCAAGGAGAGCAGCAGGGGCACCCGACCAGATATGGCAGCAATATTCAATACACGGAAGAAAGGATAAAAAATGAATGAATGGTATTCAAGTAAAAAGAAGATGACAGTTGATGTTGCATTTAAATTTATGAAGATTGTAGCTATCAGGGAAGCAAGTAAACGGAAGGCAGTTTCACAGTGCGGGAAAAAAACAAAAACGTTGTAGTAGAAATGGCGGTTACATTTAAATATTTTAACGGTAAAAATGTGGGACCTACACGCCAGTTTAATAGCACGCTTAAATTCACTTGCTCGGGGCACCAGGAAAAAAATCTCATCAGATTAGTTGCCATGAAAATATGTGTAGAAAAGACAGGGTAAATCCACATCAGGTACGTGAGAAAGTGACTAGAGTCGATATATTATGGCAGGACCGATTTCTTTGCATATCCTTCTTTGTATTCTGCCGAGAACCTACCGATGTATAGCAGGAGCTAAATTTTACATAGTCAGTCAGTTAAGTGCCATACGTGAAACACGCTTGGGCGATCATGTCTCGAAAGAGACATGACTGACTGGGCAGAATATTATCCCGCAGTAGGTTGCCATTGCTTTCCGCGGTAGACTGGTTGCCAACCAAGGCTATAGAACCCAATCTGTCCTGTTATTTAACCCATAACTGGAAGGAAGAGACGGATTAATACCTTTCCCAAGGGTACTTGCGTGTAAGTGAATGCAATGAATTCAACTGGAATTCGAACTCGGTTCCCCGATTTCTCGTTCCGAGCCGATATCCACTGCGCCACAACGCACACACTCAAATTTTACATAAAACAATTTAAAAATTTCTTTAAAAAAAGTAAGTCCGTTGATGTCCTTTACTGAATTTTAAACGTTTGACTGTTGTTAGTTAAAACATTTCAAAATATTCCAAGTATAATAATAATAATAATAATAATAATAATAATAATATATTATGCATAATAATATGGATCCAAAATGCAGGTTTTGTGATAAACACCAAGAAACAATAGACCACCTAATCTCAGGCTGTTCTGTGCTTGCCCCAAATGAATATAAAAATCGCCACGATAGAGTTGGGCAATATTTACATTGGGCAATGTGCAAACACTATGGAAAATCTGTAAACAAACACGGGTATGAACATCACCCTAGCACCGGTTACAGAAATAGAAGATGTCACCATTCTATGGGATTACACCATCTACACAGACGGAAAAATTGAAGCAAACAGGCCAGACATTATTGTTAAAAACCAGAAAGAAAAAACTTGCCTATTAAACGATATGGCTTGTCCAGCGGATTGTAACATAGCAAGCAAGGAATTTGAAAAACTGTCAAAATATAAAGACCTGGAAATTGAAATAGAAAAAATGTGGAAATTGAAAACAAGAGTTGTGCCAGTGATAGTAGGTGCACTTGGAATGATAAAAAATGGAACAAAACAACACATTGAAAGAATCCCTGGAAACCCCAGCTTAAGAGATATACAAAAAATTGTCTTGTTAAGTACAGCCCACACACTAAGGAAAACTCTATCTATGTAATGCGAGGGATGATAGGGAAGATAGAAAAACATGAAATGGAGCCATAACAACACGCCACGACCTGCCTTAGGTCTCCCCGCAGACTTGGTTGGTAGTGAGACCAAAGCAGAAATCGAAATATGATGAAAAGTGAAAATAATAATAATAATAATAATAATAATAATAATAATAATAATAACCCAGGCATAGATAAAATTCCTAACTTTTGGCTATATTATTTAAGCGCATCACATAAAAAACTAGCCAAAGAACTTCAAGAAATGGTTGACGATCCCACTAAAATTCCTGCATGGTTGACAAAAGGAATTACATTTCTTCTACCCAAGAATGGTGACACAAAAAATCCGAAAAACTACAGACCAATTACATGTCTTCCGACAACATATAAACTATTAACATCTATTTTAACAAAGCAGACATATTTATTCTTAGAAAGAAATGACATGTTACCGCTTGAACAAAAAGGGTGCAAACGTGGCTGTTATGGTTGTAAAGACCAATTGCTGATTAACAAAATGATCCTGGAAAACTGCTACAGTACAAAGAAAAATCTTAGTACAGCCTGGATAGACTATCGAAAGGCATTCGATAGTGTGCCACATGACTGGATTTTAAAGACTTTAAATATATACAAGATATCGCCCGTCATCATCAATTTCATCAAACAGTGTATGTCTATATGGAAAACAACCCTTTACCTCAATCATATAAATGGAACCTATAAGTCTGATGAAATAAACATCAAAAGAGGTATATTTCAAGGTGATTCTTTATCTCCCTTACTATTCTGCATATCATTAATAGCACTAACCAGTCAACTTAATAAGACAGAATGTGGCTATAAAATAGGCCAAAAGAAAATAAGCCATCTATTTTACATGGATGACTTAAAGTTATATGCTAAGAATGATAATGAGCTGGAAGGTCTTCTGCAAACTGTAAAATGCTTCAGCGAAGACATTGGAATGAAATTTAATTTGAATAAATGTGCTAAAGCTACAGTTTTATGTGGATCAATACAAGAAACATCCTCAATTAGCCTAGACCCTGCTGTAACAATAAAAGAATTGAAACCAGAAGAAGCTTATAAATACCTAGGTGTAAATGAGAGCGTAAACATTCACCATAAAAAAATGAAAGAAATAGTGCGTAAAGAGTACTATAGAAGGCTACGAATGATATTAAAAACTGAATTAAATTCACAGAACAGAGTTATGGCCATTAATAGCCTTGCAATCCCAGTTGTCCAATATAGCTTCAACATCTTAAACTGGACTCTAAACGACATCAGGCGAATGGATGCTAAAACAAGAAAGCTTCTTTCTAAGCATAAGATGCATCATCCAAAGGCTGATGTAGACCGTCTATACATACCCCGTAAAGAAGGTGGAAGGGGTCTTATTCAGCTGGAATTGTCATACAAGACAACAACTATTGGCTTACTAACATACATAGAAACAACAAAGGATTGGATGATACAATTAGTAAGGCAACATGAAGTAAGAAAGAAAAAATATTCAATAATAAAAGAAGGCAGTAAATACAAACAAGATTTACAGTTAGTAGATTCTGTAGAAAAGTAAAACAGTAGCCAAGAACCAACTACTGCGGCAAAAAATATGAAAATGAAAGCCAAAGATAAAGCTCTTGAAAAGATGAAACAGCGCTGGCAGGACAAACCTCTGCATGGCCAATATCCAGTACGTGCCAATAAATCCAACGTTGACAAAGTTAATACTCATCGATGGTTACGTGCATCTGGATTAAAGTCTGAAACTGAAGGATTTATACTTGCAGCACAAGACCAAAGTCTTTTCACGAGAAACTTTCAGGCAAATATTATGCATAATAATATGGATCCAAAATGCAGGTTTTGTGATAAACACCAAGAAACAATAGACCATCTAATCTCAGGCTGTTCTGTGCTTGCCCCAAACGAATATAAAAATCGCCACGATAGAGTTGGGCAATATTTACATTGGGCAATGTGCAAACATTATGGAAAAGCTGTAAACAAACACTGGTATGAACATCATCCAGCACCGGTTACAGAAATAGAAGATGTAACCATTCTATGGGATGTGTAATCTACACAGACAGAAAAATTGAAGCAAACAGGCCAGACATTATTGTTAAAAACCAGAAGGAGAAAACTTGTCTATTAATTGATATGGCTTGTCCAGCGGATTGTAACATAGCAATCAAGGAATTTGAAAAACTGTCAAAATATAAAGACCTGGAAATTGAAATAGAAAAAATGTGGAAATTGAAAACAAGAGTTGTGCCAGTGATAGTAGGTGCACTTGGAATGATAAAAAATGGAACAAAACAACACATTGAAAGAATCCCTGGAAACCCCAGCTTAAGAGACATACAAAAAATTGTCTTATTAAGTACAGCCCACACACTAAGGAAAACGTTATCTATGTAATGCTGAGGATGATAGGGAAGATAGAAAAACATGAAATGGAGTCATAACACGCCACTACCTGCCTTAGGTCTCCCCGCAGACTTGGTTGGTAGTGAGACCAAAGCAGAAATCGAAATATGATGAAAAGTGACATAATAATAATAATAATAATAATGACTCCAACTTACCCAAGTGAGGGAGAAGTAATAAAAGAAAACAATAGGCGTGTGTGGTTGGTGTTAAATACCGAGTTGAATTCCCAAAACAGAATATCAACCATAAATATTTTCGCTGTCTCTGTGGTGCAGTTTTAACCCCCGTACTTGAACAATAGCTAACATTAAGCGAATCGATGTCAAAATGAGAAAACTGCATTCGTCCAGATCCGAAGGAGGCAGAGGATTAGTTCAACTAGAACTGATTTAGAAAACCACAAAAATCGGTCTTCAAAGATACCTAGGAACTCCAGAAGAACGTGAAAAAATAAGTAACTTTATTCAGTAATAAAGGAAGATAACAAATTCTCAACCGAATTTCAAGTGGGTAAAGAAGTGCAAATAGAGTCGGTTGAATGCCATACGTGATTCACGCTTTGAGCGATCATGTCTCTTTCTGGACATGACTGACTTGGCAGAAGATTATCACGTAGTAGGTTGGCATTGCTTTCTGCAGTAGACTGGTTGCCATCCAAGGCTATAGAACCCAATCTTTCCTATTATTTAACCCATAACTGGAGAGAAGTGACAGATTAATACCTTTCCCAAAAGCATTTGTGCGTAAATAAATGCAAGGAATTCAACTAGAATTCGAACGTGGCTCCCCGGTTTGTCGTTCTGAGTCGATATCCATTGCGCCACAATGCACATCCAAACCATAATACACCTACTGCAAAAGCAGTGTGCCAGATGTAGAAACGATGGCAAGATAAGCCTCTTCATGGTCACCACTTTTCCCGTCCCAAACAGGCTGATGTAGACAAACGTCGCACCCATCAGCAATGTGCCAGATGCAGAAACGATGGCAAGATAAGCCTCTTCATGGTCAATGCTTTGCCCGTCCCAAACAGGCTGATGTAGACAAACGTCGCACCCATCTGCACTACGTACGACAAACGTGCAATCGACAAAATCAAAAACAAACAACGCGTACGTGAGAAATTAAATATATACAGTGGTGACAATTTAAACATCGCACGCTGTATAATCCGGAAAATGAATAAGTGAAAACCAAACTCGGATTGGAATTGAGACACCCAGAATTCTGATGAAGGTTTTGTTGGTGCAGAAAGGTTATTTGAAATGAAATGGTTATTTGTTACGAACGAAACCTATCGTTAAATTACGGCATAAGATCTGCTTCAAAAAAAGAAAAATGAAAAAAATATAATAATAATAGTCGTAGCATTAATAATAGTAGTAAAAGTAGTAGTAATAATAATATTATTAGTAGAAATAGTAGAAGTAGTCAGTCAGTTGAGTGCCATACGTGATACACGCTTGGGCGATCATGTCTCGAAAGAGACATGACTGACTGGGCAGAAGATTATCCCGCAGTAGGTTGCCATTGCTTTCTGCGGTAGACTGGTTGCCGACCAAGGATATAGAACCCAATCTGTCCTGTTATTTGACTCATAGCTAGAAAGGGAAGATATGTATTATATTATTATATAGTAATAAGTGGGGAATCAGTTTATTACTTCATAACAATATAACACTGATCCCCCACTTTATGCTCAGTAGAGGCCTTAATCATATGTTCAACTATTATATTCAGTCAATCAGTTAAGTGCCATACGTGATACACGCTTGGGCGATCATGTCTCGAAAGAGACATGACTGACTGGGCAGAAGATTATCCCGCAGTAGGTTGCCATTGCTTTCTGCAGTAGACTGGCTGCCGACCAAAGCTATAGAACCTAATCTCTCCTGCTATTTAACCCATAACTGGAAGGAATAGACGGATTAATACCTTTCCCAAGGGTATTTTCGCGTAAGTGAATACAATGGATTCAACTGGAATTCGAACTCGGCTCCCCGGCTTCTCGTTAGAAATTGTAATAATGATAGAAGTAATAGTAGTAGTCGCAATAATAATAATAAATGTCCTTCTGCTCCAGGCATGACTTTAATAGCTTCTCAATTGCTTGGAAGTGTCATGTATATCTTTTGTTTTAATAACTTGGGATTGGTTGAATTCCTTGCATTCACT
>JBBBDQ010001351.1:3822500-3900000 GCA_037127315.1 Ascarosepion bandense
ACATAAAAAACTCTGGTGACCTTTTCTTCTTCTTCTATGTGCCCTGTCCCTTCAGGACGTAGGCGATCATGGCTCTCCACGTCTCCCTATCCCTTGTGGCTCTTAGTATGTTTGCTCCTGTTGCTTCTGGCAACCCCCGTTCCGTCATCCACCTGATCAGTCCCTGCAAATATGTTATCCGCTGCCTTCCTCTGTCTCTCCTTCCTTCTATCTGTCCAGTCAGTATCAGGTTCTCCAGGCTCTCCTTCCTCATTGCATGTCCCAGGAACTTCAGTTGTCTCTTCCTGATGCTCAGCATCAATTTCCTTTTGGTGACCTTTTAAACAAACTAAAATACATAGACATAAAAAACAAACACACGGCAAGTCTAGACATGAAATCCTTATACACAAATATTCTTATAGATAAATGCCTAAATCAATTAAAAATACACTTAACAAAAACAAAAATAAAATTAACTCTGCCTACACAGAAAATCATAAAACTATGCTATCTAATTACTAAGCAATGTTTCTTCACTTTCAATAACCATTTCTATAGACAAAGATTTGGTTTACCAATGGGATCGCCTCACAACGGCCTTCTTGCTTGTTTATTTTTAGAATTTATGGAAAGAGACCGTTTCAGAAACATTTTACCACCAAACTCCTTCTACTTTACATATAAAGACGACTCCCTTCTAATCTATCCAGAAACTACTAACATAGCAGATCTTGTTAATAAACTCAATAGCATTAAACCTACTATAGACTTTACCGTCGAAATTGAATCTAGTCATACTCTTCCTTTCCTAGATATCATACTACACAAAAATAACAACGAACTCAATTTTGACGTCTATAGAAAAGCTACCAAGAAAAACGACCTGATTAATTTCTATTCTAACCACTCTTCCAAAATCAAATCTGGTATTATTATAGGATTCTTTTTAAGAGCACTAAGAATCTGCAGCCCCCAGATATTTTATAGTATATATTTATGGGTTCTTGAAATATTTAACACACAAACAAGTTTGGCGGACTCAATGTGAGTTTGGGTAAAAATATAGACACAAAACTAATTTCTTATTAAAAAGTATATAGAACAACAACAACAACAGCCAGAACGTTCGCGCTGTAAACAAAATAGAATGTAAATATTGGTAAATTTAACATAAATTAATTTATTTTCTACTTTCGCAAAATAATTTCAATAACTGTATTTTTTATTTAGCCTTACAAAATCATTTTATTTTATAATGTTTTAGAGCAAACAACATTCCCAAATAAAGAGTCCACAGTGTACTGTAAAGATCGCCAAATTGTAAACATCTAATTTTACAAGTATGTACCTACATGTATTCGTAAATTTAGTTTAGTTTTTTCTGTACTATATAACAAACTACAATATTTATCTATTTGCAAGGTTAAAATAGATTCTTATTGATTATATATAATTAAAAATGCATTGATAAATAAAATACAGAAGTGGGAATGGTTATTTGTGGGTTAGCCTAATGACAAGTAAATTCGACGTAAGTCGTTTTTCTACTAAGGTCGCCTCTCCTCGAAGAAAGGTGAGGTATACTATATTAACTTCATTACTTTTGAATCACTAAGTAAGATCTACCAAATTCTTCCAGGACTATCAGCAGCTCTATTGCTGTGCCGTCTGGTCCAGCTGCTTTGTTTCTATTCAGTTTCGTTATTGCAGATTCCACTTCCGACTTGAATATTTCCGGTCTGTCCTCATCTTTGTGTATTATCGGTTACTCTCTCTTGTCATGGAAAAGATCTTTTATATATTCTTCCCATATTTGAATCACTACGTAAGATCTACCAAATTCTTCCAGGGCCATCAGCAGCTCTATTACTGTGCCGTCTGGTCCAGCTGCTTTGTTTCTATTCAGTTTCGCTATTGCAGATTCCACTTCAGACTTGAATATTTCCGGTCCGTCCTCATCTTTGTGTATTATCGGTTGCTTCATCTTGTCATGGAAAAGATCTTTTATATATTCTTCCCATATTTGAATCACTACGTAAGATCTACCAAATTCTTCCAGGGCCATCAGCAGCTCTCTGGTCCAGCTGTTTTGTTTCTGTTCAGTTTCGCTATTGCAGATTCCACTTTCGACTTGAATATTTCCGGTCCGTCCTCATCTTTGTGTATTATCGGTTGCTTCCTCATGTCATGGAAAAGATCTTTTATATATTCTTCCCATATTTCAATCACTACGTAAGCTCTACCAAATTTTTCCTAGGCCATCAGCAGCTCTATTACTGTGCCGTCTGGTCCAGCTGCTTTGTTTCTATTCAGTTTCGCTATTGCAGATTCCACTTCAGACTTGAATATTTCCGGTCCGTCCTCATCTTTGTGTATTATCGGTTGCTTCCTCTTGTCATGGAAAAGATCTTTTATATATTCTTCCCATATTTGAATCACTACGTAAGATCTACCAAATTCTTCCAGGGCCATCAGCAGCTCTCTGGTCCAGCTGTTTTGTTTCTATTCAGTTTCGCTATTGCAGATTCCACTTTCGACTTGAATATTTCCGGTCCGTCCTCATCTTTGTGTATTATCGGTTGCTTCCTCATGTCATGGAAAAGATCTTTTATATATTCTTCCCATATTTGAATCACTACGTAAGATCTACCAAATTCTTCCTGGGCCATCAGCAGCTCTATTACTGTGCCGTCTGGTCCAGCTGCTTTGTTTCTATTCAGTTTCGCTATTGCAGATTCCACTTCAGACTTTAATATTTCCGGTCCGTCCTCATCTTTGTGTATTATCGGTTGCTTCATCTTGTCATGGAAAAGATCTTTTATATATTCTTCCCATATTTGAATCACTACGAAAGATCTACCAAATTCTTCCAGGGCCATCAGCAGCTCTCTGGTCCAGCTGCTTTGTTTCTATTCAGTTTCGCTATTGCAGATTCCACTTTCGACTTGAATATTTCCGGTCCGTCCTCATCTTTGTGTATTATCGGTTGCTTCCTCTTGTCATGGAAAAGATCTTTTATATATTCTTCCCATATTTGAATCACTACGTAAGATCTGCCAAATTCTTCCAGGACTATCAGCAGCTCTATTACTGTGCCGTCTGGTCCAGCTGCTTTATTTCTATTCAGCTTCGCTATTGCAGATTCCACTTCAGACTTGAATATTTCCGGTCCGTCCTCATCTTTGTGTATTGTCGGTTGCTCTCTCTTGTCATGGAAAAGATCTTTTATATATTCTTCCCATATTTGAATCACTACGTAAGATCTACCAAATTCTTCCAGGGCCATCAGCAGCTCTATTGCTGTGCCGTCTGGTCTAGCTGCTTTGTTTCTATTCAGTTTCGCTATTGCAGATTCCACTTCAGACTTTAATATTTCCGGTCCGTCCTCATCTTTGTGTATTATCGGTTGCTTCCTCTTGTCATGGAAAAGATCTTTTATATATTCTTCCCATATTTGAATCACTACGTAAGATCTACCAAATTCTTCCAGGGCCATCAGCAGCTCTATTGCTGTGCCGTCTGGTCCAGCTGCTTTGTTTCTATTCAGTTTCGCTATTGCAGATTCCACTTCAGACTTGAATATTTCCGGTCCGTCCTCATCTTTGTGTATTATCGGTTGCTTCCTCCGTTCATGGAAAAGATCTTTTATATATTCTTCCCATATTTGAATCACTACGTAAGATCTACCAAATTCTTCCAGGGCCATGAGCAGCTCTATTGCTGTGCCGTCTGGTCCAGCTGCTTTGTTTCTATTCAGTTTTGCTATTGCAGATTCCACTTCAGACTTTAATATTTCCGGTCCGTCCTCATCTTTGTGTATTGTCGGTTGCTCTCTCTTGTCATGGAAAAGATCTTTTATATATTCTTCCCATATTTGAATCACTACGTAAGATCTACCAAATTCTTCCAGGGCCATCAGCAGCTCTATTGCTGTGCCGTCTGGTCCAGCTGCTTTGTTTCTATTCAGTTTCGCTATTGCAGATTCCACTTCAGACTTTAATATTTCCGGTCCGTCCTCATCTTTGTGTATTATCGGTTGCTTCCTCTTGTCATGGAAAAGATCTTTTATATATTCTTCCCATATTTGAATCACTACGTAAGATCTACCAAATTCTTCCAGGGCCATCAGCAGCTCTATTGCTGTGCCGTCTGGTCCAGCTGCTTTGTTTCTATTCAGTTTCGCTATTGCAGATTCCACTTCAGACTTGAATATTTCCGGTCCGTCCTCATCTTTGTGTATTATCGGTTGCTTCCTCTTGTCATGGAAATGATCTTTTATATATTCTTCCCATATTTGAATCACTACGTAAGATCTACCAAATTCTTCCAGGGCCATCAGCAGCTCTATTGCTGTGCCGTCTGGTCCAGCTGCTTTGTTTCTATTCAGTTTCGCTATTGCAGATTCCACTTCAGACTTTAATATTTCCGGTCCGTCCTCATCTTTGTGTATTATCGGTTGCTTCCTCTTGTCATGGAAAAGATCTTTTATATATTCTTCCCATATTTGAATCACTACGTAAGATCTACCAAATTCTTCCAGGGCCATCAGCAGCTCTATTGCTGTGCCGTCTGGTCCAGCTGCTTTGTTTCTATTCAGTTTCGCTATTGCAGATTCCACTTCAGACTTGAATATTTCCGGTCCGTCCTCATCTTTGTGTATTATCGGTTGCTTCCTCTTTTCATGGAAAAGATCTTTTATATATTCTTCCCATATTTGAATCACTACGTAAGATCTACCAAATTCTTCCAGGGCCATCAGCAGCTCTATTACTGTGCCGTCTGGCCCAGCTGCTTTGTTTCTATTCAGTTTCGCTATTGCAGATTCCACTTCAGACTTGAATATTTCCGGTCCGTCCTCATCTTTGTGTATTATCGGTTGCTTCATCTTGTCATGGAAAAGATCTTTTATATATTCTTCCCATATTTGAATCACTACGTAAGATCTACCAAATTCTTCCAGGACTATCAGCAGCTCTATTACTGTGCCGTCTGGTCCAGCTGCTTTGTTTCTATTCAGTTTCGCTATTGCAGATTCCACTTCAGACTTGAATATTTCCGGTCCGTCCTCATCTTTGTGTATTATCGGTTACTCTCTCTTGTCATGGAAAAGATCTTTTATATATTCTTCCCATATTTGAATCACTACGTAAGATCTACCAAATTCTTCCAGGGCCATCAGCAGCTCTATTACTGTGCCGTCTGGTCCAGCTGCTTTGTTTCTATTCAGTTTCGCTATTGCAGATTCCACTTCAGACTTGAATATTTCCGGTCCGTCCTCATCTTTGTGTATTATCGGTTGCTTCATCTTGTCATGGAAAAGATCTTTTATATATTCTTCCCATATTTGAATCACTACGTAAGATCTACCAAATTCTTCCAGGGCCATCAGCAGCTCTATTGCTGTGCCGTCTGGTCCAGCTGCTTTGTTTCTATTCAGTTTCGCTATTGCAGATTCCACTTCAGACTTGAATATTTCCGGTCCGTCCTCATCTTTGTGTATTATCGGTTGCTTCCTCTTGTCATGGAAAAGATCTTTTATATATTCTTCCCATATTTGAATCACTACGTAAGATCTACCAAATTCTTCCAGGGCCATCAGCAGCTCTATTACTGTGCCGTCTGGTCCAGCTGCTTTGTTTCTATTCAGTTTCGCTATTGCAGATTCCACTTCAGACTTTAATATTTCCGGTCCGTCCTCATCTTTGTGTATTATCGGTTGCTTCATCTTGTCATGGAAAAGATCTTTTATATATTCTTCCCATATTTGAATCACTACGTAAGATCTACCAAATTCTTCCAGGGCCATCAGCAGCTCTATTACTGTGCCGTCTGGTCCAGCTGCTTTGTTTCTATTCAGTTTCGCTATTGCAGATTCCACTTCAGACTTGAATATTTCCGGTCCGTCCTCATCTTTGTGTATTATCGGTTGCTTCCTCTTGTCATGGAAAAGATCTTTTATATATTCTTCCCATATTTGAATCACTACGTAAGATCTACCAAATTCTTCCAGGGCCATCAGCAGCTCTATTACTGTGCCGTCTGGTCCAGCTGCTTTGTTTCTATTCAGTTTCGCTATTGCAGATTCCACTTCAGACTTGAATATTTCCGGTCCCTCCTCATCTTTGTGTATTATCGGTTGCTTCCTCTTGTCATGGAAAAGATCTTTTATATATTCTTCCCATATTTGAATCACTACGTAAGATCTACCAAATTCTTCCAGGGCCATCAGCAGCTCTATTACTGTGCCGTCTGGTCCAGCTGCTTTGTTTCTATTCAGTTTCGCTATTGCAGATTCCACTTCAGACTTGAATATTTCCGGTCCGTCCTCATCTTTGTGTATTATCAGTTGCTCTCTCTTGTCATGGAAAGGATCTTTTATATATTCTTCCCATATTTGAATCACTACGTAAGATCTACCAAATTCTTCCAGGGCCATCAGCAGCTCTATTACTGTGCCGTCTGGTCCAGCTGCTTTGTTTCTATTCAGTTTCGCTATTGCAGATTCCACTTCAGACTTGAATATTTCCGGTCCGTCCTCATCTTTGTGTATTATCGGTTGCTTCCTTATGTCATGGAAAAGATCTTTTATATATTCTTCCTATATTTGAATCACTACGTAAGATCTACCAAATTCTTCCAGGGCCATCAGCAGCTCTATTACTGTGCTGTCTGGTCCAGCTGCTTTGTTTTTATTCAGTTTCGCTATTGCAGATTCCACTTCAGACTTGAATATTTCCGGTCCGTCCTCATCTTTGTGTATTATCGGTTGCTTCCTCATGTCATGGAAAAGATCTTTTATATATTCTTCCTATATTTGAATCACTACGTAAGATCTACCAAATTCTTCCAGGGCCATCAGCAGCTCTATTACTGTGCCGTCTGGTCCAGCTGCTTTGTTTTTATTCAGTTTCGCTATTGCAGATTCCACTTCAGACTTGAATATTTCCGGTCCGTCCTCATCTTTGTGTATTATCGGTTGCTTCCTCATGTCATGGAAAAGATCTTTTATATATTCTTCCTATATTTGAATCACTACGTAAGATCTACCAAATTCTTCCAGGGCCATCAGCAGCTCTATTACTGTGCCGTCTGGTCCAGCTGCTTTGTTTCTATTCAGTTTCGCTATTGCAGATTCAACTTCAGACTTGAATATTTCCGGTCCGTCCTCATCTTTGTGTATTATCGGTTGCTTCATCTTGTCATGGAAAAGATCTTTTATATATTCTTCCCATATTTGAATCACTACGTAAGATCTACCAAATTCTTCCAGGACTATCAGCAGCTCTATTACTGTGCCGTCTGGTCCAGCTGCTTTGTTTCTATTCAGTTTCGCTATTGCAGATTCCACTTCAGACTTTAATATTTCCGGTCCGTCCTCATCTTTGTGTATTTTCGGTTGCTTCATCTTGTCATGGAAAAGATCTTTTATATATTCTTCCCATATTTGAATCACTACGTAAGATCTACCAAATTCTTCCAGGACTATCAGCAGCTCTATTACTGTGCCGTCTGGTCCAGCTGCTTTGTTTCTATTCAGTTTCGCTATTGCAGATTCCACTTCAGACTTGAATATTTCCGGTCCGTCCTCATCTTTGTGTATTATCGGTTACTCTCTCTTGTCATGGAAAAGATCTTTTATATATTCTTCCCATATTTGAATCACTACGTAAGATCTACCAAATTCTTCCAGGGCCATCAGCAGCTCTATTACTGTGCCGTCTGGTCCAGCTGCTTTGTTTCTATTCAGTTTCGCAATTGCAGATTCCACTTCAGACTTGAATATTTCCGGTCCGTCCTCATCTTTGTGTATTATCGGTTGCTTCATCTTGTCATGGAAAAGATCTTTTATATATTCTTCCCATATTTGAATCACTACGTAAGATCTACCAAATTCTTCCAGGGCCATCAGCAGCTCTATTGCTGTGCCGTCTGGTCCAGCTGCTTTGTTTCTATTCAGTTTCGCTATTGCAGATTCCACTTCAGACTTGAATATTTCCGGTCCGTCCTCATCTTTGTGTATTATCGGTTGCTTCCTCTTGTCATGGAAAAGATCTTTTATATATTCTTCCCATATTTGAATCACTACGTAAGATCTACCAAATTCTTCCAGGGCCATCAGCAGCTCTATTACTGTGCCGTCTGGTCCAGCTGCTTTGTTTCTATTCAGTTTCGCTATTGCAGATTCCACTTCAGACTTGAATATTTCCGGTCCGTCCTCATCTTTGTGTATTATCGGTTGCTTCATCTTGTCATGGAAAAGATCTTTTATATATTCTTCCCATATTTGAATCACTACGTAAGATCTACCAAATTCTTCCAGGGCCATCAGCAGCTCTATTACTGTGCCGTCTGGTCCAGCTGCTTTGTTTCTATTCAGTTTCGCTATTGCAGATTCCACTTCAGACTTGAATATTTCCGGTCCGTCCTCATCTTTGTGTATTATCAGTTGCTCTCTCTTGTCATGGAAAGGATCTTTTATATATTCTTCCCATATTTGAATCACTACGTAAGATCTACCAAATTCTTCCAGGGCCATCAGCAGCTCTATTACTGTGCCGTCTGGTCCAGCTGCTTTGTTTCTATTCAGTTTCGCTATTGCAGATTCAACTTCAGACTTGAATATTTCCGGTCCGTCCTCATCTTTGTGTATTATCGGTTGCTTCCTCTTGTCATGGAAAAGATCTTTTATATATTCTTCCCATATTTGAATCACTACGTAAGATCTACCAAATTCTTCCATGACTATCAGCAGCTCTATTACTGTGCCGTCTGGTCCAGCTGCTTTGTTTCTATTCAGTTTCGCTATTGCAGATTCCACTTCCGACTTTAATATTTCCGGTCCGTCCTCATCTTTGTGTATTATCGGTTGCTTCCTCTTGTCATGGAAAAGATCTTTTATATATTCTTCCCATATTTGAATCACTACTTAAGATCTACCAAATTCTTCCAGGGCCATCAGCAGCTCTATTGCTGTGCCGTCTGGTCCAGCTGCTTTGTTTCTATTCAGTTTCGCTATTGCAGATTCCACTTCAGACTTGAATATTTCCGGTCCGTCCTCATCTTTGTGTATTATCGGTTGCTTCCTTATGTCATGGAAAAGATCTTTTATATATTCTTCCTATATTTTAATCACTACGTAAGATCTACCAAATTCTTCCAGGGCCATCAGCTGCTCTATTACTGTGCCGTCTGGTCCAGCTGCTTTGTTTCTATTCAGTTTCGCTATTGCAGATTCCACTTCAGACTTGAATATTTCCGGTCCGTCCTCATCTTTGTGTATTATCGGTTGCTTCCTCATGTCATGGAAAAGATCTTTTATATATTCTTCCTATATTTGAATCACTACGTAAGATCTACCAAATTCTTCCATGGCCATCAGCAGCTCTATTACTGTGCCGTCTGGTCCAGCTGCTTTGTTTCTATTCAGTTTCGCTATTGCAGATTCCACTTCAGACTTTAATATTTCCGGTCCGTCCTCATCTTTGTGTATTATCGGTTGCTTCCTCTTGTCATGGAAAAGATCTTTTATATATTCTTCCCATATTTGAATCACTACGTAAGATCTACCAAATTCTTCCAGGACTATCAGCAGCTCTATTACTGTGCCGTCTGGTCCAGCTGCTTTGTTTCTATTCAGTTTCGCTATTGCAGATTCCACTTCAGACTTTAATATTTCCGGTCCATCCTCATCTTTGTGTATTATCGGTTGCTCTCTCTTGTCATGGAAAAGATCTTTTATATATTCTTCCCATATTTTAATCACTACGTAAGATCTACCAAATTCTTCCAGGGCCATCAGCAGCTCTATTACTGTGCTGTCTGGTCCAGCTGCTTTGTTTTTATTCAGTTTCGCTATTGCAGATTCCACTTCAGACTTGAATATTTCCGGTCCGTCCTCATCTTTGTGTATTATCGGTTGCTTCCTCATGTCATGGAAAAGATCTTTTATATATTCTTCCTATATTTGAATCACTACGTAAGATCTACCAAATTCTTCCAGGGCCATCAGCAGCTCTATTACTGTGCCGTCTGGTCCAGCTGCTTTGTTTTTATTCAGTTTCGCTATTGCAGATTCCACTTCAGACTTGAATATTTCTGGTCCGTCCTCATCTTTGTGTATTATCGGTTGCTTCCTCATGTCATGGAAAAGATCTTTTATATATTCTTCCTATATTTGAATCACTACGTAAGATCTACCAAATTCTTCCAGGGCCATCAGCAGCTCTATTACTGTGCCGTCTGGTCCAGCTGCTTTGTTTCTATTCAGTTTCGCTATTGCAGATTCCACTTCAGACTTGAATATTTCCGGTCCGTCCTCATCTTTGTGTATTATCGGTTGCTTCCTCTTGTCAGGGAAAAGATCTTTTATATATTCTTCCCATATTTGAATCACTACTTAAGATCTACCAAATTCTTCCAGGGCCATCAGCAGCTCTATTACTGTGCTGTCTGGTCCAGCTGTTTTGTTTCTATTCATTTTCGCTATTGCAGATTCCACTTCAGACTTGAATATTTCCGGTCCGTCCTCATCTTTGTGTATTATCGGTTGCTTCCTCTTGTCATGGAAAAGATCTTTTATATATTCTTCCCATATTTGAATCACTACGTAAGATCTACCAAATTCTTCCAGGGCTATCAGCAGCTCTATTACTGTGCCGTCTGGTCCAGCTGCTTTGTTTCTATTCAGTTTCGCTATTGCAGATTCCACTTCCGACTTGAATATTTCCGGTCCGTCCTCATCTTTGTGTATTATCGGTTGCTCTCTCTTGTCATGGAAAAGATCTTTTATATATTCTTCCCATATTTGAATCACTACGTAAGATCTACCAAATTCTTCCAGGGCCATCAGCAGGTCTATTACTGTGCCGTCTGGTCCAGCTGCTTTGTTTCTATTCAGTTTCGCTATTGCAGATTCCACTTCAGACTTTAATATTTCCGGTCCGTCCTCATCTTTGTGTATTATCGGTTGCTTCCTCTTGTCATGGAAAAGATCTTTTATATATTCTTCCCATATTTGAATCACTACGTAAGATCTACCAAATTCTTCCAGGGCCATCAGCAGCTCTATTACTGTGCCGTCTGGTCCAGCTGCTTTGTTTCTATTCAGTTTCGCTATTGCAGATTCCACTTCAGACTTGAATATTTCCGGTCCGTCCTCATCTTTGTGTATTATCGGTTGCTTCATCTTGTCATGGAAAAGATCTTTTATATATTCTTCCCATATTTGAATCACTACGTAAGATCTACCAAATTCTTCCAGGACTATCAGCAGCTCTATTACTGTGCCGTCTGGTCCAGCTGCTTTGTTTCTATTCAGTTTCGCTATTGCAGATTCCACTTCAGACTTGAATATTTCCGGTCCGTCCTCATCTTTGTGTATTTTCGGTTGCTTCATCTTGTCATGGAAAAGATCTTTTATATATTCTTCCCATATTTGAATCACTACGTAAGATCTACCAAATTCTTCCAGGACTATCAGCAGCTCTATTACTGTGCCGTCTGGTCCAGCTGCTTTGTTTCTATTCAGTTTCGCTATTGCAGATTCCACTTCAGACTTGAATATTTCCGGTCCGTCCTCATCTTTGTGTATTATCGGTTACTCTCTCTTGTCATGGAAAAGATCTTTTATATATTCTTCCCATATTTGAATCACTACGTAAGATCTACCAAATTCTTCCAGGGCCATCAGCAGCTCTATTACTGTGCCGTCTGGTCCAGCTGCTTTGTTTCTATTCAGTTTCGCTATTGCAGATTCCACTTCAGACTTGAATATTTCCGGTCCGTCCTCATCTTTGTGTATTATCGGTTGCTTCATCTTGTCATGGAAAAGATCTTTTATATATTCTTCCCATATTTGAATCACTACGTAAGATCTACCAAATTCTTCCAGGGCCATCAGCAGCTCTATTGCTGTGCCGTCTGGTCCAGCTGCTTTGTTTCTATTCAGTTTCGCTATTGCAGATTCCACTTCAGACTTGAATATTTCCGGTCCGTCCTCATCTTTGTGTATTATCGGTTGCTTCCTCTTGTCATGGAAAAGATCTTTTATATATTCTTCCCATATTTGAATCACTACGTAAGATCTACCAAATTCTTCCAGGGCCATCAGCAGCTCTATTACTGTGCCGTCTGGTCCAGCTGCTTTGTTTCTATTCAGTTTCGCTATTGCAGATTCCACTTCAGACTTGAATATTTCCGGTCCGTCCTCATCTTTGTGTATTATCGGTTGTTTCATCTTGTCATGAAAAGATCTTTTATATATTCTTCCCATATTTGAATCACTACGTAAGATCTACCAAATTCTTCCAGGGCCATCAGCAGCTCTATTACTGTGCCGTCTGGTCCAGCTGCTTTGTTTCTATTCAGTTTCGCTATTGCAGATTCCACTTCAGACTTGAATATTTCCGGTCCGTCCTCATCTTTGTGTATTATCAGTTGCTCTCTCTTGTCATGGAAAGGATCTTTTATATATTCTTCCCATATTTGAATCACTACGTAAGATCTACCAAATTCTTCCAGGGCCATCAGCAGCTCTATTACTGTGCCGTCTGGTCCAGCTGCTTTGTTTCTATTCAGTTTCGCTATTGCAGATTCAACTTCAGACTTGAATATTTCCGGTCCGTCCTCATCTTTGTGTATTATCGGTTGCTTCCTCTTGTCATGGAAAAGATCTTTTATATATTCTTCCCATATTTGAATCACTACGTAAGATCTACCAAATTCTTCCATGACTATCAGCAGCTCTATTACTGTGCCGTCTGGTCCAGCTGCTTTGTTTCTATTCAGTTTCGCTATTGCAGATTCCACTTCCGACTTTAATATTTCCGGTCCGTCCTCATCTTTGTGTATTATCGGTTGCTTCCTCTTGTCATGGAAAAGATCTTTTATATATTCTTCCCATATTTGAATCACTACGTAAGATCTACCAAATTCTTCCAGGGCCATCAGCAGCTCTATTGCTGTGCCGTCTGGTCCAGCTGCTTTGTTTCTATTCAGTTTCGCTATTGCAGATTCCACTTCAGACTTGAATATTTCCGGTCCGTCCTCATCTTTGTGTATTATCGGTTGCTTCCTTATGTCATGGAAAAGATCTTTTATATATTCTTCCTATATTTTAATCACTACGTAAGATCTACCAAATTCTTCCAGGGCCATCAGCAGCTCTATTACTGTGCCGTCTGGTCCAGCTGCTTTGTTTCTATTCAGTTTCGCTATTGCAGATTCCACTTCAGACTTGAATATTTCCGGTCCGTCCTCATCTTTGTGTATTATCGGTTGCTTCCTCATGTCATGGAAAAGATCTTTTATATATTCTTCCTATATTTGAATCACTACGTAAGATCTACCAAATTCTTCCATGGCCATCAGCAGCTCTATTACTGTGCCGTCTGGTCCAGCTGCTTTGTTTCTATTCAGTTTCGCTATTGCAGATTCCACTTCAGACTTTAATATTTCCGGTCCGTCCTCATCTTTGTGTATTATCGGTTGCTTCCTCTTGTCATGGAAAAGATCTTTTATATATTCTTCCCATATTTGAATCACTACGTAAGATCTACCAAATTCTTCCAGGACTATCAGCAGCTCTATTACTGTGCCGTCTGGTCCAGCTGCTTTGTTTCTATTCAGTTTCGCTATTGCAGATTCCACTTCAGACTTTAATATTTCCGGTCCATCCTCATCTTTGTGTATTATCGGTTGCTCTCTCTTGTCATGGAAAAGATCTTTTATATATTCTTCCCATATTTTAATCACTACGTAAGATCTACCAAATTCTTCCAGGGCCATCAGCAGCTCTATTACTGTGCTGTCTGGTCCAGCTGCTTTGTTTTTATTCAGTTTCGCTATTGCAGATTCCACTTCAGACTTGAATATTTCCGGTCCGTCCTCATCTTTGTGTATTATCGGTTGCTTCCTCATGTCATGGAAAAGATCTTTTATATATTCTTCCTATATTTGAATCACTACGTAAGATCTACCAAATTCTTCCAGGGCCATCAGCAGCTCTATTACTGTGCCGTCTGGTCCAGCTGCTTTGTTTTTATTCAGTTTCGCTATTGCAGATTCCACTTCAGACTTGAATATTTCCGGTCCGTCCTCATCTTTGTGTATTATCGGTTGCTTCCTCATGTCATGGAAAAGATCTTTTATATATTCTTCCTATATTTGAATCACTACGTAAGATCTACCAAATTCTTCCAGGGCCATCAGCAGCTCTATTACTGTGCCGTCTGGTCCAGCTGCTTTGTTTCTATTCAGTTTCGCTATTGCAGATTCCACTTCAGACTTGAATATTTCCGGTCCGTCCTCATCTTTGTGTATTATCGGTTGCTTCTTCTTGTCAGGGAAAAGATCTTTTATATATTCTTCCCATATTTGAATCACTACTTAAGATCTACCAAATTCTTCCAGGGCCATCAGCAGCTCTATTACTGTGCTGTCTGGTCCAGCTGTTTTGTTTCTATTCATTTTCGCTATTGCAGATTCCACTTCAGACTTGAATATTTCCGGTCCGTCCTCATCTTTGTGTATTATCGGTTGCTTCCTCTTGTCATGGAAAAGATCTTTTATATATTCTTCCCATATTTGAATCACTACGTAAGATCTACCAAATTCTTCCAGGGCTATCAGCAGCTCTATTACTGTGCCGTCTGGTCCAGCTGCTTTGTTTCTATTCAGTTTCGCTATTGCAGATTCCACTTCCGACTTGAATATTTCCGGTCCGTCCTCATCTTTGTGTATTATCGGTTGCTCTCTCTTGTCATGGAAAAGATCTTTTATATATTCTTCCCATATTTGAATCACTACGTAAGATCTACCAAATTCTTCCAGGGCCATCAGCAGCTCTATTACTGTGCCGACTGGTCCAGCTGCTTTGTTTCTATTCAGTTTCGCTATTGCAGATTCCACTTCAGACTTTAATATTTCCGGTCCGTCCTCATCTTTGTGTATTATCGGTTGCTTCCTCTTGTCATGGAAAAGATCTTTTATATATTCTTCCCATATTTGAATCACTACGTAAGATCTACCAAATTCTTCCAGGGCCATCAGCAGCTCTATTGCTGTGCCGTCTGGTCCAGCAGCTTTGTTTCTATTCAGTTTCGCTATTGCAGATTCCACTTCAGACTTTAATATTTCCGGTCCGTCCTCATCTTTGTGTATTATCGGTTGCTTCCTCTTGTCATGGAAAAGATCTTTTATATATTCTTCCCATATTTGAATCACTACGTAAGGTCTACCAAATTCTTCCAGGGCCATCAGCAGCTCTATTACTGTGCTGTCTGGTCCAGCTGTTTTGTTTCTATTCAGTTTCGCTATTGCAGATTCCACCTTCAGACTTGAATATTTCCGGTCCGTCCTCATCTTTGTGTATTATCGGTTGCTTCCTCTTGTCATGGAAAAGATCTTTTATATATTCTTCCCATATTTGAATCACTACGTAAGGTCTACCAAATTCTTCCAGGGCCATCAGCAGCTCTATTACTGTGCTGTCTGGTCCAGCAGCTTTGTTTCTATTCAGTTTCGCTATTGCAGATTCCACCTTCAGACTTTAATATTTCCGGTCCGTCCTCATCTTTGTGTATTATCGGTTGCTCTCTCTTGTCATGGAAAAGATCTTTTATATATTCTTCCCATATTTGAATCACTACGTAAGATCTACCAAATTCTTCCAGGGCCATCAGTAGCTCTATTACTGTACTGTCTGGTCCAGCTGCTTTGTTTTTATTCAGTTTCGCTATTGCAGATTCCACTTCAGACTTTAATATTTCCGGTCCGTCCTCATCTTTGTGTATTATCGGTTGCTTCATCTTGTCGTGGAAATTACGTAAATGTTAATAAAATCATCATAAATCCTAGAGAATGAAATATAAAAACATCTGTAATCCTTGAAGAAAAAAACAACACAATTCAAGGAATTCTCTACCAGTTTCTTATTAAAAAGCCTACCGAACAACAACCAGAATATTCTGTTGAAGCTGACGATACACGGCCATCTACGTCCGCAATGTAAAAAAACAAAACGAATGTAAAAATTTGTTTATTTAAAATAAATCAGTTTATTTTCTACTTTCGCAAAATAATTTTAATAACTATATTTGTTATTTAAACTTTCAAAATAATTTTATTTTATCATGAAACCACATTAAAAAATAAAGAGCCTGCAATGTACTGTAAAGATCGACAAATTTAAACATCTACATTTACAAGTAAGCACGTACATGTATTCGTAAATTCGTAGATTATTTTTTCTGTACTATATTAAAAACTACGATTTTTGGTAAGCTTAAAATAGCTTCTTATTGATCATATGTTGTTAAAATGCATCTATAAATAAATTACAGAACTAGGAATGGTTATTTGTGGTTTACTCTAGTGACAAGTAAATTCGACTCAAGTCGCCACTTCTGGGACAAATTACCGACGTAAGGTGAGGTTATACCTGTACGAATTGCAACCAAGCTTCTTCTATCTGGTCGCTTTCATTCAACAATTAGCAAACGTACATTTTGGCTTGAAATCTTCTTTAGTACCGTTGGGTGTGTGGAAGGCTCCGTCAGATTAAATAAATTGCAAACATTGTGGCTGCTTATTTTTAATAAAATCCGTTCATACTCACGGATAATCTTTCGCGTATTATAATTAAAAGATGTCAGAAATGAGCTGTAACGTCGATGATAACATCATCATTCATTTCTCAGTGTACCCAAGTACTTTCAATCTCCTTCCGAGATCATCTTCAGGGGTCTGAGTTATGATAACAAAAAATAACCGCAAAACTGTGTTGCTAAAAATTACTGTAAATTTTTTTTCTATACAATATAAAAAAATCCATTTGGATAATTTTCACGTTCTAATGAACGCTAAACAATTTGTCAACCGTTATATTTGAAGCAAAAAAATGTTTGCAGTTTATTTAATATGACATGTCTAAAAGAAAATTTGCTGCCTAAATACACAAATTTTAATATATATATATATATATATATATGTGTGTGTGTGTGTGTGTGTGTGTGTGTGTGTGTGTGTGTGTGTGTGTTATTATTTTATTATTCAATTCATTTCTCGATGTTCCCAAGTACTTTCAATCTCTTTCCGAGATCATCTTCAGGGGTGTGAGTTGTGGTAACAAAACATAACTACCAAATTATGTTGCTAAAAATTTACATTTTTTCTGCTTCAAATATAACGGTTGACAAATTGCTAACGTTCATTAAAACGTGAAAATTATCTAAAATGGAATTTTTTATATGTTGTGATGTCATGGCCATGCACGTGTTAAAGAATGAAAAAACTGTTCTTTTTACAAACATTTAAAAATATTACTACAGTATTCTTAGCCGATTCTATTAATTTACGGCTTAAGTTTTTTAATGAATTTTGTCTCGAGGATCTGTAGTTTGATTTTGTTGTTTTCTTGGTGTAGGATATTCGTGTAATCGATCATTATTGTTTTATATTGTGAATGTAGACAGAAATGCTGTTGTAGATATCTAGAAATGGACGAATGGTCAAACATGTGTAATGATAAGATGTTTTAGTAATGTAGTTGTTGTAAATTCAATTGTATTTGGTTTTTGTCGGAGATACATTCTCTCAGGGGACATTTGAATTGATATATAATGTTGGTTTTACGTAACACATCAATTGGTGGGGAAGAATTATTACAGATAATTGAATTAATGGTTTTGGATTTTTTATAATATATTATTAATTTCAATTTTTTATTAGGACCAACGGGAGATATATTCGTACGAATGAGATTTTTTATGATTTTTTCATCCTGCTTGTAGTTATTGCGTATCTGATTGCAATAAAAGAGTTTGATAGGTTTAGCGTCTTTTGTGGAAGTGCCATATTCTGTTTGATGTGCGTTGAGGCTTTTGAATTATCGTCTTATTTGTTCATTTACAATATGGTTTGGGAAGTCGTTATTAATGAGTCTGCTTCATATTAAAATGACCATGACATCTGAGGTGATGGAGAATGTTACGTGTTTGGCAAGAATTGGACGATCAGCTTGACGTGTGCCGTGTCGCAATTGGGGAGCATACTGAACATTTGTGAACCTTTCTAAAATCGCTTATAAAATCGACATCCCTTTGAATATCTTGTTCCAATTTTAGTAAAATAATATTTTACTGTAAAGATGAAGCCTGTGTAATTTCGTTTGTCTGGGACATCAGATATTCACATTTTAAATAATGTCATTTTTTATTTTTATTTATCTATTTATTTATTTATTTATTTATTTTTTGCGAGGGGACACCAGATAGACAGAATAGTAATAAAATAAAATTAAAATGTTCACCTATCTTGCCTGTAACTAGGGTTTCACGAATTACATCTACTCTTCAAGATTTCTGAAGTGTTGATGTAGAAAGAGGATAAGTGAAAATGTAATCACATTTATTATATTCAGGGTGACGTTTGTGTGAAACAGCAAAGCAGTCGGAGAGAGTTCACGCGCACGAATGAGGCCGTCGGAATTCGGAAACCAGCGGGGGTCTCTTCTGTCCCTGCAACAAAAAATTCTAAACTTTATATAGTCATAAAACCCCCACGTATTTTTGTTTTGTCGGGTTGTCGGTTTGTTGAATTAACGTTTTTTTTTTTGCACTTTATTGACATCATCTACTGCCGGATAAATTTGTCAACCACATCCTTGACTCCTTGTCGACTTTGCCTACTGCGGAATGTACCTTTCAAGTACATCCGCCATTCAAGGTCAGTCAGTTAGTTAAGTGCCATGCGTGATACACGCTTGGGCGATCATGTCTCGAAAGAGACATGGCTGACTGGGCAGAAGATTATCCCGCAGTAGGTTGCCATTGCTTTCTGCGGTAGACTGGTTGCCGACCAAGGCTATAGAACCCAATCTGTCCTATTATTTTACCCATAACTGGAGGGAATAGAAGGATTAATACGTTTCCCAAGGGTATTTGTGCGTAAGTGAATGCAAGGAATGCAACTGGAATTCGAACTCGGCTTCCTGATTTGTCTTTTGGAGTCGATATCCACTGCGCCACAAAGCACTACACCGATATATAAATCTGTGTGTGTGTGTGTGTGTGTGTGTGTGTGTGTGTGTGTGTGTGTGTGTGTGTGTGTGTAAAATCAGAGATAAATCTAAGACACGCATGAATGAATTTTGTGCGGAGATTTCCAGTTGTTTTCTGTTTCATAAAAATCTGACACTGGATATAAAATTAAAAACCAGTTATTTTTCCGGAAACTTTTACACACGGTTAATATATGATTGTTATTGTGATGCTTGACAATGGCGTTCACTTCTTTTTTTTTTTTTTTGGTTGTCATCTCTTGGTCAGGCTAAATAATTCGGAAAGAGTAATTCGCCCATATACTCACTCGCACACTCTTTTCACTGTCACCAATTGTGAAATGCCAGTAACAATAGTTTTTTTTTACGATACACCCCTTCAAACAAACAAAAAGAACAAAAATGTTGGGAGCAGTAGATTTATGCTAAATATTCTTAGCAGAAATCCGAATTCATTTTCACAATTACTCGCAAGAAATCCCTTCAACACACACACATACACACACACACACACACACATATCTACATCGAACACTTTCCTCTCGTGGTTTACATATATATATATATATATATATGTGTGTGTGTGTGTGTGTGTGTGTGTGTGTGTGTGTTTAGGCAGGAAATTTTCTTTTAAACATGTCAGATTAAATAAATGGCAAACAATATGTAATTAGATTCACAGTTTTCCGGTTACATTTGTTACCATAACTCACACCCCTGAAGATGATCTTGGAAAGAGGTTGAAAGTACTTGGGTACTTTAAGAAATAAATAAAAATAACATCTGTCAACGTTACAACTCATTTCTGACATATTTTGATTGTAATATGCGAAAGATTATCCGTGAGTATGAACGGATTTTATTAAAAATAAGCAAACATAGAGTTTGCAATTTATTTAATCTGACATATATATATAGATAGATAGATAGATAGATAGATAGATAGATAGAAAGAGAGAGAAAAGGAGAGAAAACGCAATAAATATAATTAAATACTCAACTTATCTTTCCCTACTCGGACTTTCATGGATATGGCATCCATTCGTCAAGGAATATTGGAATAATTTAAAGATGGTACTTATTTTTTTCTAAAAAGACATTTTTTTTTTTGTCAACTTATTTCAAATTTGTTCTCTCTTGAAGATGTTATTCAGATATCGTAATATAATTTGAAATTATTCGGTTATATGTATTAGATAATTTTTATGGCCGAGTGGATGGAACTTTCACTTTATAACTATGAGACCTGAGTTCGAATCTCACTATACTCTTTTTGTCTTGTAGGTTACTTCTTGATGTTCTGGGAAGACGATCCCAGCGTCCTGAAAACTATGCCACGTGTTGACCCAAGCGTTATGAGTGTTACTGGGTAGACATAATTATTTGGGAGCCGTCGATTGTTGTGCTAGCATGAACTCAAAATCTTCGTGACTGAAGGTTTGAGCGTACCGTCTTCAGACTGTTGATCAGCCAAATAATACGCTGTCTTCCAGAAACTGTAACTAAGGTCTGCTGTACATATTTGCAGTATAAATCACAAGTCGGCACAGTGGATGTTGAATAATCACAAATGTGCTTGAGCAGCAGAGATTACCCCTACAAAACAAGCATACTCGTATACAAGCAGCCATTATTTTTATTATGCTTTTTCCGTTATAAATAGAAGCATGTGTAAAAAAAGATTGTTTTAAAGTAAACTGTTAATATAATAAAGGCTCTAGCTATTTATAGTTAATTACCCACCCTTTTAATGTGAAACCAATAAAATGTAAACGGAAATTCTACTCCATCAGCTTCTTTTCTCGCACTTCCCGCCTGTGGAATTCCCTTCCGTTTACTTGCTTCCCCGACAGTTACAATCTCCAATAGTCATCTCCTATCTCAGTAACTTGCATCTTCTCTCTCTCTCTCTCTCTCTCTCTCTCTCTCTCTCTCATGCTCTCATTTCATTTCTTCAGTATTCTCATCCCTCTCTTACCCGCTTCCTGACACCCCCTGCATTCTGTTACTGCTTCTCATAACTTACCTCGTATGTAACCCCTGCACATCAGTGGCAGTATAATGCATTGCTTGGGGCGATACGATTAAAAAAAAAAAAGAAAAAATAGATATTAGATATAATGTAATTTCTCGCGAACTACCTCGTCATTCTTTCTTGGAACAAAAAGAACACATCGTCTGCTACTTGTAAATAGTTATTTTAAACCTTTCTTCTGAATTTTAATCGAACTGTTCTGTAGCATTAGATATCGTCAACCAACTTCAATATTCAAAGCTGTTTTTGAAATATTTATAAGGTTAAAATGATGATAACATCGTTCGTGTCTTAAAAGGATTGTTTGCTCTTCTCCGCCCGGGTTTTTTGTTTCAGAAAACATCTTTCTGGCTTTTCAGCCATATTTCATACGAATAATATTCGATATACAAAATAATAAGATAAGTGCAAAAGGGAAACACCGATAAAACACTTCACTTAAGTTCTGTCGTCGCTAATTCCAAGTTATTGTTCTGATAAGAATGTCTGGCATCATCTCTGTTTGGAATAAAAGACTCACACAAGATGAAAGAATCGATAATGTCCGTAAAAAGAAATAGAAAAACAGTTTTTTCAGCTTGTGATACGCGTAAGGGTTATGAAAAAGTTTAATTCAACAGACTTTATTTAAGATGACCAATCAGCCAATGATTTGAAATTATTCATTGCTTCCATTGACAGAAGAAAAACTTCTACACTTAAATTACTTAGACATTTTAATGTAAAAACAATGTGGATGCCAAAGTAATCAAATCAATTCGTTTTTAAAGTAATCGTTTCCTTGTAGAACTTAAGAATTAAATCTAAGTCTCCGAAGAAATCTAAGATTTTAGATGTAGATTCTTAAGGTAGCCAGTTCATCTTTCACTTTGAATATTAAGGCAATACAATCTTCCTTTGGTTTCGTCATCTTCAAAACAAAGATTAATGAATGCCTATAGGGGCGCGCAACCATTAAGTTTGGATTAGCAAGCTAATCTCTATTAATGAGTTGGATTTTCACTG
This sequence comes from Ascarosepion bandense, assembly GCA_037127315.1. Classification (NCBI taxonomy): domain Eukaryota; kingdom Metazoa; phylum Mollusca; class Cephalopoda; order Sepiida; family Sepiidae; genus Ascarosepion; species Ascarosepion bandense. The sequence goes on from JBBBDQ010001351.1 coordinate 3,844,580, forward strand.
GGTGCTCCCTAACATAATCTAAAGGTGGTAAGTATATGGTGGCTGCTATCCACTATACATACAATCTGGAACTCCTTTTTACCTCGTCATTCTTTCTTGGAACAAAAAGAACACATCGTCTGCTACTTGTAAATAGTTATTTTAAACCTTTCTTCTGAATTTTAATCGAACTGTTCTGTAGCATTAGATATCGTCAACCAACTTCAATATTCAAAGCTGTTTTTGAAATATTTATAAGTTTAAAATGATGATAACATCGTTCGTGTCTTAAAATGACTGTTTGCTCATCTCCGCCCTGGTTTTTGTTTCAGAAAACATCTTCCTGGCTTTTCAGCCATATTTCATACGAATAATATTCGATATACAAAATCATAAGATTGGATTAGCAAGCTAATCTCTATTAATGAGTTGGATTTTCACTGGGTGCTCTCTAAAATAATCTGAAGGAGATAAGTATACGGTGGCTGCTATCCACTATACATACAATCTGGGACTCCTTTTTGTGAAGTTGGTTTAATTTTATTAATGACACCCTTACGCATATTGCTTTCGACGATCAGCATCTCACGGTTTATCTAATATTCGCATTATCTGACGGCATCAGTTATGTTATGATGTAGAATTAAGTCCACAAATAGGTCAAATCTATAAATATATAACTGGATCTGTCTGTCTGTCTGTCTGTCTGTCTGTCTGTCTGTCTGTCTGTGTGTTTGTGTCTCTATTCTAACGAACCCTACTTCTCTGAAACCATTGGTCCGATTTCAACCAAAATCCGATCATGACATGAACCTTTGATGTACGCAAAATATTTTTGAATCGATTTACAGGGTACATCAGAAATCACCGAAACGCTTAGAATTTATGAACTCCTCCGAGACGCCTAATGCGAATTCAACCAAAATCGGAAAACTTGTAGATCAAGGTTCGAATATTTGATGGATACAAAACTTTTTCGAATCAATGTACAGGGTTCGTCAAAAACCAACGGCAACATAATTTCGGGGGGGGGGGGGGTAGGCATTTTCATGCATTTCTCTAAGACGCTTCACTCAACCAAAATCGAGTCACTGGTAGGTCAATGTCTGACGCCTTGATATTCAAATAAAATATTCAATTGACACACAGGGTGCAGCAAAAATTAATGAAAATTTTGATTTTGGTGATCGTTTTTTTCCTCCAAAACGCTTAGTTGTATTCCAAATAAAATCGGGTCTTTTTGTAACTTCTACCTTATCGTATGCCATAAGAATTTCACCTTTTCTACAAGGTGCCAACCTCTCCGACGTTGCAGGGACAATGCATCCACTTCTTCTGCGTCACAACGACATCGCATTACATTACAGGCTTTGGTAACACCCTCCTCCATTCTTCTAATTGTACATACATCATTCCCGATTAGATCGGATTTCAATCCCGGGTTAGGAAGCGATCGGAGTCTAAACCGTACTGATGAGCTGTAATACAGCGAAACAGGTCTGTCTGCGGATGACTATAGTGTATATATATTATATTTTAGAACATGTACATAATTTTTTTATATAACCACCACAAATAGTACATTTGTTTCGACATTGAAACTTCAATGTCTCATCAGGCGGTGTAGCTAGGAATGGAAACCCTCTTTTCTTATATTTGGTCAGTTGTGTGTGGGATGTTGGTGGGGGGGATAGTGATAAGGAAACAAGTCTCGTGGATTGCCCGTTAGAATTTTGAAGAAAGTGAGTCGTTAATTTGGTTGATTAATGAGAGTCTTTGATTTCTAGACAGATTTAACATTAGCAATTAGAGTGTAAGTTTTTATTATCTTGCGACTAGACTATATCCTTTGGATTTCTTAGAAGAGCCGGTAGGGAGTGTTATGCTTATTTTGTGCAGAATATTTTTGTATTTAAGCAGAATCTTTATAATTAATGTCAATTTGTATATTTAATTTCAATTTTGGATTTAGGAAATAGATTTTTCCTATTAAATTTTAAAATTTAATTAGATCACAGTTTGGAAAGCGATTTTTTCTATTAAATTTTTAATTTTTAATTTCTTTTCTTATATATGGTCATGATGAGACCCTGAAGTTTCAATTTCGAAACTAATGTACCATTTGTAGTGGATATATAAAAAAAAATTATGTACATGTTCTAAAATATAATTTATAATAAATATTCACAGCTCTTTATATTATATATCGAGCACTGTTTTAAATTAATGTTTTGGACGTTGTAAAAATTCTTACTTCGTTCTGTATTCACTCGGATATATATATATATATATATATATATATATATATATATATATATATATTGAATGTTTAATTACTTAGTTTCTGGTTAAAAGATTAGACCAGTGCACATTTGTATTAAAAAATGTTCAATACAATTATACTGTAGAAGTTTTGTATATTTTACATTTGTAAACCAGTTGTTACACGACCTAGGTTTCTACCATGAATGGTGTTTTCGGGCAATTTGAAATAACTGATTTTACCGTTTACCGTTTTTTACGAACGCTCACTTAACGGTGATTCTTTTTTTTTAACGCTCACGTGCCAGGGAATTTTTGAACACGCGATTTTTAAAATTAAAACGAATTATGCCGTTTTTATCCATGGTTGTGTGAACCTAAAAGGTATTTTTAGTATGGTTTCACTTCGTCATACTTTTCGTTCTTTCATTCAATAGCTCGTTTTTGTTTGGGAATCGCATAATCTATAACTTTTCTTCTTGGCACAGTCTACATATCTTACCACCGTTGTAAGGTTTGGCTATTTTTACTATACTCCACGTTATGTCTGGATCTTTTCCCTATTTTGATTTTTAATTTCCACACGTGGCTTGCCACGTGTAGAAATTATATATATATATATATATATATATTCGAGAAAATTTTAAAAATTCAAAGGTGTCGGATGCACATGGGATCTCTAACAGAGATTCCACGTCACGTCAGCGACATTGTTCTGTTCCAAATGGAGAACTCCCTGGGGTAAAGTTGGGGGGCGGGGCAAGGTTAACAACAGTCAAGAAGAACTGAGAGTTCCCTTAAGGTCAGGGAAGTGGGATTTTTTAAGTTGGGGAATTAGGTTAAACAAAACAGAACAGGACAGAGCTGGGAGGGGCGGAGATTACAGGGGGGGTATAGAGACAAGAGATAGATGGGGTATCAAATATCAAATGGTAGAGGCTAGTGAATGTTTACAGGGGTTTGTAACGGTATATTTAGGAGGGGGAGGAATAGATTTAAATGTAAGATCTTAAATATTTTTAATTAAGTTAATCCATTACAGGAAGTCATGAATTTAAAGTTAATAAAGATATATATATATATATATATGTGTGTGTGTGTGTGTGTGTGTGTGTGTGTGTGTGTGTTAACAAAGGAAAAAAGGAGTTTGGTAAAGGAGTCCATATTTTATAAAGATAGACAACAAAAGGAGTTAAATTACTTTTTAAGGTTAAGATTTTCAGCTGTTTGAAGAGGTGTATTTAGAGGGGAAGAAATGGGTTTAAATATAAGAGCTTAAAAAATTTTTAATTAAGTTTATTTAATTAAACTTTTTAGGTAGATGCGAGCTAAATGCAAATTACAGGAAGTTATAAGTTTAAAAATTATTAGAGAAAAAATATATATGTGTGTTAACCAAGGAAAAAAGGGGTTTAGTAAAAGAATCCATATTTTATAAAGATAGGCAATTAAAGGAGCTTGGGATAGGAAGGTAGGGGTGTTAAAATACTTTTTTAAGGTTAACGTTAAAGTAAAATTAAGATTAAAATTTAAATTGAATCCATTTAATTTATATTCTAACATCTAACAAACGGGGATTTAAATTCTAAATTTAAGTATTCAAAAAATTTGCCTTGTGGCGGCACTTACTAAGGAATTCCCTTCTAAGATTCAGTAGCCGGTGTTGGTGGGGGTATTTTAATATTGAATTTTTTTCCGGTAAACATAGACAGCACCTATCACGAAAATTCCTCGGAATACGGGCTGAACCTACTAGTTTCCAGCTAATTTCAGGATCCAGCCCTTCCTCTTTCATTTTCCAGAATGCTCATGAAAGGGCTGTCTGGTAATTCTGACCGGGGTTCGAAAAAGAGTACCTGTGGTTATACAGTCTTTGTTAGAAAGAACCGGCGGACATCCGGAAGTCGTTTTTTTTTTTTTTTAGAGAGAAATGCGGGCTTCATAAATCACCTGGGTGGATTTGCATTTTCCCTCCACCGGGCAGGCGTCCACAGAATTACAGCTGCATTCGTTTAGAATTCCGGACCAAGATTCAGCATTGCGCAAGTTCACCAGAATACTCCTATTATGGGAACCAATAAGGCTGTCCATATTCGGGGTGCAAGAATAACTAATTTTAAGGGTGTACCTATTAAAAATCATCCGTAGAGGGTTACTGCTATTAAAATTTTTGTCTATTAACTTGAGAAAATATTTACCAATATTGATGTTAGTTAGTTTACAATAAGGGGGGGTAAGCCAAATTATCTTTCTTTTTCTACAGTTTCCTTTATTTTTATTTTTGGATGATTCGGAGTCTATTGTAGGTTTATTATATGTTAACTTGTTCTTATATCCGCTTTTTTGAAGGGCCTTATTGTAAATATTTTTACTTGCGTTGAAAGTTTTAATGTTGGATGATAATTGGTTGATTCTATTATTCACTATATTGGGTATCTGTTTTATAATATTTTTGGGGTGGTTGGATGAAATATTAATATAAGTGGGGGAACTATTTTCTTTGAGAAATGGTTGGTAAGATCCATCATTTAAGTTAAGAGTGGTGTCTAGATAGTTTACAATTTTAAGATTAGAGGTGACTTCGGCTTTAAATCCGAGGTACTTGAGGGCTCTAATTATTTTTTTGTGTATCCTATTTGTGCAGAGCCCATTGGAATTAGGGATAATTATTAATCCATCGTCCCGATATAGGCCTAATTGTTTGGGGTCTAAAAATCTGCTTAGAATATCTAAAATGTAAGTTCCTACAAGATCTGCCACCTGGGCTGAATCATATGCTCCCATAGGAACGTCAAAACCCTCCCCCGGCCCCTTTGTCCATGTGGAATCATCAAAGGTGAGAAAGGATTTTCTGGCCGCAAAGATAATTTTGTAGTCCCTATCCGAAATGTTCACGTAATTTTTAGCAAAACAATTATATATATATATATATATATATATATATATATATATATATATATATATATATAATAAAAATTTGATTTTAAGGTATGCTATACTTATGAGTAAAAGTGTTCAATATCAAAGACAGACCGTATATAAATGTAAAAGTAGACACTGACATCAACTAAGCGGCAACAGTCTATTTTATATTTGAAAGCAATCATCAGGTCATGCGTGTTGTGCTTTGGGTCGACTATCGATATATGCTGGTCAATCGCCCATTATTGATAGTAAGGTCTATTGTATTATTTTAACGGTTATTTGGTAAGTGGTAACGATAAGAATTAAGAATTAAAACCAAAAAACAGATCACACCAAATACCTCAGGAACAATAAGTAAAACAGTATCTACCTACAACAATAATAAATCCCAAAATGTAAAACTATGGAGGAGAAAAGAGCTATAATCAATATCCAAGACCAAGACAAATTACTAAATAGATAATCAGAATATCTTTTATTTCGTTTCACAAATATTTCACTGCTTGTTGTTGCATAAATGTGTTATAGTTTCTATACAACCGTATATAATTTTGTATATGACTTAGCAGTGTTATAATCTGTTCTGTCCTGTTATATATTAAAGTGTTACTATATTATGGATATAATAATGACCATAATGGGAGAAATACAAACAGGAAATTGTTCTTTCTCGCATTAATATAACCATTATTTTTCCTTACCTCCATGATTATCACCGACACCATGAAAACAAATTTCACTAAGTTACTTAAAAACCGAAAGTAAAAACAAATAAGAATAAATAAAAACCAATAAATAAATAAAATATAATAACTAAGTTTTTAAAATAAATTAATCCAAACCAATAAATATTTAAATAAATCAAGAAAATATGTTTTAAAAAATAAACAATCTACAAACGCACACTTAAACACAGATAAACGTAATAACAACCAACAATAAAATAATAAGTTTACAAACAAAACTATAAAATAGCTACAAAACTGCATCAAGATCTACAATCATTTTTATTAAAGCATCCCTAAAATAATTTATGCACTATGAAAAACAATGATAAGAGTCCCTAAATAGTTTATACACTATGAAAAAAAACCTTACACTAATGATAAGAGTCCTTATAATAATCCATACACTATGAAAAAGAACTTACACTAATGATAAGTGTATATAAGTAAATGTAATTTTGTTAATGGAACTGGATACTATATATTAATTGTGAGAAGAAAAATGTTCATTGAGAAATGAATGCAGTTTTGTAGTTAAAATTGTTCAGAGAAATGTAATTATTTAAACTGTCCACGGGAAGTTTACAGTTCATCGTTGTATAGTAGCAGAATGTAAATTATTATGTTCCCTCCCCTTTTTTGGTAGGTCGGCGACAGTCAGTCAGTTAAGTGCCATGCGTGATACACGCTTGGGCGATCATGTCTCGAAAGAGACATGACTGACTGGGCAGAAGATTATCCTGCAGTAGGTTGCCATTGCTTTCTGCGGTAGACTGGTTGTTGACCAAGGCTATAGAACCCAATCTGTCCTGCTATTTAACCCATAACTGGAAGGAAGAGACGGATTAATACCTTTCGCAAGGGTATTTGCGCGTAAGTGAATACAATGGATTCAGCTGGAATTCGAACTCGGCTCCCCGGTTTCTCGTTCCGAACTGATATCCACTGTACCACAACGCACATAGTGAGAGAAAAAAGAAATAAAGAAATAGTACTTGGCGTGTCCTGTTGTTGTTCTCTTTGGCAGCGTGTAGTGAATAAGAAGAAAGGAAAATTGGACAAAGCGGTAGAATGGATATGTGACGCTCCCTTACGTCTGAGTCGGCTTCTTGAAATTTCTTTTGCTACATTGCCACACGGTCCGTCAGCTAACTGCTCCCATGCTTGACTCATCTTGACCGGTCAGTAAACATGCTTTAAATAGTGAAGTTTCTCATGTTGCCGGCTCCAGCAAGTACTTTCGCTTCTAGGTGTGAAAAAACGTCATATTGTGAATTTTCTATTTCTAATCCAATCAGGATCCAGAATTTTGCTTTTCACACTGACTTGTGAATTTTTCTTGGTCTGGGTTTTTCCAAAATGCTTTTAGTCGTTTTGATCCGATTTTGTGGTTGTACAATTTTACTTTGTGTGTTTTAGTTGATGGATGATATAGGAATTGTATTTTATACTATGCAGACACTATTACCAATACCACAGTTCTTCTATATCATCTAGAAAACGCTACCAACAATCTTGGATGCTTCCATGTCAATACTTCTAAAACTGAATTCGTCGGCTCAATACAAACTGCATCAGGTGAATTAATAAAATATGCCAAATCTTTTAAATAACAGGAAGCGAAATGAATTTTTCTGAAAAGAATGAAAATCCGCATAGCTAAAGCCTAAAACCTTGAATAACTTGAATATAATTTGTAAATCTGATCTATAAGACAATCTCAAATGGAGTTTATTTAGCGCTACAGTACAGGCAGTTTTAAAGTATCAAGTACCACTGCTTGAACATTAACAAAAACGTTTGAGCTTAAGCTGGGTCGAAGTTACACTCGAATGCTGAGAGCTATATTTAACATTTCTTGGAGACAACATCCAACCAAATCACAGCTCTATGGACCCATCTCCGATAGTTCAACAATCTTACCTGAATGTAAAATGGATCCGATTTTACGGGGGTGCAATTTTACTTTGTGTGTTTTGGTTAGTTGATGGATGATATAGGATTTGTATCCTATAACGTAAATGTGTTTATCTTTTCCAGTATTTAAAAAATTATTAAACCCTAATTTTAAATTGTTTTGCATTCACTTGAGTTCTTAGCATGGAATAATCCGACTTGGTTATTTATTTCATTTAACCCGAAGCAATTTCCGAGATATGAATTAATTTGATTTTAATTATATTTCCTCAAATGGAATATAAATATAAAGGTCAGCTATTTTGAGGCTGGTTTGATGATATCATGAATCAATTATCCAGATCTGTCCAAGAGTTTGGTTTGAAAATCTAGAAAATTCCTACTTTCCATCGACTTTTGTTCTAACCATAAAGCATGAATAAACGCAATCACGGTTTGAAGATTGATTTCTAAATTGTTTTAATCTTCAAGTTCGTGAATATTGTTTGGAAAAAGGAGTCAAGATTTTCTTACTATTTGATGTAATGAATATGCATACACCTTGGTCCCATCACACAGTAATGTGATTGGCTGATGTCGGCCATAAATACAGACGAAGGCGAGGACGCAGTGAGGTCTACAGGTCTTTGACTAGAGGTCTACGCCTAGAGGTCTACGTCTAGAGGTCTACGACTATTGGTCTACGTCTATTGACTACGTCTCAGGATACTGCATACGACGAGTACCGTCCATTACGTCTACGTACTAGTTTGACCTACCTGGTTACATTTGCCTAAACCGCTTAACTACCTCGAATAATATAGACGTTGGACTTTTTGGTATATATATATATATATATATATATATATATATATATATATACATTGGCGGTAAAAGAGTGATGTAATGAATATGTAATGAATATACATGCACCTTGGTTCCTCCTTACAGTAATGTGATTGGCTGGTGTCAGGCGAAGGCGAGGACTCAGAGAGGTCTACCGCTATTGGTCTACTAGAGGTCTACGTCGATAGGTCTACCACCACTAGAGGTCTACAGGTCCTTGACCAGAGGTCTACAGGTCCTTGACCAGAGGTCTACAGGTCTACGACTATTGGTCTACGTCTATTGACTACGCCTCAGGATACTGCATACGATGAGTACCGTCCATTACGTCTACGTACTAGATTGACCTACACGGCTGCATTTGCCTAAACCGCTTAACTACCTCAAACTATATATATATATATATATCCTTTTCCGGTATATATCACTATTGGATAACGCACCTGGACACCCACCTTACCTAGATGACCTTTATCCTGACACGAAAGTATTTTTGTTTTTTGTTTTTTGTTGTTTTTTGTGGTGTTTATATTGTTTTTTGTTTGTTTATTTGTTTGTTTGTTTGTTTGTTTTTTCTTTTCTTTTTACCATCAAACACGATTCAACACATCCAGCCTGTTGGGGCGCTCTCCACCTTTGTCTACAATAATGGACTGTTCCAAGCACTAAATAAAGTAGTAGTGATGATACCTCGGGGAAGACCGCGGAAGTCAGCTGAGTAACAAGTCAGTCGAGTATTTCCGGTAGTGAACCGGAAGTGTGCTATTGGTCAGACTCTTACGTCTCACGACAATACGTTCTACTAAACCCTTGTTCCTGTATTCTACTAATGACCTCTTTTGTAAATACTATTCTTCCTGGTAATATACCAATTGACTACAATTCCGTTGTTTGTATTTATTCCACAATAATTATGTACATGCAACATAATACAGCCTATAGACGAAAGTTCAATTGCTGCATTTAAAGCGAACTACCTCCAAACAACCTTTAATCAAATCATAGATTCCATCCTATAATTATTGATACTTTTGGAAATAGTTCTACATTTATAACTAAGAGTATCAAGAATTTTGCTACGGCCAGGGAGGCTGTGACTTAGAAGGGCATGACTGGCATCTGGAAGAAAATGTGTAAGCACTCGCTCAACTACTTTCTTTAGAGTGTGATCTAGAAGGTGTAGAATTTTTAGACCTAGAATCCGGACAACATTTTTTATAATCATTTCACCTCAAGCAAGGGGGGGTACAGTAAGAGAAAAACAGGGTAGAGGGGATATTAAAGAAAGCGTAAGAGATAAATGAGATTTAGGAAGGAAAAGGTCATTGATGCCAATCTAGTGACACAAGTAAATTCATGTGGACGGAGTTACCAGGGAAATATGATCGTCATAGCAGAAGCTATGAAATTATTTGTAGAAAAGACAGAGGGAGGCCATATTTCGTCGGTGAGAACGTGACTAAAGGCGATCAACTAAGTCAGGATTGATTACGTTGCAGATCCTTCTTTGGATGTTTTCGAGAAATTCAAGATGAATAGCAGGTGTACCCGACCAGATATGACAACAGTATTCAATGTACGATCGAATATATAAATGTGCAAGGTGGAGTCTGACGAGAAAAACTTTCTGGTCCCACAGAGTGAACCAATCTTCCTAACGGTAGATGCAGCTATAGATCCAATGTAGTCGTTCCATTTGAGGTCGGTTGAAAGAGTGAGGCCAAGTAGGCGCAGTGTGTTGCTTTCTAGGAGACTAGCGTCATCCCTATAGATGGAAGGTAAGAAGGTATTTTACCCCATGTCATAACTCATTGGAAGTCCTTTTCAAGAGCAGCAGCGAGGTTAACTTTGTCAGCCTTAGCAGATTTTTTATTAAGATGGGTGTAAATGTTGTGTCATGTGCATACAGGTCTACTTGGGAACTGATTGCATCAGGAAGATCATTGATGACGATCAGAAAAGGCGTAAGGCCTATGACAGAGTCGTGACGAACGCCCGCATTTGTATGAAAGGATCTGAAAGCTTGACTATTCAAAATGACCTTCATCTCACGATTTGATAGGAACGATTGAATTAAACTGGACAACTGTCTAGAAATACCGTAGCACTGTAGCTTGAGCAGAAGGCCAGCATGCCAAACCCTGGCAAACGCTTTCGAGATATCCATAGCAACATCTCGGGCTTCGCCGTTCTTATTAAGAGTCTGGTATATTTATTCAGCTGTTAGCATATCAGCAGTAAATCTGGTGAACTGGAAGCCATATTGTTTGTCAGAGAGTAGTTTGAGTTTGAGTTTTGATTAACGGCATATCAACACTTCTGTGAGTCATTTAATGCCAAAAAGGTGGGGGTTTAATGTATTTTTTAATGTTCGGTTATAGTGCGAGGGTTGATTTAGTCAGCTTTTAATGAACATTCGTTTTTCTTCTTTTTTATTTAAGAAAACCGTAAATGTCTTCTCGTTTTGTATTCAAATTATTTTTGCTGAAAATAATTTTCTTTCTTCAAGAATGTGTTATGGTAATATTTTTCCTTCAAAAATGTATAATTTTCTATAAAAGCCTATTTTTATGTATATTTTTCTATAAAAGTCGATTTCTATTCTTTCATAAAGTTTTCACCTCAGTTTGGGACAGGTTAACTATTTGCCAATAGCTGGGACCCTAACAGGTGCTACCACTCAGGGTCAGGATGGACCTGCGAACAACAGCAATTAACAACCTCCCAATCAGAGGTCTTGCTGCCGGATCCAGTTTACCGTCATGCCTAGGACAATGTCAGAGAGCAGGTTGTGAGATCTGAAATGCTGAACATTTAGGATGTATAATAGCCTCGAACAATTTACAGCTAAGCACATCGAGGATCGACAACCAAGTGCCAGTAGCTATAAAGATATTTTGCATTTGTTGGTATTTTGGTCGATTTTGCAATTAAAATGCTTTTTATTTTTATTTTTTATTTTTTTCTGCATCGGTATTTTGGTTTTTGTATGTTTCGCAATAATCAAACCATCTGTACTGTAGTATGCAGTGTTTGACTTACACCTGACGAACGTAAAAATAAAACAAAACAATGTGTAGAGAGATGACATAAATGATATCTAAAGTAAAAGAAACGGAAAAATGATAGAAAATGCGAAAATGCCTAAAGAAAATAAAAAGATTGCAAAATTAATTACAAGCAGATCGATTTACGATAACCAATCGACAACAAGATATATATATATATATATATATATTCGTCAACCGCATGCAAGCCTGTTTCGCAGTATCATAGATCATCAGTGTCGCTAGTCATCCACTTGCCTCCGGTCGGAATAAAACTCAACCAATTTGGTGTCAGTTGGAGTCGCTGACCCCTAAGCCATAGGCACATGGAACCAGAGAAGAGAAATTTTAGCGTGTTATATATAAGCGGTGTATACCCACGCCAGTCACCGAAAAAATTCAATTCATTGCAGAAAAGTTATGCATATGTCGCCGAAGTGGTAACTGTTTTTTTCAAATTTTCTTCTCTTGAGTGCTCACTCGTAATGACAGCATAGAATTTGTCATATATATATATCCGCAGACAGATCTATTTCGCTGTATGACAGCTCATCAGTACGGTTAGACTCCGATTGCTTTTAACCCAGGATTGAAACCCGACCGAAGTGGTGTCAGTCGGCGATTCTACCTCTGGGATATGGGCACACGGTAGAAGAAGACAGACACGTATATTGTCATTATACACGCCCAATAGCCAGAGTGCTCTAATTCATTAGTGAATGAGCGATGCGTACATGCCAGGGTAGCTACTGTTTTTGTAAGTCTACCATTCTTCCAGAGTGCTCAATCAGGGTGTGAGAGCGTAAATAGTCATCCGCATATATATATATATATATATATATATATATATATATATATATATATATATTAATGCAGGTTTCATTGAATAATATAGACAAGTTTTGTCTATTAATTTTGTGTAGGATCCGTTCATACCGTCTGATATACTTGATGGTGATGTCGTTGAAAGTATTTGTTGAATTTTTTATATATATGGGACAGGCTAGCCTCCCAGAGAGTAAAATACTACGCCTCCTTGGCCTTACACTCTCGGCGGACCTCAAATGGAATGACTATATTGAATCCATTGCCAAATCTGCTGCTATGAAAGTCGGCTCTCTGTGCAGGGCCCGGAAATTTTTCCCACCTGAAACTATTCTGCACATATACAAATCTACCATCCGCCCGTGTATTGAATATTGCTGCCATATCTGGTCGGGTGCCTCTGCTGCTCTCCTTGGGCTTCTTGACAAAATACAAAGGAGGATCTGTAACGTGGTTGATACTGACTTGGCAGACCGGCTGCAGCCGCTCTCACACCGGCGTGATGTAGCTTCCCTGTGCCTCTTCTACAAGTACTTTCATGGCTTCTGCTCCGATGAGCTTAGATCACTGGTGCCGCCTAAGCACGAATTTACACGAGATACTAGATTAGCAACTAGGTCCCACCCTTTTACAGTTAAACAAATAAGATGTAACCGTAAATTCTACTCCAACAGCTTCTTTTCTCGCGCTTCCCGCCTGTGGAACTCCCTTCCACAAGTCTGCTTTCCCGACAGTTACAATCTCCAGGTGTTTAAATGTAGGGTCAATAGACACCTCCTATCACACTAACTCCCAACTATTCTCACAACACTCTCATCTACCCAACCCTCATTCTCGGTATCCTCACCCGCCTATCACCCACCCTCTGTTATTTCCTATATTTAACCAGCCTTTCTCCACTCTACGTAGCCCCCTGCGCAGTAGTGGCAGTGACATGCCTTGCTCGGGGTGAAACGCTTATAAAAAAAAAAAAAAAAAAAAAAATAATAATAATAATAATAATAATAATAATAATAATAATAATTATATATATATATATATATATAATTCGTTACCTCTTCGTCACCAGGGCCTGTGGTACAGTTGATATATATATATATAACATCAGCTTAATAACCAAGACTGTCTGGGTTCGATTCCTGGTAGTGGATGTGCACTGCTCATGAGTCCTAAATATAGGACGAAACGGCCGTCCAGTGCTTTCTGCATTCTGTTGAGGTCGAATATAAAGCTCGATGATTTACTTAATAGTTGTTCAAATCCTCCTACTACTTCTTGAATAATATTTCTGTGCTTCAACCACGAAACACGCTATGGATTTAGCGGCTTGGTTGCGGAAGTTGTTGCTTGGGGAGGCAATATCCTTTGGGCAAAGGAGCTTGGAGGAGTTCCACCACGGAATTTGTGAGGAGCGGCGCGCTTCATCGAGCTTAATTCGTTACCTTTTTCGCTACCAGGGCCCGTGGTAGAGTTGGTATAACATCAGATTAATAACCAAGACTCTCTGGGTTCGATTCCTGGTAGTGGATACGCACTGCTGATGAGTCCCATATATAATATATAGTCGTAATATATATATATATATATATATATATTAATAAATATACAATATCTTATGTCTATAGCACAACTCGGAGTTTTATGCCGTATGCAATCATTAGGTGCATATAATGAACTGACTGTTCTGAGATTTGAATATTGGATTCTCGCGTTGTTCATGATAGTTGTTCATTACAATGCTGGGATTGCGTTTTTTTAATGTTGTAATTATATAATTTAATTTAATCAAAACTTAAAAAATGAATCTAAGAAGTAAAATCTCAAAGTTTAAATTAATTGTTAGAATATTTTTAGGACAGAGTTCATATGTTTTGTGCATATGAGCCAAAAAGGCTTACCTGTTTATAGTTTAGCGGAAAACAATATGATAATATACACCTGATGATTGCACAGCGCATGAAACCCCGACTCGTGCTACAGACGTAGGATAATATGTACTTTTTAATATATAGTTAATAGCTCCATTATATTACATTGATTACTGTTTTATTAACACCAGAAATATATATACATATATATATATAATATACGTGTGTGTGCATATATATATATATATATATATATATATATATATATATATATACAAGCCTGTTTTGCTGTATCACAACTCATCAATGTAGCTAGACACATCCACTTGCTTCTGGACGGGATCGAAACTCGACTCATTTGGTGTCAATCGGTAGTCGCTACCACCTAAGCCATATATATATATATATAATTTTGTATTTAGGCTGCATATTTTCTTTTAAACATGGCAGATTAAATAAAATGCAAAAATGATGTCTGCTTATTTTTATACAATCCGTTCATACTCACGGATAATCTTTCGCGTATTATAATTGAAAGGTGTCAGAAATGAACTGTAACATTGACAGATGTTATCATCATTCATTTCTCAAGTTTTGCGGTTATTTTTGTTACTATAACTGACACCCCTAAATATGATCTCGAAAAGAGTTTGAAAGTACTTGGGTACCTTGAGAAATGAATGATAATAATATCTGTCAAAGTTACAGCTCATTTCTGACATTTTTCAGTTATAATACGCGCGAGATTATCTGGGAGTATGAATGGATTTTATTAAAAATAAGCAGACACAGTGGTTGCAATTAATTTAATCTGATATATATATATATATATATATATATATATATATATATATATATATATATATATATATTAGAGTATAGGGTACGTACGGATGGAATAATATTCCTTGTCCAAAGAAACACTATTCTTAAAAACGTGCTCAATACAAAGTAGTGCTAATAATATTTATTCAGAAATTGATTAGTCCACATTGTACATACAATAATGCCTCCCTGATTAAAGGTTTTTTTTTTTGCTTGTTTTTAACATTTTAAAACCATTCAATTTAAAATAAACTACATCACTTGATAAGACACAAAAAGTGTCCAAACAAAATAGCTACTTTTGTAGTGATATTATAACATATTCATGTTATAATTTCTGAATAAAATATATATATATATATAATGGCTGGCCAATCGTATTCGAGGATACCTGTCTACCGAGGCGGCTAGCTTGCAGACGCTTTCTCAGGTACACTTGTGTTTATCAACACGCACAGAGAACACCTGAGTTTTATTGTGGCGAAGAAAACGGCGAATTACCTCGTCAAAGCGTGTTGCGTATATTATACTGTGGAAAATGTGGCGAAGAAGAAAAAAGTTAAAAAGATTTGTAGCACAACAAGAGCTACTATGTGAATCAAAAGTTATGCTAACGATTCTTGTCTTCGCGTCTGGTGAGGCCAATGTGAAAAATCGCTTGGTGTTGTTCACCAAGCGATTTTTCACATTGGCCATACTAGACGCGAAGACAAGAATCATTAGCAAAACTTTGTTTTTAGCATAACATTGTTTTTTGATTTACCGCGAGTAGGATGTTTTGCAGCTTCGAAAGCGAACGTAGGTTTCTACTGTTGCAAAGGAAGATTGAATTTCACGTTGATTTCAAGCTGAAAGCCTCGGTCACAGTGATTTTGAACTCAAAACCTCGCTCACGGTGATTTCAAGCTCAAAACATCGGTCACGGTGATTTCAAGCTCAAAAACTCGGTCACGGCGATTTCAAGCTCAAAACCTCGGTTACGGTAATTTCGAACTTAAAACATCGGTCACTGTGATTTCCAGCTTATAACCTCGGTCACGGTAATTTCAAGCTTAAAACTTCGGTGACGGTGATTTCAAATTTAAAACCTCGGTCATGGTAATTTCAAGCTCAAAACCTTGGTCACGATTATTTCATGCCTAAAATCTTGGCCACTGAGATTTCAAGCTTAAAACCTCAGTCACTGTGATTTCAAGCACAAAACCTTGATCACGGTGATTTCAAGTTAAAAACCTTGGTCACGGCGATTTCAAGCTCAAAACCTCGGTCACAATGATTTCAAACTTGTAACCTCGGTAACGATGATTTCAAGCTCAAAATCTCGGTCCCGGTGATTTTAAGCTTAAAACCTCGGTCACTATCATTTTCAGCTTAAAACTTCAGTCACTGTGATCTCAAGCACAAAACCTTGATCACGGTGATTTCAAGTTAAAAACCTTGGTCACGGCGATTTCAAGCTCAAAACCTCGGTCACAATGATTTCAAACTTGTAACCTCGGTAACGGTGATTTCAAGCTCAAAATCTCGGTCCCGGTGATTTTAAGCTTGAAACCTCGGTCACTATAATTTTTAGCTTAAAACCTCGGTCACTGTGATTTTAAGCGCAAAACTTTGATCACGGTGATTTCAAGCTTAAAACCTCGGTCACGGTGATTTCAAGCTTAAAAGCTCGGTCACGGTGATTTAAATCACAAAACCTCGCTTACGCTGATTTCGAACTCAAAAGCTCGGTCACGGTGATTTCAAGCTCAAAACCTCTGTCGAAGTGATTTTAAAGCTCAAAACCTCTGTCACGGTGATTTTAAGCTCACAACGTTGACCACGTTGATTTTAAAGCTCAAGACTCCAGTTAACGGCTTCTGATATTGCTTCAAACGTTATTAATTGTGACTACCTGTATATGGGTAGAACACCTCGTTTTTCAAAGAGTGTTCATTTCGTTTTCGGCCTGAGCATTCAAGAAACGTAATTAAGTGTTCAATGACTTAAGAGTATCAAAAGTTGAAGAAATTGTTCGTAGTAGTAATTGTTGAAATAGATAAGGAGAAAGAGAAAGAGGACAATGTCCGAGTCGCTTGAAGTTGGAAGTTACATTTTAGTGTTGTCTTTCTCGCTGCTTCCGTCTGACTGACTTAACTGACGGTGATGAAGTCCTTTTATTGTAATCTAGATATTTTCGCACTTACTCGCGAAGTCCTTTTGGTCTTGCAAGTGGCTCCCATTCATCAAAAATCATTTTAACACCTACTTGCGAAATCTGGTTTCGTCTTTTTCGTTAAGCAGATGGTCAATTTTTTTTCTATTTGAGAAAACAAGGATTTCACATATCATTGTGAATTTTTGTAAAAGTGAAGAAGAGAGTTGATTTTAATTAATTTCTTATCCGCTACAAAGCAATAGATAATTATTTTCAAATGTATGCGTGCGAAATATTTGTAAAATCTTTTCATTTTTACTTCGATCGCCGCAGAAGCATTATTAAAATTGAAGCATGTTAGATTGAGATACGTTTCCTAATTGGTTCTTTACATTATTCTATCATATATTCATGCATACACACGCTTACATGCATATACATATATCCGTGAAAAGTACCGAAACTTCTAAAATAATTGATATTCTCAGATTCTGTATCTATTAAATTCCGCCCAAATTCCTTGAATCTCTTCAGAGCAATATTAAATCTGTCTCTAATGCAATGACTGTATATAAACCAAGCCAATGACTTTTCAAATAAATATAATGAATTGTCGACCCTCGGGCAATGACTCCTGTGTGTCATCCTATAACTCCGCCGTCAATTCCTTTCGCTGGACAGAAACCTCCGGGTGGTCTTTCGGACAAGTAAGTAATGAAATTTGGTTTCCTTTAATGTCTGAAAAACCTTCGGGGCAGGAACACAGCTCTAATGGGTTTGACATCTCTACCGTACAAGACATGAGCGAATACCCCAGAAAGACGTGTATGGGGGTCACCTGGTACGTTCTTTTAGTCACTTTTCCGGTCGATACTTGAAGTATGGCGTTCGAAGAATCAATATATTTGTCCATGTGAACGAATGAATCTTCCAATAAACGCCTACGAGAAAATTCTTTTCATTCGACGCGGTAGTAATGAGCCAAGGAAATTATATTCTATGGCGGGAGAGATCTGAAGACAGTTTTTAATGTTATGAAAAGCAATCTATCAAGTTTATAAATGAGCCTAACTTTGGTGAACAGTCGCAACAACGGAAGTAATTTAATCTACATCTTTTAGGTGCGATTGGTTTTTAGAACTTAATTTTCTTTAAGACTTGTTGCAATCGATTTCACACATTTCCCAAGATATTTTTAGAAGCAATATTTCCCCAAAATAATGCCACTAAGCAAAAGATGTTACCGGTAGTGAAAGAAAATAAAGTCTTTAAGGAGGAGATGGTACAGGGTCTAACAAGCCAGAAGATGGTGACTGACATTGCATTTTAATGTTTGAAGAACGTAGGTGGCAGGGAAGAAACCAGAAGAGAGTTTCACAGTCGAGAAATGTGAGGAAAATAGTTGAATAGAATTGACGATTGCATCTAGCTCTTTCAACAATAAAACGATAAGACCTAATAGCCAGTCTAGTAGTGCGTTTAAAGCTATTCAAACAATCAGTCAGTTAAGTGCCATACGTGATACACGCGTAGGCGATCATGTCTTGAGACATGACTGACTGGGCAGAAGATTATCCCGCAGTAGGTTGCCATTACTTTCTGCGGTGGACTGGCTGCCGACCAAGGCTATAGAACCCAATCTGTCCTGTTATTTAATCCATAACTGGAGGGAAGAAGCAGATTAATAACTTTCACAATTGTGTTTGCGCATAAGTGAATGCAAAGAATTCAACTGAAATTCGAACTCGGCTCCCCGATTTCTTGTTCCGTGACGATATCCACTGCACCACAACGCACATCCTGCACCACAACGCACATCCCAAACAATCACCATGAAAATACTTACAGAAAAGACAAAGAGAAACCACATCTCGGCAGTGGGTAAGTGGAATGAAATCAAGATGTTATGTTAGGACAGGTTATCTATAATCCCTCTTGTGTATTTCTCGAGATAAAGAGCCTCAGACCTGATGTACCAGCAATACACGGATGAAAAGTCAACTGACAAATGTGTAAGATGGATTCTGACAAGAAAACTGTCTGGCATTGCAGCTTTTGTCACAGCATACCATATTCAATATAATCACACAACTTCGTAGAAAATAGACAGAGAAGGTAGAATGAATTTCTCTCCTGGAGGATTCTCTATCGCGATTAAATGATTTCATTTAAGAGGCATTAATATTTACAAGCCATTTCTTGCCTCAATTAACAACTGATTGGAGATTATTTTAGATAGTAAAGTCGGTTATATTTGCCGTATTTACTATTAAGACAGAATAGTTGTATCATCAGTATAAATACCTCCTAAAGATCAGATGTCTTCAAGAAGATAAGAAAAAATATAAGTCCGAAAAAGAGCTCCTCTTGATAAAGATAAGAAACAAAAGATGTTCAACAATAGAGCCCCACTTAATGAAGATAACAAAAAACATAAGTCGGAAAATAGAGTCACAAAATATGCCTAAGAACAGAGATCCTCTTGATGAAGATAAACAACGTAAGTCCGAGAACAGAGGCCCTCTTGATGAAGATAAACAACGTAAGTCCGAGAAAAGAGGCCCTCTTGATGAAGATAAACAACGTAAGTCCGAGAACAGAGGCCCTCTTGATGAAGACAAACAACGTAAGTCCGAGAACAGAGTCCCACTTGATGAAGATAAACAACGTAAGTCCGAGAACAGAGCCCCACTTGATGAAGATAAACAACGTAAGTCCGAGAACAGAGGCCCTCTTGATGAAGACAAACAACGTAAGTCCGAGAACAGAGGCCCTCTTGATGAAGATAAACAGCGTAAGTCCGAGAACAGAGGCCCTCTTGATGAAGATAAACAGGGTAAGTCCGAGAACAGAGGCCCTCTAGATGAAGATAAACAGCGTAAGTCCGAGAACAGAGGCCCTCTTGATGAAGATAAACAACGTAAGTCCGAGAACAGAGGCCCTCTTGATGAAGACAAACAACGTAAGTCCGAGAACAGAGGCCCTCTTGATGAAGATAAACAACGTAAGTCCGAGAACAGAGCCCCACTTGATGAAGATAAACAACGTAAGTCCGAGAACAGAGCCCCACTTGATGAAGATAAACATCGTAAGTCCGAGAAAAGAGCCCTACTTGATGAAGATAAACAACGTAAGTCCGAGAAAAGAGGCCCTCTTGATGAAGATAAACAACGTAAGTCCGAGAAAAGAGCCCCACTTGATGAAGATAAACAACGTAAGTCCGAGAAAAGAGGCCTCTTGATGAAGATAAACAGCGTAAGTCCGAGAACAGAGGCCCTCTTGATGAAGATAAACAACGTAAGTCCGAGAACAGAGCCCCACTTGATAAAGATAAACAACGTAAGTCAGACAAAAGAGGCCCTCTTGATGAAGATAAACAACGTAAGTCCGAGAACAGAGGCCCTCTTGATGTAGACAAACAACGTAAGTCCGAGAACAGAGGCCCTCTTGATGAAGATAAACAACGTAAGTCCGAGAACAGAGCCCCTCTTGATGAAGATAAACAACGTAAGTCCGAGAACAGAGGCCCTCTTGATGAAGATAAACAACGTAAGTCCGAGAACAGAGCCCCACTTGATGAAGATAAACAACGTAAGTCCGAGAACAGAGACCCTCTTGATGAAGATAAACAACGTAAGTCCGAGAACAGAGCCCCACTTGATGAAGATAAACAGCGTAAGTCCGAGAACAGAGGCCCTCTTGATGAAGACAAACAACGTAAGTCCGAGAACAGAGGCCCACATGATGAAGATAAACAGCGTAAGTCCGAGAACAGAGGCCCTCTTGATGAAGATAAACAACGTAAGTCCGAGAAAAGAGGCCCTCTTGATGAAGATAAACAACGTAAGTCCGAGAACAGAGGCCCTCTTGATGAAGACAAACAACGTAAGTCCGAGAACAGAGGCCCTCTTGATGAAGATAAACAACGTAAGTCCGAGAACAGAGGCCCTCTTGATGAAGACAAACAACGTAAGTCCGAGAACAGAGGCCCTCTTGATGAAGATAAACAGCGTATGTCCGAGAACAGAGGCTCTCTTGATGAAGATAAACAACGTAAGTCCGAGAACAGAGGCACACTTGATGAAGATAAACAACGTAAGTCCGAGAACAGAGGCCCTCTTGATGAAGACAAACAACGTAAGTCCGAGAAAAGAGGCCCTCTTGATGAAGATAAACAACGTAAGTCCGAGAACAGAGCCCCACTTGATGAAGATAAACAACGTAAGTCCGAGAACAGAGGCCCTCTTGATGAAGATAAACAACGTAAGTCCGAGAACAGAGGCCCTCTTGATGAAGATAAACAACGTAAGTCCGAGAAAAGAGGCCCTCTTGATGAAGATAAACAACGTACGTCCGAGAACAGAGCCCCACTTGATGAAGATAAACAACGTAAGTCCGAGAACAGAGGCCCTCTTGATGAAGATAAACAACGTAAGTCCGAGAACAGAGGCCCTCTTGATGAAGACAAACAACGTAAGTCCGAGAACAGAGCCCCACTTGATGAAGATAAACAACGTAAGTCCGAGAACAGAGCCCCACTTGATGAAGATAAACAACGTAAGTCCGAGAACAGAGGCCCTCTTGATGAAGACAAACAACGTAAGTCCGAGAACAGAGGCCCTCTTGATGAAGATAAACAGCGTAAGTCCGAGAACAGAGGCCCTCTTGATGAAGATAAACAACGTAAGTCCGAGAACAGAGGCCCTCTTGATGAAGATAAACAGCGTAAGTCCGAGAAAAGAGGCCCTCTTGATGAAGATAAACAACGTAAGTCCGAGAAAAGAGCCCCACTTGATGAAGATAAACAAAGTAAGTCCGAGAAAAGAGGCCCTCTTGATGAAGATAAACAGCGTAAGTCCGAGAACAGAGGCCCTCTTGACGAAGATAAACAACGTAAGTCCGAGAACAGAGCCCCACTTGATGAAGATAAACAACGTAAGTCAGAGAAAAGAGGCCCTCCCTCTTGATGAAGAAATAAACAACGTAAGTCCGAGAACAGAGGCCCTCTTGATGAAGACAAACAACGTAAGTCCGAGAACAGAGGCCCTCTTGATGAAGATAAACAACGTAAGTCCGAGAACAGAGCCCCTCTTGATGAAGATAAACAACGTAAGTCCGAGAACAGAGGCCCTCTTGATGAAGATAAACAACGTAAGTCCGAGAACAGAGACCCTCTTGATGAAGATAAACAACGTAAGTCCGAGAACAGAGGCCCTCTTGATGAAGATAAACAACGTAAGTCCGAGAACAGAGGCCCTCTTGATGAAGATAAACAACGTAAGTCCGAGAACAGAGCCCCACTTGATGAAGATAAACAACGTAAGTCCGAGAAAAGAGGCCCTCTTGATGAAGATAAACAAAGTAAGTCCGAGAAAAGAGGCCCTCTTGATGAAGATAAATAACGTAAGTCCGAAAAAAGAGGCCCTCTTGATGAAGATAAACAACGTAAGTCCGAGAACAGAGGCCCTCTTGATGAAGATAAACAACGTAAGTCCGAGAACAGAGGCCCACTTGATGAAGATAAACAACGTAAGTCCGAGAGCAGAGGCCCTTTGATTGAAGATAAACAACATAAGTCCGAGAACAGAGGCCCACTTGATGAAGATAAACAACGTAAGTCCGAGAAAAGAGGCCCTCTTGATGAAGATAAACAGCGTAAGTCCGAGAACAGAGGCCCTCTTGATGAAGATAAACAACGTAAGTCCGAGAACAGAGCCCCACTTGATGAAGATAAACAACGTAAGTCCGAGAAAAGAGGCCCTCTTGATGAAGATAAACAGGGTAAGTCCGAGAACAGAGGCCCTCTTGATGAAGATAAACAACGTAAGTCCGAGAACAGAGGCCCTCTTGATGAAGACAAACAACGTAAGTCCGAGAACAGAGGCCCTCTTGATGAAGATAAACAGCGTAAGTCCGAGAACAGAGGCCCTCTTGATGAAGATAAACAACGTAAGTCCGAGAACAGAGCCCCTCTTGATGAAGATAAACAACGTAAGACCGAGAAAAGAGGCACCCTTGATGAAGATAAACAACGTAAGTCCGAGAAAAGAGGCCCTCTTGATGAAGATAAACAACGTAAGTCCGAGAACAGAGGCCCTCTTGATGAAGACAAACAACGTAAGTCCGAGAAAAGAGCCCCTCTTGATGAAGATAAACAACGTTAGTCCGAGAAAAGAGCCCCTCTTGATGAAGATGAACAACGTAAGTCCGAGAACAGAGGCCCTCTTGATGAAGATAAACAACGTAAGTCCGAGAACAGAGCCCCTCTTGATGAAGATAAACAACGTAAGTCCGACAACAAAGGCCCTGTTGATGAAGATAAACAACGTAAGTCCGAGGCCCTCTTGATGAAGATAAACAGCGTAAGTCCGAGAACAGAGCCCCTCTTGATGAAGATAAACAACGTAAGTCCGAGAACAGAGCCCCACTTGATGAAGATAAACAACGTAAGTCCGAGAAAAGAGACCCTCTTGATGAAGATAAACAACGTAAGTCCGAGAACAGAGACCCTCTTGATGAAGATAAACAACGTAAGTCCGAGAAAAGAGGCCCTCTTGATGAAGATAAACAACGTAAGTCCGAGAACAGAGCCCCACTTGATGAAGATAAACAACGTAAGTCCGAGAACAGAGAACCTCTTGATGAAGATAAACAACGTAAGTCCGAGAACAGAGCCCCACTTGATGAAGATATACAACGTAAGTCCGAGAACAGAGCCCCACTTAATGAAGATAAACAACGTAAGTCCGAGAACAGAGCCCCTCTTGATGAAGATAAACAACGTAAGTCCGAGAACAGAGACCCTCTTGATGAAGATAAACAACGTAGGTCCGAGAACAGAGCCCCACTTGATGAAGATAAACAACGTAAGTCCGAGAACAGAGACCCTCTTGATGAAGATAAACAACGTAAGTCCGAGAACAGAGAACCTCTTGATGAAGATAAACAACGTAAGTTCGGGAACAGAGCCCCACTTGATGAACATAAACAACGTAAGTCCGAGAACAGAGACCCACTTGATGAAGATAAACAACGTAAGTCCGAGAACAGAGCCCCACTTGATGAAGATAAACAGCGTAAGTCCGAGAACAGAGGCCCTCTTGATGAAGATAAACAGCGTAAGTCCGAGAACAGAGGCCCTCTTGATGAAGATAAACAACGTAAGTCCGAGAACAGAGCCCCACTTGATGAAGATAAACAACGTAAGTCAGAGAAAAGAGGCCCTCTTGATGAAGATAAACAACGTAAGTCCGAGAACAGAGGCCCTCTTGATGTAGACAAACAACGTAAGTCCGAGAACAGAGGCCCTCTTGATGAAGATAAACAACGTAAGTCCGAGAACAGAGCCCCTCTTGATGAAGATAAAGAACGTAAGTCCGAGAACAGAGGCCCTCTTGATGAAGATAAACCACGTAAGTCCTAGAACAGAGACCCTCTTGATGAAGATAAACAACGTAAGTCCGAGAACAGAGGCCCTCTTGATGAAGATAAACAACGTAAGTCCGAGAACAGAGGCCCTCTTGATGAAGATAAACAACGTAAGTCCGAGAACAGAGCCCCACTTGATGAAGATAAACAACGTAAGTCCGAGAAAAGAGGCCCTCTTGATGAAGATAAACAACGTAAGTCCGAGAAAAGAGGCCCTCTTGATGAAGATAAACAACGTAAGTCCGAGAAAAGAGGCCCTCTTGATGAAGATAAACAACGTAAGTCCGAGAACAGAGGCACTCTTGATGAAGATAAACAACGTAAGTCCGAGAAAAGAGGCACTCTTGATGAAGATAAACAACGTAAGTCCGAGAAAAGCCCTTGATGAAGATAAACAACGTAAGTCCGAGAACAGAGGCCCTCTTGATGAAGATAAACAACGTAAGTCCGAGAACAGAGCCCCACTTGATGAAGATAAACAGCGTAAGTCCGAGAACAGAGGCCCTCTTGATGAAGATAAACAGCGTAAGTCCGAAAACTGAGGCCCTCTTGATGAAGATAAACAATGTAAGTCCGAGAACAGAGCCCCTCTTGATGAAGAGAAACAGCGTAAGTCCGAAAACTGAGGCCCTCTTGATGAAGATAAACAACGTAAGTCCGAGAACAGAGCCCCACTTGATGAAGATAAACAACGTAAGTCCGAGAACAGAGGCCCTCTTGATGAAGATAAACCACGTAAGTCCGAGAACAGAGGCCCTCTTGATGAAGACAAACAACGTAAGTCCGAGAACAGAGGCCCACTTGATGAAGATAAACAGCGTAAGTCCGAGAACAGAGGCCCTCTTGATGAAGATAAACAACGTAAGTCCGAGAAAAGAGGCCCTCTTGATGAAGATAAACAACGTAAGTCCGAGAACAGAGGCCCTCTTGATGAAGACAAACAACGTAAGTCCGAGAACAGAGGCCATCTTGATGAAGATAAACAGCGTAAGTCCGAGAACAGAGGCCCTCTTGATGAAGACAAACAACGTAAGTCCGAGAACAGAGGCCCTCTTGATGAAGATAAACAGCGTAAGTCCGAGAACAGAGGCTCTCTTGAAGATAAACAACGTAAGTCCGAGAACAGAGGCACTCTTGATGAAGATAAACAACGTAAGTCCGAGAACAGAGGCCCTCTTGATGAAGATAAACAACGTAAGTCCGAGAACAGAGCCCCACTTGATGAAGATAAACAGCGTAAGTCCGAGAACAGAGGCCCTCTTGATGAAGATAAACAGCGTAAGTCCGAGAACAGAGCCCCACTTGATGAAGATAAACAACGTAAGTCCGAGAAAAGAGACCCTCTTGATGAAGATAAACAGCGTAAGTCCGAGAAAAGAGACCCTCTTGATGAAGATAAATAACGTAAGTCCGAGAACAGAGACCCTCTTGATGAAGATAAACAACGTAAGTCCGAGAAAAGAGGCCCTTTTGATGAAGATAAACAACGTAAGTCCGAGAACAGAGCCCCACTTGATGAAGATAAACAACGTAAGTCCGAGAACAGAGACCCTCTTGATGAAGATAAACAACGTAAGTCCGAGAACAGAGCCCCACTTGATGAAGATAAACAACGTAAGTCCGAGAACAGAGACCAACTTGATGAAGATAAACAACGTAAGTCCGAGAACAGAGCCCCACTTGATGAAGATAAACAGCGTAAGTCCGAGAACAGAGGCCCTCTTGATGAAGATAAACAACGTATGTCCGAGAACAGAGGCCCTCTTGATGAAGATAAACAACGTATGTCCGAGAACAGAGGCCCTCTTGATGAAGATAAACAACGTAAGTCCGAGAACAGAGGCCCTCTTGATGAAGATAAACAACGTAAGTCCGAGAACAGAGGCCCTCTTGATGAAGATAAACAGCGTAAGTCCGAGAACAGAGGCCCTCTTGATGAAGATAAACAACGTAAGTCCGAGAAAAGAGGCCCTCTTGATGAAGTTAAACAACGTAAGTCCGAGAACAGAGCCCCACTTGATGAAGATAAACAACGTAAGTCCGAGAACAGAGGCCCTCTTGATGAAGATAAACAACGTAAGTCCGAGAACAGAGGCCCTCTTGATGAAGACAAACAACGTAAGTCCGAGAACAGAGCCCCACTTGATGAAGATAAACAACGTAAATCCGAGAACAGAGCCCCACTTGATGAAGATAAACAACGTAAGTCCGAGAACAGAGGCCCTCTTGATGAAGATAAACAACGTAAGTCCGAGAACAGAGGCCCTCTTGATGAAGATAAACAGCGTAAGTCCGAGAAAAGAGGCCCTCTTGATGAAGATAAACAACGTAAGTCCGAGAAAAGAGCCCCACTTGATGAAGATAAACAACGTAAGTCCGAGAAAAGAGGCCCTCTTGATGAAGATAAACAGCGTAAGTCCGAGAACAGAGGCCCTCTTGACGAAGATAAACAACGTAAGTCCGAGAACAGAGCCCCACTTGATGAAGATAAACAACGTAAGTCAGAGAAAAGAGGCCCTCTTGATGAAGATAAACAACGTAAGTCCGAGAACAGAGGCCCTCTTGATGAAGACAAACAACGTAAGTCCGAGAACAGAGGCCCTCTTAATGAAGATAAACAACGTAAGTCCGAGAACAGAGCCCCTCTTGATGAAGATAAACAACGTAAGTCCGAGAACAGAGGCCCTCTTGATGAAGATAAACAACGTAAGTCCGAGAACAGAGACCCTCTTGATGAAGATAAACAACGTAAGTCCGAGAACAGAGGCCCTCTTGATGAAGATAAACAACGTAAGTCCGAGAACTGAGCCCCACTTGATGAAGATAAACAACGTAAGTCCGAGAAAAGAGGCCCTCTTGATGAAGATAAACAAAGTAAGTCCGATAAAAGAGGCCCTCTTGATGAAGATAAATAACGTAAGTCCGAAAAAAGAGGCCCTCTTGATGAAGATAAACAACGTAAGTCCGAGAACAGAGGCCCTCTTGATGAAGATAAACAACGTAAGTCCGAGAACAGAGGCCCTCTTGATGAAGATAAACAGCGTAAGTCCGAGAACAGAGGCCCTCTTTGTGAAGATAAACAACGTAAGTCCGAGAAAAGAGCCCCACTTGATGAAGATAAACAACGTAAGTCCGAGAAAAGAGGCCCTCTTGATGAAGATAAACAGCGTAAGTCCGAGAACAGAGGCCCTCTTGATGAAGATAAACAACGTAAGTCCGAGAAAAGAGCCCCTCTTGATGAAGATAAACAACGTAAGTCCGAGAAAAGAGCCCCTCTTGATGAAGATAAACAACGTAAGTCCGAGAACAGAGGCCCTCTTGATGAAGATAAACAACGTAAGTCCGAGAAAAGAGGCCCTCTTGATGAAGATAAACAACGTAAGTCCGAGAACAGAGGCCCTCTTGATGAAGATAAACAACGTAAGTCCGAGAAAAGAGGCCCTCTTGATGAAGATAAACAACGTAAGTCCGAGAACAGAGGCCCTCTTGATGAAGATAAACAACGTAAGTCCGAGAACAGAGCCCCTCTTGATGAAGATAAACAACGTAAGTCCGACAACAAAGGCCCTGTTGATGAAGATAAACAACGTAAGTCCGAGGCCCTCTTGATGAAGATAAACAGCGTAAGTCCGAGAACAGAGCCCCTCTTGATGAAGATAAACAACGTAAGTCCGAGAACAGAGCCCCACTTGATGAAGATAAACAACGTAAGTCCGAGAAAAGAGACCCTCTTGATGAAGATAAACAACGTAAGTCCGAGAACAGAGACCCTCTTGATGAAGATAAACAACGTAAGTCCGAGAAAAGAGGCCCTCTTGATGAAGATAAACAACGTAAGTCCGAGAACAGAGCCCCACTTGATGAAGATAAACAACGTAAGTCCGACAACAGAGCCCCTCTTGATGAAGATAAACAACGTAAGTCCGAGAAAAGAGACCCTCTTGATGAAGATAAACAGCGTAAGTCCGAGAAAAGAGACCCTCTTGATGAAGATAAATAACGTAAGTCCGAGAACAGAGACCCTCTTGATGAAGATAAACAACGTAAGTCCGAGAAAAGAGGCCCTTTTGATGAAGATAAACAACGTAAGTCCGAGAACAGAGCCCCACTTGATGAAGATAAACAACGTAAGTCCGAGAACAGAGACCCTCTTGATGAAGATAAACAACGTAAGTCCGAGAACAGAGCCCCACTTGATGAAGATAAACAACGTAAGTCCGAGAACAGAGACCAACTTGATGAAGATAAACAACGTAAGTCCGAGAACAGAGCCCCACTTGATGAAGATAAACAGCGTAAGTCCGAGAACAGAGGCCCTCTTGATGAAGATAAACAACGTATGTCCGAGAACAGAGGCCCTCTTGATGAAGATAAACAACGTATGTCCGAGAACAGAGGCCCTCTTGATGAAGATAAACAACGTAAGTCCGAGAACAGAGGCCCTCTTGATGAAGATAAACAACGTAAGTCCGAGAACAGAGGCCCTCTTGATGAAGATAAACAGCGTAAGTCCGAGAACAGAGGCCCTCTTGATGAAGATAAACAACGTAAGTCCGAGAACAGAGCCCCACTTGATGAAGATAAACAACGTATGTCCGAGAACAGAGGCCCTCTTGATGAAGATAAACAACGTATGTCCGAGAACAGAGGCCCTCTTGATGAAGATAAACAACGTAAGTCCGAGAACAGAGGCCCTCTTGATGAAGATAAACAACGTAAGTCCGAGAACGGAGGCCCTCTTGATGAAGATAAACAGCGTAAGTCCGAGAACAGAGGCCCTCTTGATGAAGATAAACAGCGTAAGTCCGAGAACAGAGGCCCTCTTGATGAAGATAAACAACGTAAGTCCGAGAACAGAGGCCCTCTTGATGAAGATAAACAGCGTAAGTCCGAGAACAGAGCCCCTCTTGATGACGATAAGAACAACATATGTCTAAGAACATAGTAATTCTTGGTAAACATAAGAAAAACGTAATTCCAAGAATAGAGTGCCTCTTCATGAAGATAAGGAACAACATATATTCAAGGATAGAGTTTCTCTTGATGAACATCAGAAATAGTATTATTCCATTACTGGAGCCCCTCGTTGTGAAGATAAGAAACAACATTAGTCCAAGAATATATCCTTTCTTGATGAACATCAGAAACAATATCATTTCAAGAATGGAGCCCTTCTTGGTGAAGATAAGAAACAACATATGTTCAAGTATAGAGCCTTTCTTAATGAAGATAGAAAAAATATATGTCCACGAATGCAGCCATTCTTGATGAAGCTCAGAGACAACATAAGTTCCCGAATATTGCTTTTCCTAATGAAAGTCAGAAACAATAATTTCAGAAATAGAGTCATTCTTTTGATGAAAATAAGCAACAACGTAAGTTCAACAATAGAGATTCGGTTTATGAAAATAAAAAAACATTAACCCAAGAATAGAGTCTCTTTTCAGTAAGATTAGAAACAAATTCGTCCAAGAATGGAGCACCTCTTGAAGAAGATAAAAAACATTAGTCCAAGAATACAGTCACTTTTGATGAAGATTAAAAACGGCCAAGAATTGAGCCGCATCTTGATAGAGTTAAGAAACAACATAACTCCAAGAATGCAGCCATTCTTGATAAAGATCAGAAACAACTTAAGTCAAAAATAAAGCCCCTCTTGATGAGGATAAGAAACACCATAAGTCCAAAAATAGAGCCCCTCTTGGTAAAGATAAGGAACAATATAATTGCAAGAATAGGACACTTCTTGGTGAAGATAAGAAACAAAATGTTCAATAATAGAGCCCTCTTTGATGAAATGAAGGTCAACACGAATTCAAGAATATCCTAGAGCCCCTCTTAAGGAAGATGAGAAACAACGTAAGTCCAAGAACAGAGCGTCTTCATGAAGATAAAGAACAACTTACATCCAAGAATAGAGCTCTTCTTGATGAAGATAAGAAACAACGAAATTCCAAACATGCAGCCCCACTTGATCAAGGTAAAAAAATCAACTCAAGTCCAAGAAAAAGACCCCCTCTTTGAATTAAGATGAAATGATCTAGCAATGGGGCCGTTCAACACATTTACGAGCAAATCTCATATTTTAATTTTAAAACAATCACTGAAAATAAAGATTCCACTCCTAAAATAGGTACTATTTTCATTCTTCTTTTATATGATATATCTCTTTAAAAATGATATATCTCTTTAAAAATGATATATCTGTTTAAAAAATGATATATCTCTTTAAAAATGATATATCTCTTTAAAAATGATATATCTCTTTAAAAAATGATATATCTCTTTAAAAAATGATATATCTCTTTAAAAATGATATATCTCTTTAAAAATGATATATCTCTTTAAAAAATGATATATCTCTTTAAAAATGATATATCTCTTTAAAAAATGATATATCTCTTTAAAAATGATATATCTCTTTAAAAAATGATATATCTCTTTAAAAATGATATATCTCTTTAAAAAATGATATATCTCTTTAAAAATGATATATCTCTTTAAAAATGATATATCTCTTTAAAAAATGATATATCTCTTTAAAAATGATATATCTCTTTAAAAATGATATATATCTTTAAAAAATGATATATCTCTTTAAAAATGATATATCTCTTTAAAAAATGATATATCTCTTTAAAAAATGATATATCTCTTTAAAAAATGATATATCTCTTTAAAAATAGTTGATAATAACTCTCACTGATTTCTAATCATGTTCTATTTGTACACACTCGTTAGATAGGTTCTTCGCCTTTTCTTTCTCTTACAATATGTTCTAAGAATGTCAAATATTCCAAGCCGTCTTTCTTTATTAGTTGTCTCAAATGCCTGTTTCTGATTCTAAGTATCAGTTTCCTTTTTCATTAAATATTTTTCATTGCTCAGATGTTTTATCAATGGCATACTCAGAATCCTTCTGTAGAACCACATCTCTTTTGCCTCAAGTATCTTCTTCGTCTATGAGGAAATTGTTCAACATTTAATACCGTATCAGTCAGTCAGTTAAGTGCCATACATGATACACGTGTAAGGATACAAAACGTGCTTATATCCAATTGGTCAACATAAAATCACATAGTCACACGACAACTGCTCATGACGTCACTTCAGATAGTGACCCAAGTGCTAGTCACACTCTCAGCTAACAACAAAAAAGGAAGAAGGCTGTTTTGCCTAGGAAGATTCTGTCTACCGCCATATTCAGCTGGAACATAAAACTCCTGTTGTCCTGTTAGGAGATAAATCAATCCACAAGGACATAGTGCCGTCCCGTTGGAACATAAATTCATGTCCCGTTGGGACATGAATCCTGCTATATCTCTTTGGGATATAGATGAATTCAGTCCCTCCGAATCTGGAGTCATAACAATGACCGAACAGAAGAATAGATGCAAGACCTTTTCCTTTTGTTCCTCCTGATACTTTGCTTTGCGTTGGATATAATAGATATGTATTTCTCCACGTATGGACACTTGTTTGTATATATGTATTATTTGTGTATGTCATAATATATAAAATTCTCTTTTAGAGTAAGCGCTCATTTATTCATTCATTTTATTTTTTCCATTCCGCCTTACTTTTACGTTGGTGACCCGATTTAATATTATTTATCAACCAACGTGGGAATGGGAATAAAAAGATATATCCCTTCACACGGTCGGGCGATCATGTCTCTCTCAGTCCCTGACTGACTGAGCAGAAGATTTCCCCGTAATAGTTTGTCATTACTTTATGTGGGAGACTGTTTGCCAACCAAGGATATAGAATTTTATAAAATTGTCTTGTTATTTAATCCATAGCTGGGGGGAAGAGAAAAAGATATTTGCACGTAAATGAATGCAATGAATCTAACTGAAATTAGAACTCGGTTTGCCGATTTTTCATTCCGAGTCGATATCCACTGCACCATAACACACATCTTTGCAGAGGAGAATTGATAACACATAACAATTGAGCACTGTTTTCTTTGTTTCTAATAAACGATCTGCCGAGGCTGACAAAGCAAACCTCCCTGCTGAGAAGAATGACAACTCCCAAACTATGGAAACCACCACAGCAAAACCTAATGTGGCCCTATACTGCATAACAGAGTCTACTGGGTACATACAATGACTAGATGTTCCTGTTGCCTAGATATCTCCAAAGAATTTGACAGAGTCTGGCATGCTGGCCTTCTACGCAAGCTGCGGGCCTATGGTATAACTGGACAATTGTTTGAACTAATCAAGTCATTCCTTTCAAACCGTACAATGAGGGTAGTATTGAATGGACATGCCTCCCAATATTATGATACAAATGCGAGTGAGATAATAAGCTCTATTCTAGGTCCTACGCTTTTCCTTATCTACATTAACAATCTCCCCAATGTAATAAGATTCCAAGTAGGCATATATGCTGACGACACTACAGTTTACTCTCACCTTGATCAAAAAATCTGCCAAGGCTGACAAAGCAAACCTCGCTGCCGAGCTTGAAAAGGACCTTCAATCCGTGGTGAACTGAGGTAAGAAATGGCTCATGAATTTTAATGCTTCCAAAACGAAGTTGCTATCTATTCCTACCCCGCCATTAGCATGAATCAGGCTTCTTCTTCTTCTTCTTCTTCTTCTTCTTCTTCTATGTGCCCTGTCCCTTCAGGACGTAGGCGATCATGGCTTTCCACGTTTCGCTATCCCTGGTGGCTCTGAGCACGCCTTCTCCTGCTAGCCTCCCTGAAAATAAAACACTGCGCCTCCTAGGATTGACTCCCACATCAGACCTCAAGTGGAATAACTATATAGAATCAATAGTGTAGTGCCAGGAAGTTTTTCCCGCAAGAAACAATCCTGCACATATACAAATCTACCATCCGCCCGTGCATTGAATATTGCTGCCATATCTGGTCGAGTGCTCCTGCTATCCACCTAGGTGTTCTTGACAAAATCCAGCGCAGAATCTGTAATGTGATCGATAGCGATTTGGCAGCAAGGATACAGTCGCTTTCTCACCGATGCTCTGATGAACTCAGCTCACTGGTACCCCCTATATATGTATTTCCTCGAGCCACAAGATTAGCAACTAGGTCCCACCCTTTTACTGTGAAACCGATAAATTGTAAACACAAATTCTATTCCCTCAGCTTCTTTTCTCGCACTTCCCGCCTGTGGAATTCCCTTTCGCACACTTGCATTCCCGACAGCTACAATCTTCAAGAATTCAAAGTCAATAGTCATTTCCTGTCTCACTAACTTACATCCTCTCTCTCATGCTTTTTTCTCCGTCCACCTTACTCTCATCAGTATTCTCTTTCTTTTCATACTCTCTTCCTGACACCCCCTGTAACCTGTCACTCTTTCTCATAAGATTCCTCCTATGTAACCCCCTGCACAACAGTGGCAGTAAAATGCCTTGCTTGGGGCGACACGATTATTAAAAAAAACGAAATATTTTCCGGTTTTTAATCTTTCATTTCTGGAAATCATCTTTCGCTATTGCAATGCATAAGTCGGATTTCATCGTCTTGGTGTTGGATTTTTTGGATACCCTTGTATACTAGTGAGCCAGCCATGAGCTGACTCATTTTATAGTTCCCCAATAGAAGCATTAACCAATCAAAAGGCTCAAAATATTCAATGCGACGTGTATAAAAGGCGACCATATTTTCCCGAGTATTGGCGATATATTCAGATTCAGTAGAGTGTCTGACTCGTGAGTGTTAATATTTGACGTTGTTTCATTGAACAGATTACGTACTGCGCTGTATTCTATATTCATAAACTATGGTGGACATGGTCAGCACTTAGTATGAAATTTGTTTCATTCATTGAAGAAGTGAATTCAGTTCTCGGGTCAGGGATAGAACGGGACAGAGTAGCCGAGAGTTGTGAGTGCAGGTCCCTGGGAAGGGCGCCTGATGAATAAAGAAAACAAAGGATGGAAAAGAATATACCCGCTACTATCAAACAAAATGAATGGCTTCGTTCAAAAGTTCTTCGAGATTAATAGATACCGCTTACAAACGACGAAGGTCGGGAAGAACGCCGATTGGAAATAGAGACTGCTCGTCTGAATCATTGAATAATTTCAAATGAAATAACGAGAGAGAAATAAAACCAGTTCATTTATAGATTTGTCGATATGGATAGATATTGTCGGAGCCATGATAAAAACAAATAATTAAATCCTAACGGAAGTATTTTATTCTGATAGCATGTAACACATTGGAAATTTAAAACAGACAAACACCCATCTGATTGAAAAACGTCCGCTATGATTTTTATTTATTTCATGGGACTTCCGACAAATAATTTTTATCAAGTTTCTGATAATAGTATTATAATTGTTTTTCTTGTCTTTTACTTTTTATTGTTTCTTTTTTTGTTGTTTCTTTTTGTTGTTTCTTTTATTTGCTTGTTACATTTTTTTAGATTTCAATAGCTAGCCAACCATTTCGAAACTATAATGCGATCATTAACATTTCCTGATACCCTAACTTTCGAATCATGCAGAAGTAACGTTATACTTGATCCGACGTAATTATCCAACCATTTTTATATCTATACATGCATATGTTAGAAAAATATCACAAATATGTAATTACTTTTTGCATAGATAAATTGGAAAAAACAACGAATATTCTTAGCCACAGACACCTGGAATTTTTATAGACATTAGTTAGAACTAGCAGTTTAGGCCGGCGTTACTCGGGTGTAATGAAAGCTTTAAAATTAATTCATGGTCCTGGAGCTCAGACTCTTTGGACGTTGGCACGAAAAACGTAGGTTTAAAAACTACAATTATATCTACTTAGAACAAAACCGGAAGCAAAAACCAAGATAAAAGAGCTGAAAACCTGATTTTGATCAAGCCGATAGGATATAGGGGTATAGATTTCCAATATCGGAGTCAAATACGTCATCCAAGGATAGTCTAATCTAAATCAGTCCATGAAAACTTATCAAATATTGATGGCTGAATATAGGTTTTTGATCAAATTTGATAGAATATCGGGTGTATCGATTTCCGATATCGGGGAAAATGAATCGTCAGAGAAGATCTACAAATAAGTGAGGCTGGAGTAGTCCCTCACTATTTGAGTCTTGGGGGCATCCAATTAAGGAGTTGGCCCCGGGCATCACCAAACCTCTGCACGTCACTGATTGCACTTCACTCTATTTTGAATCAGTCGACTGATACACGTTTGTGCAATCTTTCGAGGCAGATGATTTTCCCGCAGTAGGTTGCCATTTCTTATTTCGGTAGACTGGTTGCCAAACAAGGCTATAGAACTTAGTCTGTCCTGCTATTCAAGAGGAACAAGAGATGGATCGTACCTTTCCCAAGATGTTTGTGCGTAAGTGAATGAAACGAATTCGACTGGAATCCGAACTTCTAACCGATATCCATTAAACATCCATTTTGAATAAATGATCTCAATCTCTGAAGAAGAAATCTTCTTTTCTCTCTCTTCTCTTGCTCTTCCTCCTCCTCCTGCTCCTCCACCTCCTTCTCTGAAGCTGTTTCCTCAGTTGCCATTCGTTTCTACTTCAGCTGAAGTTCTTTACAAGCCAGATTTTCCTTGTGATCCTCCACCAACCCCTCCACATCCTGCCTACTCACATCCAAACCCAATGACTTCCCCAAAGACAGACTCGGAACTTTCTTAAGAGCAATGAGGATTATTTAGCAATAAAACTAAATAAATAAATGACACAAAAACGTTATTTAAATGAAAAATTTCGGGCTAATACTAAAGGAGATGCTCATTTAGCGAGAGACAAAGGCAGACGCTGCCACGCACACCCTGGGGGTAGGGTGGGGGCTTAGCCTGGTAAAGTCACGCCATAGCAAGCGAACAAGAACGTACAGGTTCGTAACGGGCAGACTCCCTTGTTAGATAACAGAAGAGATATAAAATTACCGACGCATCTTTTTCACCGAAAAAAAAGTGAATAACTGCATTATGCGATAACAGTGATGATCGATGATCTAGATTCCATAGCACATGATTTTTATATATTCAGCTTTTAATATGGATTTGTTTCAATTACCACAAAGGAAATTTCTTTTTAGTCATATCACCCCGAGCAAGGCGGTAACGCCACTGATGAGCAGGGGCTACGTAAGGGTAAAAGAATTAGAGGAGAGTGAGGAGAAAGACGAACCAGTTAGAAAGAGCAAGAGAAGGATGGGAATACAGGTGTGATGACAGTTGCAAAGGTGGAGAAAAAGGAAAGTATATACGGGGTGGTGAAAGAACTAGAGCCAAGTGGTTAAGAGATGAGTATTGACCTTGCATTTAAATTCCTGGGGGTTGTAGCCGTCGGGAAAGCAAGAATATGGAAGCGAGTTCCACAGGCGAGAAAAGTGCGAGAAAAGAAGCTGCAGTAGAATCGTCGTCTGCATTTGGTTAATCTAACTGTGAATGGGTGAGACCCAGTTGCCAGTCTGATTGCACGAGTAAACACCTGTTGCAAAGGCACCAGTGACTTAAGTTCGTTGGAGCAGAAGCCATGAAAGTATTTATAGAACAGACAAAGGGAAGCCACTTCTCGTCGGTGGGAAAGTGGCTGTAGTCTAGCCGCAAAGTCGGTACCTATCACATTACTGATTCTCCTTTGGAGCCTGTCAAGAACACGGAGATGAACTGCGGGGGCACCTGACCATATATGGCAGCAGTACTCCATGCAAGGACGAATGGTTGATTTGTATATATGCAGGATGGTTTCAGGTGGGAAAAACTTCCAGGCCCGACGGTGACCCAACCATCCTAGCAGTGGATTTATATGCCATATATTTTCAAAATCTGAATTGGTATATTTTAGATAGTAATGTATTCTAGTAACAACAAACAATATGAGAATTGACATGAATTACTAGAACAGTAATAAAAAATATCGTAACAAAATACCAGCGATGTTGTATTTTAATACTGAATTGTCAGGGATATTTGCAGCAGGTGGTATATTGGAGCAGAAACAAATATTGAATGACGGAAGACAAAAGCAATCAAAACGGAGACTTGAGTTAAAGAAATGTTGTCAAGTTTATTTTCGTTATAGAAAATGTATCAACAAAATTAAGGTTAGAATGCACGAGGCAAAAATATCTCTTCGTGTTCATGTACAGGGAGAGAAGGGCGTTGTCCTAAAAATGACAGTTTATTCCATATCTCGTTTCTGAATGGCTTGAGCGTTGACAAGCTGTAAATGATGATGGCTGGTAACAACAGCTGGTGATGGATGGAGCTATAAACCGTCAAGTGAAACAGATACTACACTTTGATCCGTATCATCTTCGTGAAACTTGCTTTTTCTATGCTTTGAGGTCTTTTTATATCCCGAATCAGTTTTACAACGATCTGGTTAAGTTTTTTTCCGGTTGTTTTTAAAATGTGAGAGTGTCAATAGGATACGACATATTTACTCGATTGTGCTTTCTTAACTTTATGATGTAGGGGCCGCGGTAGTACTTGGTAATTTAGCGTTGTGTCAAACTCGACCGAAGTCCCCACAATTTAAATATCAGAAGGTTGAAGGTTGGATGTTGAAATGTAGAAGGATAAAATATTTCGTGTCTACGTTAGAGTAAAACTTTTATTAACAGAATGACAAAATCGTAAGAAGAAAACTATAATTGAAATTTCATTAACTGAACACGATAACACATTTGAGAGAAGGAAAATGTTCATTGAGGAAATGCATGTAGTTTTGTCGTTAACATTAATCAAAGAGAAATGTAAGTATTTAAAATGTTCCACAGAAGATAGTGGCAGAATTTAAAGTCTTATGTTCCCTTCACGTTTTTGCTAGGTTGGCGACAGGGTGAGAAAGAAGGTGAAACAAATAAAGAAATTGTACTTAGAGTGTCCTGCTGTTGTTGTTTTCTTTGGCAGCCTGGAAAAAAAATAAAAAGGAGAATTGGAAGAAGTTAAATGAATATGTGACGCGCTTTTACGTCCGAGTCAGCTTTTTGAAATTCGTCATAGTAAGAAAAAAAGATGAGAGTAATTAACACGTTCCTCGACAAACGTCAAGCGATCATTATTATTATTATACCTTTCTTTCTTTCTCCCTCACCTCATCTCCTTCTTGAAAATACTAGACGAAGCCAATGTCTTCTCCATGGTTCACACCAGCATGTTCTATTGCTATAGCCCACAAAAAACATAATTCTCGGCTTTAGCGTGAGGTCTACCTCCCGTTTCAGCTTTAGTGTCAGGTCTACCACCAGTTGCAGCTTTAGTGTCAGGTATACCTCCCGTTTCAGCATTAGTGTCAGGTCTACCTCCCGTTTCAGCTTTAGTGTCAGGTCTACCACCCGTTTCAGCTTTAGTGTCAGGTCTACCTCCCGTTTCAGCTTTAGTGTCAGGTCTACCTCCCGTTTCAGCTTTAGTGTCAGGTCTACCTCCCGTTTCAAGTTTAGTGTCAGGTCTACCACCCGTTTCAGATGTAGTGTCAGGTCTACCTCCCGTTTCAGCTTTAGTGTCAAGTTTACCTCCCGTTTCAGCTTTACTGTCAGGTCTACCACCCGTTTCAGCTTTAGCGTGAGGTCTACCTCCCGTTTCAGCTTTAGTGTCAGGTCTACCACCCGTTTCAGCTTTAGTGTCAGGTCTACCTCCCGTTTCAGCTTTAGTGTCAGGTCTACCTCCCGTTTCAGCTTTAGTGTCAGGTCTACCTCCCGTTTCGGCTTTAGTGTCAGGTCTACCACCCGTTTCAGATTTAGTGTCAGGTCTACCTACCGTTTCAGCTTTAGCGTGAGGTCTACCTCCCGTTTCAGCTTTAGTGTCAGGTCTACCACCCGTTTCAGATTTAGTGTCAGGTCTACCTACCGTTTCAGCTTTAGCGTGAGGTCTACCTCCCGTTTCAGCTTTAGTGTCAGATCTACCACCCGTTTCAGCTTTAGTGTCAGGTCTACCACCCGTTTCAGCTTTAGCGTGAGGTCTACCTCCCGTTTCAGCTTTAGTGTCAGGTCTACCTCCCGTTTCGGCTTTCATGTCAGGTCTACCTCCCGTTTCGGCTTTAGTGTCAGGTCTACCTCCCGTTTCAGGTTTAGTGTCAGGTCTACCTCCCGTTTCGGCTTTCGTGTCAGGTCTACCTCCCGTTTCAGCTTTAGTGTCAGGTCTACCTCCCGTTTCAGCTTTAGTGTCAGGTCTACCTCCCGTTTCAGCTTTAGTGTCAGGTCAACCTCCCGTTTCGGCTTTAGTGTCAGGTCTACCACCCGTTTCAGATTTAGTGTCAGGTCTACCTCCCGTTTCAGCTTTAGCGTGAGGTCTACTTCCCGTTTCAGGTTTAGTGTCAGGTCTACCACCCGTTTCACATTTAGTGTCAGGTCTACCTCCCGTTTCAGCTTTAGTGTCAGGTCTACCACCCGTTTCAGCTTTAGCGTGAGGTCTACCTCCCGTTTCAGCTTTAGTGTCAGGTCTACCTCCCGTTTCGGCTTTCATGTCAGGTCTACCTCCCGTTTCGGCTTTAGTGTCAGGTCTACCTCCCGTTTCAGGTTTAGTGTCAGGTCTACCTCCCGTTTCGGCTTTCGTGTCAGGTCTACCTCCCGTTTCAGCTTTAGTGTCAGGTCTACCTCCCGTTTCAGCTTTAGTGTCAGGTCTACCTCCCGTTTCAGCTTTAGTGTCAGGTCTATCACCCGTTTCAGCTTTAGCGTGAGGTCTACCTCCCGTTTCAGGTTTAGTGTCAGGTCTACCACCCGTTTCACATTTAGTGTCAGGTCTACCTCCCGTTTCAGCTTTAGTGTCAAGTTTACCTCCCGTTTCAGCTTTAGTGTCAGGTCTACCACCCGTTTCAGATTTAGTGTCAGGTCTACCTACTGTTTCAGCTTTAGCGTGAGGTCTACCTCCCGTTTCAGCTTTAGTATCAGGTCAATCACCCGTTTCAGCTTTAGTGTCAGGTCTACCTCCCGTTTCAGCTTTAGTGTCAGGTTTACCTCCCGTTTCAGCTTTAGTGTCAGGTCTACCACCCGTTTCAGCTTTAGCGTGAGGTCTACCTCCCGTTTCAGCTTTAGTGTCAGGTCTACCTCCCGTTTCGGCTTTCGTGTCAGGTCTACCTCCCGTTTCGGCTTTAGTGTCAGGTCTACCTCCCGTTTCAGTTTTAGTGTCAGGTCTACCTCCCGTTTCGGCTTTCGTGTCAGGTCTACCTC
Source organism: Ascarosepion bandense (assembly GCA_037127315.1). NCBI lineage: Eukaryota > Metazoa > Mollusca > Cephalopoda > Sepiida > Sepiidae > Ascarosepion > Ascarosepion bandense. Next base: position 3,885,474 of record JBBBDQ010001351.1, read on the forward strand.
CCGTTTCGGCTTTAGTGTCAGGTCTACCACACGTTTCAGCTTTAGTGTCAGGTCTACCTCCCGTTTCAGCTTTAGCGTGATGTCTACCTCCCGTTTCAGCTTTAGTGTCAGGTCTACCACCCGTTTCAGCTTTAGTGTCAGGTCTACCTACCGTTTCAGCTTTAGCGTGAGGTCTACCTCCCGTTTCAGCTTTAGTGCCAGGTCTACCACCCGTTTCAGCTTTAGTGTCAGGTCCACCTCCCGTTTCCGCTTTAGTGTCAGGTCTACCACCCGTTTCAGCTTTAGTGTCAGGTCTACCTACCGTTTCAGCTTTAGCGTGAGGTCTACCTCCCGTTTCATCTTTAGTGCCAGGTCTACCACCCGTTTCAGCTTTAGTGTCAGGTCCACCTCCCGTTTCAGCTTTAGTGTCAGGTTTACCTCCCGTTTCAGCTTTAGTGTCATGTTTACCTCCCGTTTCAGCTTTAGTGTCAGGTCTAGCTCCCGTTTCGGCTTTAGCGTGAGGTCTACCTCCCGTTTCGGCTTTAGCGTGAGGTCTACCTCCCGTTTCGGCCTTAGCGTAAGGTCTGCATTACCTTTCGACTATAGCTTGAGATCTACCTCACCTTTCGACTATAACATGTGGTTTACCTCACCTTTCGACTATATCTTGAGGTATAGCTCCCGTTTTGGCTCTTGCGTGTGGTCTACTGCAGTATCCAGCTATATTGTATGTGTTTACATATTTATCTAAACCTGATATTAATATTTATATATCTGTATACTATCCATGTATATACTATATAAGATAGAGAGGTAAAAATAAACACGCTATCAAATACAATACATATATTTATTTCCGCGATAAACACTTCGTATAACTTCTACGAATGGCACGAATAGATCATTGGAATTTTTTCTCATCTTCCAGCAAAAATGATCAACATGTGACTGGAACAGCTGACTACCAATACCTCGCTTTTTTTATTTGAGAATTATCGTTTTGGCATCCAACTACAACCACCCTGAATGGGTGGTCCTGTCAGTGGATGGCCGCGTAAGGAGAGGGCATTGTAGTCCTCGGCGCTGCACCTGGGTAGACGATATATTGAGGTAGACCTCACGGTATAATAGCACCCAAAGATTATCTCTTTGTACATATTATTCTAAATTATGAAATCTTTCATAGTCCTGAGACATATTTGCAAGCCATTTGCAAAACATTCTGACAATATCTCAATATGTTTCCTACAAAAAGCACGTTATTTCGTTAATATCTCGTTTAAAATATTTTCTTTTCAAATTATTTCATTTTACTGAACACTCAGTTTTACTTTGTCTAATTAAAAAAAAAATACAACAGTCGCATTATATTTCTAAGTTTCTTTATTTTCCGGAAAGTAATTAGCTACTCAGCAGACGAATTGCTAAGCCGGACAGGCAACTGAATTTTATTCGTTCGCCAGAAAATAAAACCTCTTCACATATCTTCAATATTGAGCAATTCAATATGCAGTAGAATCGATCTCAGATAATTTTGTTTCATGAGAAAATTATGTCTCGTTTGCAAGAACGAGTTTAGCTTCCCTTGTTTAAAAGGATTTATTGGTTGATACAACATCCGCAAAACCGAAACCACTCAAGAAAACTGATACTAAAAATATGGCTGGCAAATCTCTCTTCAAAATAGTTTTTTTGAAGAGAAAGAAAAAGAAAACACAGTAAATTAATCCTATGGAAGATACTAAATAGAGTCGAGTTTATTTATTAGCTTTTTCCCTTTTGTGATGTTTAGATTCAAACTCCACTAATAACTCGACAGGTAATTAATAAGCTCGTCGATGTCTGCTTAATTAGTGAAAATAGAATCAGACACGGCATGAAAATTTGGGTAAATAACTTCAAAAGTTGTTTTTTAATGGTAAGGATTTGTCTTCAGTCTTGCAGTAGAAAAAATTTACATCAAACTTTTTACTGCAAACTTCACGGATTAACGTTTTCAGATGACATGAAGTAAAGAAATTATATTGAATCAATTGCTAATTCGTCAGTTAAGAAAGTTGGTAAATTGCGTCATGCTAGAAAAAATTTTCACCAGAATCTATCTTACGTGTTTATAAGTCTACCATTCACCCATGTTTGAAATACTCTTAAAGTAAGCCTTTTTTTTTCTCAATTGGAGTAGATAGATCTATCTATCACCCGGTTCAGACTCCACCCAATGTCTATTGAACAGGTGTAGAGGCTCATCCCTTGTTCCCCGTTTAGGATGTGGTTTCCGGCTTTCTCTTTTCCAATCTTCTCACTTTGTTTGTTTTTTTTATTTTTTTTCTATTGGAGTAGATAGATCTATCTATCGCCCGGTTCACACTCCACCGATGTCTATTGAACAGGTTAAGAGGCTCATCCCTTGTTCCTTGTTTAGGATGTGGTTTCCGGCTTTCTCTTTTCCAATCTTCTCACTTTGTTTTTTTGTTTTCTTTTTTTTTCTCAATTGGAGTAGATAGATCTATCTATCGCCCGGTTCACACTCCACCCATGTCTATTAAACAGGTTAAGAGGCTCATCCCTTGTTCCCTGTTTAGGATGTGGTTTCCGGCTTTCTCTTTTCCAATCTTCTCACTTTGTTTCGTTCTTTTTTTTTTCAATTAGAGTAGATAGATCTACCTATCGCCCGGTTCACACTCCACCCATGTCTATTGCACAGGTTAAGAGGCTATTGAACAGGTTACGAGGCTTCCGTGACTAGCTAAGTTTAAAACAAGACAGTTTGAATACCAGCCTAACTCTATACCACATTTTTGTGCTTTTAAAAATAAACATTGCTTTTCGCTATGATACCTAGACCTTATGAATTTCAGTACGGTACTAGATTGGCACTTGCGCGCCAATACTTTTGGAAAAGATATTAATCCATCTCTTCTCCCCCATCTATGGGTTAATAGCAAGGAAGGCAATAAAGTCACTAGGACGCAAGGGTTACTGAGTGCAACAGAATTTGGGAAAATCTACTATTAAGGAAAGAGGACACAACTTAACAAGAATTAAGAAGACAGAATATCTTTTGTCTTCTTAATTCTTGTTCATTTGTCAATGCGATTGACATTGCATTTAATTTTTTGATATTAGTAACTTATTATTCCTTAAACTACCAGAGTGAAACCGGGCTAAACTGCTAGTTATTATATATATATTGCGGTTTCCAGGTTATAAAGAGTTTTTCTTCCGTGTATATGTATATTCATGTGAATATAGCATATTTGTTTCTTATGTGTGTCCGCTGGAATGTAATATCAGATTGCTGTTTGTGTTTCCTTGGTTTTTGTATATTCTTTTTGTGAAGATTATTTAAGGCTTATCTTCCTTTGGCTGGTTGGTGGGTTGATTGAATCACCGATTCTTGTCGCGAACTCCACACGCCTGGTGGGTCAACTTGGACCAACTAAAGAGGCTATGCACATGTTCACTGTTCTTTTTATATTTACTCAACGTCTACGTGTTTCTGATTTGATTTCGGCGGGAGCGTTAGTCATTAGTTGATTTTCGCATGACATCAGTTGACCCTGCGTTACATCTAGGTTACCAGAAATATGAAAGAATTGAAATAAGGAAAAGGATGTATGTGTAGAGAGAAAGAGAGAGAGAGTTTCTCTGTCACTCCATTAGTAAAGAGGAATGGGTATATTTCAATAATATTTCTATTACTTATCTAATCATCACATTTTTAAAGAAAGAATACAGATCTCAGAACTCAATATATGAACTAAGACACAGTTTCAAATGCATCCGTTAATTCCTTCGAATGTAGTAGAAAATTGCTTTTAACTCTGTACCAGGAAGTTAGTGACTTTGTCACGTGAAAACGTCCGTCCTGACGTTGCAAATGCAATGTAGTAAAGATCTGGAATGGTAGGCGTTTTACATAAGGCGTTTTCTCTAAATCTGAACTTTTTGATAAAAGAATGCCGAACACCTCAGAACTTGAAAATTGATGGGTTGAAAAATGCCTTTGAATAGATTATTTTTTTTACAACTTTCCTGGTTGATAAAACCAGAAAATACATTTTGATTTAATAATATTTTTAGATAATAAGAATTCACTAATAAAGTTTAGCCCACAACGGGGGACAAAGAAAAGGATTCCGAATGTTATTTGCGCCTCATTGAATGCAACGAATCAAACTTAAAATGGAACTGCTAATCGGCTCTTGACTTCCAATTTAGAGTCATTATTCTTCACACCGGATGTGCATTGTGGTGCAGTGGATATCGACTCGGAACGAGAGATCGGGGTGCCGAGTTCGAATTCCAGTTGAATTCCTTGCATTTACTTACGCGCAAATACCCTTGGGAAAGGTATTAATCCGTCACTCCCATCCAGTTATAGGTTAAATAACAGAACAAATTTGGTTCTATAGCCTTGGCTGGCAACCAGTCTACCGCAGAAAGTCATGGCAACCTACTGCGGGAAAATCTTCTGCCCAGTCAGTCATATTACGAAAAAGACATGATTGTCCAAGCATGTATCACGTATGGCACTTAACTGACTGACTGATTCTTCACACCACCTACACATCCAAGCTTTGAGAACCTGGTACAATGAAGGAAGATGCATCATAAACATTTTAAGCAGCACAAAAATTTTATATGCATCTGTAAACCTTTTTGACTTTTTTATATACGATTTTGCAAGAATCTAAAATTAGGAAATTTTCTATGCGACGTACTCTCTAAATTTGTTACCTGCGTATTTCTATGCATACAACACTTCTGGGTAATGGTTAACGCGTTTTGCAATGTATTTAAATACTGTCAACACCCAAGCAGATGATAAGACCCCCGGCTCACCACGCTGGATGATGTTGATCTGGTTTTTGAGCTAATAGATTACACCGAAACGGTTTTGAATTCAGAGTTTTCTTTCTCATAAACCGGTTACCAACCATGGCTAAAGAGTCTAATCTTAACCTCTATTAACTCTTTTTTAAATCATTTCACTCCAAGCAAGGCAATAGGGCCATTAAGACACAAGGAGGTTACTAAGTGTCAGAGAATACGAGAAAATATATTATGAAGGATAGAGAAAAAAAAAACAAGAATTAAGAAGATACAAGGCAACAATTAACATAACATTTAAATAAATGGAAAGCTAGAAGCCAGTTCCACAAACGAGCAGTGCGATAGAAGGAACTGTTAACATAAAACTTACGGTTACATCTAGCCTTTTCAACTCTAAAATGATAAGACATTGCTGCCAAGCTAGTCAGTTAAGGATCATACGTGATACATGCTTGGGTGATCATGTCTCGAGAGCGACATGACTGACTGGGCAGAATGTTTTCTCGCAGTAAAGCGCCATTACTTTCTGCGATAGACTGGTTACCAACCAACGCTACAGAACCTATGTTCTGTTATTTAACCCATAGCTGGAGGGAGAAGAGATGAATTTATACTTTTCCCAAGCGTATTTGCGCATATGTGAATGCAGCTAACTCGACAGGAATTCGAACTCTGATCTCCGATTTCTCGTTCCGAGCCGATATCCACTGCACCACGTCACTCATCCCAATAAAGCGCTTGAATTCATAAAGTGGAAAGTTCGTTAGAACAATTACCATAATAACGTTTATGGAAATGGTGTGTTGAAGCTAAGTTACTCCGAGATGGGGAAAATGTCGGGACCACGGTGATGCTTGGTTAATTGGCCTTGTGTCAAGCGTCCGAAGTCCCCACAATTTAAATTTCAGAAGGTTAAAGTTGAAAGGATAAAATACTTCGTGTGTACATTAAAGCAAAGATTTATTTACAGAATGAAAAAGTATAAGAAAGAAATATAAGTGAAATATTGTTAACTGAACACTATAATATATTTGCGAAAAGATAATTGTTCATTGAGAAAATACATGCAGTTTTATAGTAAAAATTGTTCGTAGGAAATGTCGGTATTAAAATGTCCGCAGAAGTTTAGAGTTCATTGTTATGTAGGAGCGGATTGTAAGGGCTTTGTTCCTTCCTCTTTTTAGTAGGTAGCGACAGGAAAAAGAGAAGGCAAAACAAATAAAGGAGTGGTACTTAACATGTACATTTGGTTGTTGTGCTGTCCTCTTTAGCGGTGTGGTGTGAAAATGAAGAGGGCGTTAAGAGTGAGGGCGAATGAAACTGGGGCGTGCCCGGTGTCCTAGTCGGCTTCTTGAATCTTCTTTCGTTACATTGCCACGAGTCATCAGCTAACCGTTCTCATATCGGACTCTGTGTGACCGGTCAGGGGACCTCCTTAAATATAGAATTCTGGTCACGTGGGGAGGCTCCCAGAACGATTTTTCTTTAGCTGTGAAAAAAAAACTGTTTTGCTGACGTATTTTGAATTTCTCGACTTGTTAACCAATCAGGATCCAGAGTATCGCTTTTCACACTGACTTGTGAGAAGGAAAAGCTTTTAGTTGTTTGAATCCTCTTTTGCGGGTGTGCAATTTTACTTTGGATTTTTCGCGAATGTTGTAGTCGTTTGAATTTGATTTTGCGGGTGTGCAATTTATTTTGTGTGTTTTAGTTGCTTGCTAGATTATATAGGATTTGTGTCCTATAAAAGAAGAGACGGGTTCATACTCTCTATCCAAGAGTATTTGTGCGAAAGTGAACGCAACTAAATATATATGAATTTGAACTCGGTACGCCAGTCGTGCATTTCCCGCCGATAATCACGACGTGTTTTATAATACATAATATGAAACTTCTCCTTTATAATGTGTTGAAATATTTTACCTGCATGTAACGTGGTACGTATTTGTGTAGGCGGTTGTTTATGAAGATTTCGGCTTACAGAGATAGGAATCGATACAGTAGTTACAGAGGCATTATTTTAGCAGAGAAATGACAGAAATGAATACTTCTTGGGAATGTGTCATGTTGGCATTTCGATAACGGTAAGCGGGACTGACATGAGGGATTCGTTCTCCGGTGGCACTCGGTGATATGATCCACACAAAAGCTCCCAGGTTGGCTGCTAATTCCGATCTTCATAAATACATCGCTGAAACCACAAACTACGCCAATATTTATCGATTATTTATTCCAATGTAATTATATTCTGAATTAATATCTTACTCTAAGCAGTTATCCTTTCACAATCCACATATTCAAGATGATTTCATTCACTAAAGTATGACAACCAACGTTTAATTTCTTTTACATATTTTCATTTCACCATACTTGCTTTTATGAACTTCGGATTCAGTCAGTCAGTTAAGTGCCATACGCGAAACACGCTTGGGCGATCATGTCTCGAAAGAGACAGAACTGACTGGGCAGAAGATTATCCCGTAGTAGGTTGCCATTACTTTCTGTGGTAGACTGATTGCCAACCAAGGCTATAGAACCCAATCTGTCCTGCTATTTAACCCATAACTGGAGGGAAGAGACGGATTAATACCTTTCCCAAGGGTATTTGCGTGTAAGTGAAAGCAATGAATTTAGCTGGAATTCGAACTCGGATACCCGATTTCTCGTTCCGAGCCGATATCCACTGCGCCACAACGCACATAATTTTTTTATTCAAAGCAAGGTAATAAAGCCACTAAAACACAACTGGTTACTGACTGTAAGGGAATCTGAGAAAAATAAAACATTATTTATGAGAGAGAACAATAAAAGAACAGGAAATAAGAAGATAAAAGTTAATGATTGACATTGCATTTAAGTTATTAAAGATCAAAGTTGACTAACAAACAAGAAACTGGAAGAGAATGCTACAAACGAGAACTGAGAGAGAAGAAACTGTTAGTATAGAATTTACGGTTACATCTAGCCATTTTAACTGTAAAATCATGAGACCTTTCCGCCAATCTAGTACTGCACTTAAATTCATAAAGTCTGAGTACCAAAGACGAAAGCTCATCAGAACAATTACCATGGAAATATTTCTAGAAAATCTAGCAAATGGTAGAAAACAAAAGGAAAATGATTCAAGCCAAGATGACAGGTCAGAGCCATTAATATTGCAGATTCTTCTTTGTATTTAAATTTTAATTGTGTGTGTGTGTGTGTGTGTGTGTGTGTGTGTGTGTGTGTGTGTGTGTGTGCGCGCGCACGCGCGTGCCCGAGGATATTAGAGTCGTGTATCAAACTAGGCAACGTTATTGCATCTATTTATAATGATTGGTATGCGAATCCTAAGTGACTTTTATACTACATTACACCCTCAGTGAGAGAAAGAGACTCCCTAATTACACCCTCAGTGAGAGAAAGAGACTCCCTAATCATAGCATTCGCAAACTCAGCTGCTAATTCGGGGCGAAAATTTTCACTGAAAACATTTCAATAGTGAAATCCCTTTTTAGCTGGAAATCTGGTATTTACGCTAACTGCTGATTTTTAAACTAAATTTAACCCAATGCAAGGCCTGAGAGCTACTCAAGGTAGAGGGTTACAGTCAACAAAATATTAACTCTTAATGATTTGTATGATAGGAATCGCAAAGAAGATGATAAAAAATTAACATTATGTGGATAAAGAGGACAGGTAAGAGTTCGTAGTGTTCATGGAAGCATTTTCGCAGGTGTCTTTTCCACAAAGTAACAGTTCTTGGTAAAAACCTGGAACAACTTCTTACATTTGGAACACGGAGGAAATAAGGACGATTTGAATCCTTAAAAGTAGCATGACGTGCCCATAGCTGGAAATGTCTGAACTGGTGAGACTAAGGAATGAATTACATTGCAATAGAAATAACGACAGACTTGCAACGTTTGTGCCTATGGGGAAGAGGTTGCAGAGCGGAACATAAGTCATCACCCTCAAGACCGTTTAAGTGATTTTTTTTAATCATATCACCCCAAGCAAGGCGGTAACGCCACTGATGTGCAGGGGGCTACATAAGGGAACAAGGGATGAGCCTCTTCACCCGTTCAATTTTATTGTAACACTGTCATGGCATCATATGTGATTATGTATATAGTTCGAAATGGCCGTTGTTACGTTTTGGGCCGAGTCGGTTGTGTGGCTACGTTAGACTCCACAACTGTCTTTAAGGCAATATACTTCCTGAAAATAAAATCAGCTGTCTTTTCACCAGTAGAAAGTTATTTGTAGCATTGTATAGAATTATACATATATTTTCTACTTTTATTGTCTCTAGTAGGAAAATTTTATCGACTCGTTGTCAATGACGAAGTGGGAGAAGCGAATTCTGAATCATAGCTTTTGCAGATTCACCTGCACCTCCGAAGCAAGAATTCTCACAGAAAAGTTTCCATTGGATAACTCCTTTTTTTATCAGAAAATCAGGCATTCTCGTTAATTAGTGATTCGTCAATTCACGGGCCTTTTTTTTCTTTTTTTTTTTTTTGTGGGATTTGTGACCGTCATTTGACCGTATTAAGGGTATCGTATATCAGATAAACTAAACCTAAAACCCGTGCGGTGGATGTTTAGTTAGGAGATCCTACTGTTTTCTCATAATCCTAACCTATTCTTCTCTATTGTATACACATTAAGAAGGATTTCGGATTTCATCCATTGCCAGATTATCCAAATTTGTTTATATATTCATTTCACCGGGAAGCAGTGGATATACCATTCATAGTGCAGACCATTCCTAACTTGTTGCTTTCTGTTGTACAATGTTAGGCTTAATTAAATATTAATTCAATCCTTGTAGAGAAGTGATGAGGAAATTTGTCTTACATTCCCTTACGATTGTAGACTGTCCCTTCTAACTCAATGCCAAATCCTTGTAACTTTACGAAATTTCAATAAGATTTCTCATCGGTAAAAAAATGAGACATTTCAATATCTTTAAAATGGATACGTGGTATAGAGATTAGAACGTTAGCGTTCGAATCTTACCACGGTCAATTTGTCAAAGAGGTGAATTCTTGATAAATATCATCCATCGTAATGAAATTCTATCGTGAGGCAACTTTGGAAAGTGCTTGAAAATCATATCTGAAGTTGACAGTGAAATTTGTTTGAAGAAACTCCACGAAAACTGTCGATGGTTGTACTAGCCTGAAGTCACAAGTGATCATGACCAAGACTTCACTTGTACTTGCTTTGTTCAAAGCGCTTTCGATCAGAAACTGTAGCGATTGATCGCTCAGAATAGTCGCTGTATTAACTACCGATTTGCTGTGTGAGTCAAACTTGTGCCAAACTAGTAACCCTTGTTAATACAAGGGTATTTAAGGGTTAATACAAGGGTATTTAAGGGTTAATACAAGGGTATTTAAGAAAAAATGATTAAACATTAGACTTGTGTCAACTGTAATATGTCAAGGTTTTATGAATCGTTGTTGGGCTTACGTCCATGTCACGCTGAGACATCGTACGATCACCGAAGTTAAGCAACATCGGGCCTGGTGTGTACATAGATGAGTGATCGTTTGGGAATACCAGGGGCTGTAAACATAGATGGGCGTATGGTGCAATGGATAATGACTCAGAATTGTTAATTGAAGAACCGAGTTCCAATACTAGCTGGGTTCGTTATATCCACTTACACACAAATACCCTTGGGAAAAGTATGAACTCTCTCTCTCTCTCTTCTCTCGCCTCTTTCACTCTCTGTATTACCCTCACTGAAACTTTACTTATATAAGGCAGAATATCTGATTTCCGACGAAATGTCACTTGAACCCACATTTTCATTTATTTGTTTATTATTCGCTGAAGTGGGGGTTGCTCATTTGAACTTTGCATTTCACTCGACTTTAAAGACTTTATTTTCCAACTATTATAAAAACGACACTTCAGATTTACGATAACATCATTTAGGGCGTTCTTAAATTCTTATGTGTTTAGTCGTTCATACAGGCCACACGTAATTAACACCGGTGTCAGATGTAAGTGTTTTAGACCAGGTAAGATTTCGAATACTGATTTTTAAGAAACATAAGCCCCTCTCACTTCAAAATCTTCTCATTATCAACTTGTTTTATTTTCGGTTCGATCAAAATGCATTACGTGCAGCCGATGCAGAAGATCAGCCCATTATTAACTCGTTTTTGTCTTTTTTTTTTGTTTTTTTGTTTTGTTTTGTTTTTATTTTTGTTTTTGTTTTTACCTTACGCCGTTCTAAAACCATAGTATCGGCGCAAAATGACAAATTGGATCTTTTTATATAACATCTAACCAAACTATGAATTAACTAGCAAGGCAAACTGGGTTCTATAGCTTTGGTTGGCAACCAGTCTATATGAACAAAAATTAAATTCAAAACTATGGAAACAAAAGGAAACAACTATGCTTACGATTAACAATCATGAGAGAGTACAGTTTACAGATAATCAAACGAAAAGAAAGCCAAGGAGAGCCACTATCGCTTACGTCTTAAAGGACATAATATCTAACTAGAGTACCAAACTAAAGCAAAGTCAAAAGAAAGTGTTAAATCTACTTTTATTTGTATACAAGTTATTAGCTGAAGTGACAATTGTGAACTCATGATTATCGAGAAAATGAAATTTTTAGGGCACATAATGAGGAAAAAGAGCTCAGAGAAGTTGACACTCACAGGACATGGCGAAGAAAAGAGACAACAAAAAGTAATGAATAATCGGCCTAACAAGCAGAACAGGGATTAGGAATGATTACAAAAAATATGCCTTAATGAGAACTACAAAGCACAGGAAGCTGTGGAGAACCATGATTGCCTATGTCTCTAAGATACATGGCACATAGAAGACGAAGTCATAGTAACTACAATATACTTTCTTTTGCATCCAATTTTTGAGGGAAAAAATAGCAGAATCCGGTTTTCATGCATCAAAATTACTTCCGCTCAAAAAATAACGTCTGCTTTTAATCGGTAAAATTGTTTATGGCTTTTTATATGAGAAGTGAACATCTCTGTTAGAAAAAAATATGTCAATTTTTTTTCTCTGCCATTTTCTTTACGTTTCGATCAAAAGACAAACTTCCATATTATCTTCCTGCAATAACTTGCTGACTCCGTGCAGACCCCCCTGCGCTCTAAACACTTTCAAAAATCTACTGAACTACAACTGTATCGAGACAATTATCACTTTTTCAAAATACCATATTTTCCATTTTATGAAACATACATTTGCCAGCCAATAAGTCACATATTTTACAAAGACATTTCAAGGCAAATAATATCGAAAATCTTTCAAGAAAAATGAGCGTTTCCGGACGGAGAAGGTTGTTATTATAATAGAAAATGTGGTTGTTCAAAAAGATTATCTTCATTTGTTTTTTTTTAATTCAGAGTTTCGATTTTCAAGTCACCGATTTTTTTCTTTATCATATTAATGTGCATTTACTTTTCTTTTTCTTTTTTTTAATCATTTCACCCCAAGCAAGGCATTCCACTGCCACTATTGCGCATGGGGTTACATAGGGGAAGGTGAGAAGGAGTGGTCAGATATAGGAAATGTCAGAAGGAGGGTGACAGATGAGGAAGGATACCGAGGCTGGGGGTTGGATAGATGGGAAGAGTGTTTGAAAGACGGTTAGTGTGTTAAGAGGTGTCTATTGACCTTACATTTAAACTCCTGGGGATTTAACAATTGTGTGTGTGTATGTGTGTGGGAACTTTTTTTCATTCCATCCAGACTCCTGGCTTTAAAACAATCAGTTAGTCAGTTAACCGCCATACGTGATACACGCTTAAATGTTCATGTCTCAAAAGAGACATGACTAGGCAGAATATTTTTCCACACTACGTTTACATTACTTTCTGTGGTAAACTGGTTTCCAACCAAGGCTATATAACCAATAGAGAGGAGAAGAGACGGATTAATACGTTCCCTAAAGATATTTGCGCGTAAGTGAATGTAAGAAATTCAACTGGAATTCGAACTCTGCTCACTGATTTCACTTTCCGAGCGGATATCCACTGCACCACAACAAAGCCCCAAATAAACATACGGATTCAAGTTTCTCTGAATTGATCAGCGTTGATCGTGAAGCGCTTCGTAAGCGCATCTGATCAGACGATGGTTTCTCCTGCAAGGGAGTGGGGGAGTACCATGACATTTTCTTTAATAATTTTTTTAGAGAGCCTGCCCAGTAGACGAAATGATTTGTTTTGAGGTTTAACGACCTATCACTCCTTATGGAATCATTTAAAGTTATAACCAATGATTTTTGGGTAAGGTTATTTTATTTTTACAACATTTTTAAGAGCAGGGACCCCAAGTCCTACCCTTGTTATTTAACCCATAACTGGAGGGAAGGGACGGATTAATACCTTTCCCAAGTGTACCAGTGCTTAAGTGAATGCAGGGTATTCAACTGGAATTCGAATTCAGCTCACCGATTTCTCTTTCCGAGCCTATATCCACTGCACCACAAAGCACATCCGTCACTTCTTCTGACATTTCCTATATCTAACTACTCTTCACCTTCCCCTATGTAACCCCTTGCGCAATAGTGGCAGTGGAATGCCTTGCTTGGAGTGAAATGATCAAAAAAAAAACCTACAATATACACCAATACTCAGACTTTACATGGCATTGTGTATATGTATAAATTACCTTTTTTGTACGTTACAAGAAAACTGAATCCATGGTGATGAGCAAAAAAGAGGAAACTAAAAAGCCAACTACAGGCGGGGGATACTAAAATCGAGCAAATGCAGAAATTTAAATACCTTAGAAAGTTTTCTAACAGAGAATAGAAAGTGCGACACTGAGATCCGAAAGTGAATTGGCATGGCCAAAGGGTGCATTCCAGAAGCTAAGTAGAGTATTAAGAGACGAGAAAATTTCGCTAGAAACAAAGAAGAGAATACTGGATTGCTAAGCGATGTTTGTTCTTCATTATGGAAGTAGATGCGGGACAATCTTCTCAAAAGGGAAGACTTGAAGCAACCGAAATGTGATTATACAGAAGGATGCTGAGGATAGCATGGACTGAACATGTGAACAACGATGAAGTTTTAGAGAAGATGGAAACGAAAAGGAAACTGATACTTAACATCAGGAAAAGACGGCAGAAGTTTCTGGGACATGTAATGAGGAAGGAAGGCTTGGAGAATAGAGTCGGATAGAGAAAAAGAGAGACAGAGGAAAGCAACACGTAACATACTTGATTGCCTTGAGCAAATGGGTGGCAAAGCGAGGTTTGGGAGAAGTAACAAGAGAAAAGGGTGTTAAGAACTACAAGAGATAGGAAGATGTGAAGGCAATAATCGCCTATGTCCTGAAAGGACACGGAACAACAACATCAACAAGTGTGTACACAATTTCAATGAAATATCGTGAAGGAATTGTAGTTGAAAAAAGTTACTTATCCGTTTATTTTAGCAGAATTGTTAGATCTGACTGTAGACAAACTTTGAATATTATATTGTTACATTGAACGCAACTCAGAATTTTTTGTATTAAATTCAAAGCGACATAACAGAAAAATGGTTAGGAACAAAAAGGTCCCCCAGAGAGGAACGAGACACGTCGTGTCACTAAGACATAGTTTGGATAAAGAAAAACAAAAAGAATTAATCTTTTTCTTTATTTTTCTTAGTTGACAACACCATCTAGCGTCGTTAGCAGCAGTTTTTTGATAGACAAGTAAATTAATCCCACAGTAGCAC
>JBBBDQ010001351.1:5202500-5327500 GCA_037127315.1 Ascarosepion bandense
ACAACGTTTGTGAATAATCAGTGTGAAGTATTCAAACTGGCAGAACTAATCCCTGACAATTTTAAATGCTTATTATTTGTTTAACGGTTGGTGTCAACGAGAGACTCTGAAAGTAGGAGATGGGTTTTGAATAAACTTGAAAATTAGTTCAAACTCACTTTAGAAAATTGCTGAAAATTGTCAGAGATTTATAAATGTTCAGCGAGACGCTAAGGATATCGAAGTAAGCAGCGAGTTGCACATTAACCCTCTAGGGCCATTCGTATCATATTTGATACAGTATTTCCCTATAAGGAAACATTTGGTATTCATTGACTGAGCAGTCAGTACTGCTTTCATTTGAAATTTATAAAATATTTCTCTTAAAAAATTTTTCAGGAAAATATTTCTTTCAAGGCTTGTTTTCATACTGTATCAAATATGATACGAATGGCCCTAGAGGGTTAAGGCTTCTACTGGGCATAAAGTGGGGGATCAGTTCTATATTGTTATGAAGTAATAAACAGATCCCCCACTAATATGATACGAATGGCCCTAGAGGGTTAAAAAGGTGCGCCGAAAAATAAAGTGAAGAAAGAAAAAGACATTGCTCCTAACGCATGTGGAGAACGACATTTTTATGTTTGTCCACTTCAAAATAACGAATTTTTTTTATTGTAAAAGAAAAGGACATAATAAAAACTGTAAGACAAGAATTAAAAAACGAAAATGAAAAAAAAATAACCAGTGAGTAATCGCGTTAAAGTGGCTAACGCAAATCTCCCGGTCGGAATAAAAGAAAATGTGTAGAGGTAAAAATCCTGAACAAAAATCTCAAATTTTAATTGGATAGCGGATCCGACTTAAATATAATAAATTAATATACATGAAGAAAACTTGGAAAACCATCAGTGGTTAAAAAAAATAGCTCGTCGTGTGACTGGAGAGAAAATAAAATTCGTAGAAGAATTGATTACAAATGTTATCTAAAACAAAGAACGTTGAAGTTAAAACTGTTTGTAATGAAACATTAAATAACCATTTTTAGGACGGATTGGATGGAGCAGTTTAAATCATGGAACAGTCAAATCAGTCCGTTTTCCAGAAAATTAATAATTCTCTCAACGAAACAGAATCTTTAAAGAAAGAACTGAAAACTAAATTCCCAGAGATAGTTCCTGGTAGTCTAGGCAGGTGTGATATATTAAAAGCGAAATTCGGCCTAAAGGCAAACGTACAACCGGTCGTCAAAAAGAAAAGGGCTTTTCCTTTTGCATCTTTAAAACAAATAAATGACGTGCTTGACAGACTCGAAAACTGGGTGTTTTGTCCAAAGTCGACTATAGCGACTAAGCTTCAGACTAGACCGAAATTTGAACACGGACCGTCGATTTCACTTTTCGTACTGATAACCATTACACTACCATTAATCAACCGAAATGTTTCCTGTTGAAAATTGATAATTTTCGTTTACCATCCGAAACCTAGTTTTCCATCCATTTTCAAGAGAGCTTAGTCTATTTAACTCATAGATGGGTAGAGAATTAAATGTTCCAAAATTATTGGTACAAAATTAATTACATCAGAAATTACCCGAGCTTTATTTCGTCTGACCAATTCCAATATCTATGCTGATAACTGTTGCAGTACCCTCGCATCATAAAGGAAACAATACTTCTCGATATAAGAAGATTTTTAGTGGTCACTACGTTGAAGTGAAGTTTCATTAAATAGCAACAGTCTAGCAAATTCAGGATTTTCTTTCTAGTGTTTATAGCAGATCGAAAAATCTGTTTACTAATGTGACGCTGTCATGGATGAAAGAAATGCAAGTCATGAAATGATTTTCTTGTAAGTCTTCTATGTGCCTTGTCTTTTCAGGAAGTAGGCGATCATGGCTTTCCACGTCTTTCTATCCCTGGTGGCTCTTAGCCAGCTTTCTCCTGTTATACTACGCAACCCCCGTTCTGGCATCCACCTGTTCAAGCCAGTCAAGTATGTTTCACGCTGTTTTTTCTTGTCTCTCTTTCCCTCTGTCAGGCTTGTTAGTATCAGATTCTCCAAGCCCTCCTTCCTCATTGCGTGTCCCAGGAACTTTAGCTGTCTCTTCTTGATGCTCAGTATTAATTTTCTTTCCGTTTCCATCCTTTCCAAAATCACATCATTGCTCACATGCTTGATCCATGATATCCGCAGCATCCTTCTGTAGAACTACATTTCAGTTGTTTCAAGTTTTTCTTTCATCTTTGATGATATTGTCCGGCATTCACTGTCATACTGAAGAACTGAAATCACATAGCAATTCAGGTATCACTTCTATGTTTTTAGCGAAATTTTCCTGTCTCTTAATACTCTACTCAGCATCTGCAACGCGTCCTTTGCCATGCCAATTCGCCTTCGGATAAAAAAAAAAAAGTTGAAAGAGATACGTTTCTACGAGGATTTTTCCACGGGTTTAAGCGATACTCTCAAAATTTATCATTGCCCATTTCCGCGATTGAAAGATTTTTTTGTGCAACTTAGCGGAGGTCGGCTATTTTCTAAAATCAACCTAAGTGAACAGACATACGAACAGGAAATGATCAGTATAAGCAGTACCCTACAACGTAACAACTAACCAAGGAACATGACAAAAGATCCAACGAACGTGGAAGGGAGGGCGCATGAGGATAACAACTCTTAGAAAACAGCCTCAATCCGTCTACCCTATATGAAGAGGTTATCACAGAAAAAACAAAGGATCTGTGGTCCATATAACAACAGAAGTAGTTCTACACTTCTCAGGTACTTCTCCCGAGTAAGACCCCCAGCAGAGGAGAACATGAGTAAGGATTGTCTGTAAACCATTCCATGTAGCTGTGGAAAGAAATATAAAGGAGAAACAAGCCGTTGCCATAAGGTAAGGCTACAAGAATATCAGAAGGCCGTAATACGGAAGAAGACAAAAAGCAGGCGTAGCTGACCACATATTGAGGGAGAAAGGAGATCACCGGCCCCTTTGGGATGAAGTTGAAATAATAAAAAACTCCACTTGAAACTACATCAACTTAAGAACTCAGTACATATACTAGGCTACAAAGATCTTCCAGACCGACCAAGTATATAAATTAATACAATATGGGAACTAGAGAAACAGAGAAAATCATTAAAGATTGCAATATGAGCTGTTGTAAAAAATGGTTACTGAGACATTAAGTTTATAAATCTTAGAAATTCACAGGTAAGGATACATGACCCAGTAGATATAGACATTTAGTTTCAGTGACATGAACCCAAGAGGTGTGAATTCAATACCAGGCTACAGCAGTAGTAAACAGATAACGTAGAAGAGCTAAGTTAAAGGGAGATAACTCATGGCTACCAGAAGTGGCTTTGCACATGGAATGAGAAGGATATAACCCAGTGATCGTAATAAAGGGTTAGATTCGAAATTCTTAGCAACTGAAGAAGACAGATGCACTCAACGGCCGAAACGTCGTAAACATGGCAGCAAAGATGAGGACAATAATCTGCATAATGTAAATAGTGTAAATACTACCTTATCTCAAAATTAGCGACAAATACCGAATTATTTTTGTAACGCCATACATCAAGTATTCGTATTATCGAGATATTTGAAGTTTACCTTCATGCAAGCAATAAGGATAATATTAAAGGTCAATGGACAGTTTCAATTTGAGATTTCGTAAAAAGAGAAGCCACTGTTGATTTGACTGATACTCCAATTTTATTTAAGATTTATATTTTGAACACAATATATTGCAAAGGTCAATTTTCGTAATCTTAATTTTATAGAATTTACATTGGCTTCGTCGATCAGATCAGTTAATTCAAGCTCAAATTAAATGCATCATTTTAGCCTTACATTAATTTGAGCTGAAAGTTTTCTTGAAAAAAATTTGACGGATTGAATTGAAAGACAAAAGGTCATGGTGATCAAATTAAATCTTTCTACATTTAGGATGTGCGTTGTGGTGCAGTGGATATCGGCTCGGAACGAGAAATCGGGGAACCGAGTTCGAATTCCTTGCATTCACTTCCGCGCAAATACCCTTGGGAAAGGTATTAATCCGTCTCTTCCCTCCAGTTATGGGTTAAAAATAAGACAGATTGAGTTCTATAGCCTTGGTCGGCAACCATTCTACCGCAGAAAGCAATGGCAACCTACTGCGGGATAATCTTCTGCCCAGTCAGTCATGTCTCTTTCGAGACATGATCGCCCAAAGCGTGTATCACGTATGGCACTTAACTGACTGACAGAAATTTCTTTGAAATATGTTTCTTCATTTAAAGAATATATTAGTGATGTTTAATCATTTAGTCTGGCACAAGGCTAAAATTTACTTTGGGGGTTGGGTGCAGGGCTAACAACCCTGACCCGTAAAAAAACAGTTTGTTACAGAAACAGCAACAAAAAGTTGCTGCCCTATGCACCATCTTGGTGTGATGGATAAATGATGATGAATGATGACATAACGCTTCGAAGCGATTTGCCTATCTATAGTACTGAACAATTTTGACGTTGCTTCCTTTAGCGTTCAGAGAACCAGTTCTTTCAGCGTGACTTGTCTGTAAATTATTTACTAAATTTAACACAAAGATAGGTTTGACTGACGCCCCAAATCTAAAGAATTAATTTCCAAGACTAGCTTGCGAACGTTTGCGTTACATTCAGTCAGTTAAGTGCTATACGTGAAACACGCTTGGGCGATCATGTCTCGAAAGAGACATGACTGACTGGGCAGAAGATTATCCCGCAGTAGGTTGCCATTGCTCACTGCGGTAGACTGGTTGCCGATCAAGGCTATAGAACCCAATCTGTCCTGTTATTTGACTCATAGGTAAAGGGAAAAGAAATCTATTATATTATTATGTAGTAATTAGTGGGGGATCGGTTTCCTATTGTTATGCAGTAATAAACTGATCCCCCACTTTATGACCAATATAAGCCTTAATCATTATTCCAACTATTATATTCAGTCAGTCAGTTAAGTGCCATACGTGATACGCGCTTGGGCGATCATGTCTCGAAAGAGACATGACTGACTGGGCAGAAGATTATCCCGCAGTAGGTTACCATTGCTTTCTGCGGTAGACTGGTTGCCAGCCACGGCTATAGAACCCAATCTGTCTTGTTATTTAACCCATAACTGGAAGGAAGAGACGGTTTAATACCTTTCCCAAGGGTATTTGCGCGTAAGTGAATGCAATGAATTCAGCTGGAATTCAAACTCGGCTCCCCGGTTTCTCGTTCCGAGCCGATATCCACTGCACCACAACGCACATCCTAATGCGTTACATTTGACAACCTAAATGTTACCCCAATCCTTTAGTGACTTTCGCAATATTTTCAGATACATTTTCATGCTCCTATTTCCAGTGACCATGGGATTTTTTGAATGTTTTTTTCGCTGACGATGTGTTTGGCGCTAATTTTGACTCGAAAGGTGTTTACTATGCTAAAATAGCAGGCAAAAGTTTCATTATGTGTCGTTTTTTAATTCTACTGATCTATTGGCAGCTTATCAGTAGGGACACAAACACTGCATCAGACGCTTAAATTAGAGGCAGGCAGTCTTTCCTTTTTTTTCTCTCGAGGCTATAGTTCGTTAGAGGAACCGAAATGACAAGAGAATTAGTCCAAGGTTCAGTCAGCTATTTTCCTCTGTAACATGCGTGACTTTCCTCTATCCTGAAACCACGGGTACGCAAAGCCCTTCGTTTGACAAAGGCCCAGACGAGCATCAGAGCTCTCAACTCTACTTCTTTATGTGCCATGTCTCTTCAGTTCGTAGGGGATCAGAGACTTCCTCTTAGCTCTGTCGCTTTGAATATTTTTTCCTTTTGGTATCTCTCCCCAAACCCGCTCTGCCATCCGTTTACCCAGGCCTATCAAATATGTTCCACACTGCTTTCCCCTGTTTCTCTTTTTCTCTATTCGTCCTGTGAGTACTAAATTCTCCAGGCCCTCCTTCCTCATTACGGGTCCCAGGAACCTCATCTGTCTCGTCCTGATGTTAAGTACGAGTTTTCTTTTCGTTTTTATTCTCTCCAACAGCACATCGTTGCTCAGGTGCTCAGTCCATGGAATCCTCAGCGTCTGCAAAACCACATTTCTGATGTCTGAAGCCTCCCCTTCATCTTTGATGGGATCGCCCAACATTCACTTCCATACAGAAGGATAAATATCACATAGCAATCCAGCACACTCAACTACCACAACCATACTAGCCGTATTCGGCCTTTTTTTCGGTCTTGTATAAAAACTTAAACAAGGACAATCCATCACTGTCGCCCATGTCTACGCGCATGTCTTTCAAGCCAACCCTACACAATTCGGATAATTTCAAGCCAACGTTTTCACCAGAACGATGGGTTCTGGAATTACATTCACTACAATTACTAGTTTACGTTTTGTGTCTCGCCAACGCATTCTGTAACATTGGTTTCGTCGATAATCATTTAAGCCATCATTATTTTCTCTATTGAGGTTAAGGAGTTGTGTAAAGTACAATAATAAACCTCGCAGATCTTGGCTCAAGTAGAAAGCCATAGTAGTTGTATTATGAATAAAATAAACCGGTATCAGCTGTGAGAAGAGACGGCGAAAACTAAAATGAAAAAAGGCATGAAGATTAAAAAAATAAACGCGTCTTTATGAAAAGAACATAAGTAGAAAAAAGGTGAAACAATTAGAGAAAAGGAAAGAATACATGATTTAGACAAAAAAAAAACACAAAAAAACTGAAACATTTATAGTTGTGATAATAATAGGCGTTAGATAGATCTATCTATCGCCCGGTTCACACTCCACCCACGTCTATTGAACAGGTTAAGAGTCTCATTCCTTGTTCCCTGTTTAGGATGTAGTTTCCGGCTTTCTCTTTACCAATCTTTTCACTATTACGTAGCCCCCTGCACATCAGTGGTGTTACCGCCTTGCTCGGGGTGATACGATTAAAAAAAACAAAAAAAAAAAACAACTGAGGTATTTTTAAAAAATAATTTTGCCCATGCGAGGCAGTAAAGCCTCTAAGACGCAAAGGGTTACTGCGTGTGAAAAATTAGAAACATTACTAAGGAGCGAGAACAGTATTAGGGTAATCAGAAAAACAGTAGATAACGATTGTCAATGGATTTAAATTTTGAAAGACCAAAGTTGGCTGGAAGGCATGGAGCCGGTAAAGCATTCTACAAGCGAAAGATGCGAGCAAAGGAACTGTTAGCATCGAACTTACGATTGCATCTAACCATTTCAAGTATAAATAAATGAGACCGTTTTGCTAATCTATTCAGTCAGTAAATTGCTTTGGTGATATGACTGACTAGGCAGAAGATTTTCCTGTAGTAGGTTGCCATTACTTCATGCGGTAGACTGGTTACCAACAATCTATCCTGCTATTCAACCCATAGCTTGAGGGAGACGAGATGGATTAATACATTTCCTAATTGCATTTGTGCTTAAGTGAACAAAATAAATTCGACTGAAATTCGAACTCGACTATCCGATTTTTCATTCCGCACATCTCGTACTGCACTTAAATTCATAAAGTCTCGGTACCATAGCATACCGTGAAAGTATTTATTGAAAAGGCAA
This sequence comes from Ascarosepion bandense, assembly GCA_037127315.1. Taxonomy (NCBI): domain Eukaryota; kingdom Metazoa; phylum Mollusca; class Cephalopoda; order Sepiida; family Sepiidae; genus Ascarosepion; species Ascarosepion bandense. The sequence goes on from JBBBDQ010001351.1 coordinate 5,210,077, forward strand.
AGGGAGGACATTTAGGGCCGTTGGAAAGGGACTGAAGCCGAGGCGCCACGTCAGGAACATTCTTTTCTGGATTTTATCAAGAATCTTTGAATATATAGCAGGAGCACCGGACCATATATGGCAGCAATGTTCAAAGCACGGATAAAGGGTAGACTTATAAATATGTAAGATCCTGGATAGAAACATTGCAGATTCCACTTTGGATTTCATCAAGAATCTCTAAATATAGAGCAGGAACACAAGACCATATTTGACAGCAATATTCAAAGCATGGATGAATAGTAAACTTATAAATATGTAAGATAGATTCTAGAGAGAAACATTGCAGATTTCATTTTATGTTTTATCAAATATCTCTAAATGTATAGCAGTTGCACCCGACCCTATGTGGCAGCAATATTCAGAGCATGAATGAATGGTAGACTTATAAATATGCAAGTAAATTCTGAAGACAAAATTGCCCATGACGACACTGAACCCACTTTCTTAGCATCAAACCTAGCAATGGATTCAATATTACTTTTCTACTTCAACCGAGAATGATGTTCGGAGAAAGCAAAACATGTCACTCTCGTCGAAGTTAGCATCGGCCATGACGATGGAGTTTTGTTTAACGGCATATCAACACCTCTGTGGGTTATTTAATACCAAAAAGGTGGAGTTTTAAGGTATTTTTTCAATGTTCGGTCATAGTGAGAAAATTGATTTAGTCAGATTTTAATGAATATTTTTTGTTTTTATTCTTTTTTTTATTTTAGAAAACTGAAAATGTATTCTAGTTTTGCATTTAATGTTTTGTTGAGAAAAATTTTTTCCTTCAAAAATATGTTATGGTAACAATTTTTTCTTAAATGTATTGTTGGTAAAACGTTTCCTTCAAAAAATGTATATATTTCTATAAAAGTCTATTTTTATGTATATATTTCCATAAAAGTTTATTTTTTATGTATATATTTCCATAAAAGTTTATTTTTTATGTATATATTTCCATAAAAGTTTATTTTTTATGTATATATTTCCATAAAAGTTTATTTTTTATGTATATATTTCTATAAAATCTATTTTGATGCTTTCATATTTTTTTTACCCCGGTTTGGAGGTTTACTATTTGCCCATAGTTGGGACCCCTAACAGGTGCTTCTACTCCGGGTCAGGGTGGACCTGGAAACAACAGTAATTAAGAGGTGGTTCCATGCTCCTCACAACCTCCCAACCAGAGGCCTTGCTGCTGGATACAGTTTACCGTCATGCCCAGAACTGCCATGCTGATATAAAGCAGAAGCTGGTCTCTCAGATGAAGAGCAGTTTAGTTTTGAAGATGTTAATTTTAAGCCACGCCTTGCCTCAGTTAACAACAAACTGTAGGCTATTTTTAAAACCAGCTGCCTATTTGACTTTATCGACCTTACCGTATTTGTCGACGTCAACGACGCCCTCTAAATTTAAAGTGCCCATTTTTTTTAGAAAAACGAATATACATCAATATAATGTCTCTACACTTCCCCATAAATCGTCAAGTTGTTTTAGCGGGTGGATTAGCAACGTGTCGATCATTTTGAACATCAGAGAACTGCATTTTATGATTTTACCCTTAGAATGTGGAGACATGTGGGTCTTTTAAACGAATAAAACACGAAGTGAAGAATGTACCCACTGTAAAACTGCATCAAACACAGTGGTGCTCTATTTCTATCATACATTCTTCACCCCCAGTAATTTTTCCGTTCACTGGAATATCGGCCAAAGTTCGATTATATATCCCGAGGAATTTTTTTAATTTGTTTTACCTTTTTTTGTTCTATCCATAGAGTAAAATATATGGAAATTAAAAATAAAATTAAGCTTTACTTAAATAAAAGCAAATTAAAATTTCAGGTTTTTCAACATCAAAATCGGTAACCCAAGATGGTGGGCCACTACGAAAATATTCTGGGAAAATTACCGAACGGAATCCTACTTCGGTATTTCTGCTCAACTTTATCAGTCTGTCTTACTTTCTTGGTATGTTGATTTGCGATTTTTATTTTATTTTAATTTTTGTCTTTAATTTTTGTCTTTAATTTGCCTGAATTTTTTTTAACAGGGGTAGTATTTTGCTATTGTAAATAATTTTTACGTTTAAATCTCGTTTCGACTTATACTAAGTTAAAACTTAAATTTTTATTATTATTATTATTATTATTATTGGAGTAGATAGTACCCTCCATCACCCGGTTTTACACTCCACCCCTTTCTACTGAGCAGGAGTGGTGGTGATCGCCTTGTTTCTTGTTTAGGAAGGGGTTTCCGGTACACTCTCCTTAGACTTCGGTCGTGGTTTCCGGCTCTTTACCAATCTTTTCACTTTTCCTTTTTTTTTTTTTCAATTGGAGTAGATAGACTGAACTATCGCCCGGTTCACACTCCACCTACGTCTATTGAACAGGTGTAGATTCTCATCCCTTGTTCCCTATTTAGGATGTGGTTTCCGGCTTTCTCTTTTCCAATCTTTTCACTCTTACGTAGCCCCCTGCACACCAGTTGCCTTACCGCCTTGCCCAGGGTGATATGATTAAAAAAAAAAAAAACTCCGACTGTTTTGGCTATCTTCGGAGGTGTTAAGTTTATTTCAGACATACTTCAGTCAGTTACCTGCCATATGTGATACACGCTTTGGGCGAAAGAGACATGACTGACTGGGCAGAAGATTTTCCCGCAGTAGGCTGCCATTACTTTCTGCGGTTTACTTAAGCAATTTTTTCATAATCGATGTGGGGAAAATTAAGTGTGAACATCAGTGATGCAAGAATGAGACTCTTGGTGATTGAAAAAGTAGATAATATTCGAACAAAAGAACATATTGCGGCAAATGACATCCTAATTAAATGCTGGCGCTGCACAGCCAATCAATCAACTCACTGTACAGTATGAACGGTGTTCAATGGCATCTGATAGTCGTCATACAACAAGGGTATTATTAGTAATACCAAGGCATTGATAACTGAGCTTGTTTTTGGACTGTAGGTAACCAGTGCTGTAACACCTACTTAGACGTATTTCCAGCAATATCGGTAAATCGTTGAATGGGCAGTTGACCGCATGTGGCTGTAAATCCATTCTGCTAGTAGAGTATTGTGCATTCTGTTGGCAGTTCTGTAGCGAACAGATGGGTTGATTTGCTTTTTACGGTTTATCAACCTATTGCAAGTTACTTAGAAAATATGTTGGCAGTTCTGTAGCGAACAGATGGGTTGATTTGCTTTTTACGGTTTATCAACCTATTGCAAGTTACTTAGAAAATATGTTGGCAGTTCTGTAGCGAACAGATGGGTTGATTTGCTTTTTACGGTTTATCAACCTATTGCAAGTTACTTAGAAAATATGTTGGCAGTTCTGTAGCGAACAGATGGGTTGATTTGCTTTTTACGGTTTATCAACCTATTGCAAGTTACTTAGAAAATATTTTTAGATTGTAAGAATTTGTTGAAGATAATAATGATTAACTAATAAATGTTCTACTCATAGCCAGGAAGATGGATTCATACCTTTCCCAAAGGCGATAGTGAATACAACGAACACGACAGAAATTAGAACATGGCTTTCCATTTTCGAGCCGTTATCTATTACACCATCTGCGCATGCGATCACTAATCTACATAGTGACCAGACTTGACTTTGCTTAAATCTAGTGATCATATGAGAACCTGTTTTTCTTCGCGATATGACTGTAACTCTCGAATTCGTGGACACGCGTGCAGACACAATACATATACATGAGACCTATATATACACATAATTTTTAATTAAATACTTATTCCTATAGCTACATAGGGTCATCATTTCCTTTCACACACACACATTTTATATATATATATATATATATATATATATATATATATATATATATATATATAGTCTCCCGCAGACAGATTTGTTTCGTTGTATCACAGCTCATCAGTACTGTTAGACATCCGATTGCTTCTAGTCAGGATTGAAACTCGACCGAATTGACATCAGTTGGCGATTCTATCACTGAGCTAAGGGCGCTCGGTTGAAAAAAGCGAACTTTTAGCGTGTTATATATAATGTAACATACACCAGTAGCTGAGAGTGTTCAAATTTATTACTGAATGAACGATGCGTAGATGCTTGAGTAGCTACTGTTTTTTCAAAGTCTACTATTCCTCCACAGTGGTGAATCAGGGTGGGACAGCGTAAATAAAAATAAATAAATAAAACAAAAAAATATATATATATATATTCAACAAACGTAAATGTGCTTATAGGAACCCTCGTATTTGAATATGCTTATGTGATGGGGCGGCTAGCCAATCCCTGTTGCAGACACTGGATCAAGCACATTTTTGTCTGTTGAATCTATATACGACCCACTGTTTGATTAAGGCCAGTAACCAGGCGTGATTTTCGAGTATGCAATGTATATATTTGTATCTCTGTATTTATATCTCTGTATTTATCTCTTTCTCTCTCTCTCTCTCTCTCTATATATATATATATATATATATATACTAGCAGTATAGCCCGGCACTGCTCGGGTGTAATGAAAGCTTTAAAACTAATCCATGGTCCTGGACCTCAGACTCTTTGGATGTTGACACGAAAAAGCAATAGTTGTTTCCAGTTAAAGCGAAATCGAGAAGAAAAATGAATGGATGTAATTTTGATTTCCTGGTATCGATATCAAGGTTTCTTCGTCGTTAACTAAATTTTGAGACTAAGAACTACAATTGTACCTACTTAGAGCCAAACCCAAAGCAAAAACTAAAATAAAAGGGCTGAAAAAAAACAAAACAAAAAAAACAAACAAAAAAAACAGACATACAGGCAGATAAACAGACACACAAACACTTTGCCTTTTATATATATATATATATATTATAGATTTTCTGCACTATTGTAAGAACTGAAAGCATGAAACTTCTGAATATCGTTTCTTATGTCTTTGTCTATGAGTATATCAAATTTGATTAAAATCGGACCACTCCTTCTATAACCCGATTTTTTCGATTATCGATTTTCGATATTTATCAGGGGTACCTCGACACAAAACCTAGCTAAGAACACTCGCAGACGCTTATAGAACAACTGTATACATTTTTCAAGAAAATCGGTTCAGCCGTTTCGGAGTATATAGGTAACGGACACACACACAGAGACAATGGTCCATTTATAAATAAGTTTAGATTAGATTCTATGTATATATCTATATATTTAGTTATCGAGGCAGCAGATAATTTTCTAATCATATACTGTTAAATATAAGAGACAATGAATGTCTATTATGTTTAATCATGAGCCGTTTTAACATCGTGTTTTGGCTTTAATTTCAATTAAAAAAAAGAATTTTCTCCAACATTTGGTTAATTTTTTAAGTTAGTTCTAAGTTTTTGGCTCACATGAGCCATCTTCAGACGTTAACACAACAACATCCATATTCATCGACGATTTTATATATATATGTGTGTGTGTGTGTGTATGTATATATATCTATCATATGAGAGAGAGAGAGTGGGAGAGAGAAAGGGAGCGATATGTCTTGTATCTCACCTTATGAGACAGTTCATGTTTTATCAACCTATAAAATATTGTAATCAAAAGGTTTATTTGTTGAATGCCGTGAGGTTGAAAGCAGTTAAGTTCGTTTTGCGCAGACGTAAACAAAAACCACCGTTTGTTTGAAATGACCTGGATTTTAAAGTCTCAAATTAATAGCCAGGTTGCAAGTTTGGAGCTTTAAAATGAATCCTAATACTGATTTGACGGATAAAGAGATATTTTTAAGAATAACTTCCAAATATGCTGAACAATTACCACCAAACAGAACACAAAAAAAAAAAAATTATGACAACCCATGACGACTATAATGTCGATTTGATAAAATCAAGTTCAGAAATTTATCTCGTTGATTTTTGTCCCTTATTCAGAGAGAATTCATAAAAGCCCGTCTATACGGAACATATTTTGAATTTTAGAACAACAATCTTCATGCCATTAACAATATTCTTGAGAATAATAATGATTTTCCAGATACAAATCCTACTATTTAACCCATAGCGGAGGGAGGAGATGGATTCCTACAAAATCTGACATCAAGTAGCAAAATGTATGACCTTTCCCTCTGCCTCCATTTAAAGGAATCCAAAAGAGAAATATACTTAAATGTTTAACAAATTACATAAAGATAGATTTTCAACCATCATTTTTACCAGAAAATGCCGTGCTATTCCCGTTTGGGTAAAACGAATGTAGCAAAGGTTTGCTGCGTCCTGACGAAGATTGGCCCTCGCAATTTAAGACTTCAAAAATTTGTGTGGTGTGATATTGGAATGATGACATATTCGGCCAACAGCGAGATGATAACGCAGGTATACATCGATGTTTTAAAGGCAAACGTGTTGCATTTTTCAATAAGAAATCAAATATTTTTAAGGAGATGGTTTTTATGCATGAAAATGTTTTATCGTATCCGGTGAAAAATTAGTGAATATCTGAATAAAATGTCTTTAAATGATAGGTTCATGATCAAAAAACGATTGAAAACTTCTAGAGCATTCTCAAACGGAAAGTTTATCAGAAAACATTATTTTGGGAATGAGATTATAGACGGTGTGTATTTAATTGCAAAGAAAGCTACATCGCAGGTAATCAACAGATGAACTTCTAAAAGCAGTTCCAAACATTGAACAGACTTATTTGGCATCATTGTTGCTTTTCAATCTGTGTTGGAAACGATTGGTTTGCAATTATGAATTTTAATTACGATAAATTCCTTCTCGTTGCTAAACTCACTGAAATGTCGAAGTATGACTAATTGTCATATCATAAGTGTGACACTATAAGTATGACTAATTGTCATATCATAAGTGTGACACTATAAGTATGACTAATTGTCATATAAGTGTGACACTATAAGTATGACTAATTGTCATATCATAAGTGTGACACTATAAGTATGACTAATTGTCATATCATAAGTGTGACACTATAAGTATGACTAATTGTATATCATAAGTGTGACACTATAAGTATGACTAATTGTCATATCATAAGTGTGACACTATAAGTATGACTAATTGTCATATCATAAGTGTGACACTATAAGTATGACTAATTGTCATATCATAAGTGTGACACTATAAGTAGCTAATTGTCACATCATAAGTGTGACACTATAAGTATGACTAATTGTCATATCATAAGTGTGACACTATAAGTATGACTAATTGTCACATCATAAGTGTGACACTATAAGTATGACTAATTGTCACATCATAAGTGTGACACTATAAGTATGACTAATTGTCACATCATAAGTGTGACACTATAAGTATGACTAATTGTCACATCATAAGTGTAACACTATAATTTATGCGTAATTATCATGCATATATTTATACAGAAAATATTTACGTGAATTTCTTTATTATTTTTCTAAATTATGTCATATTTTATTAACTTTTCTGTTGTTTCAGTTTAACATTATTGACAGCCATTCTTATTGCTTTTTGGAGATGATCTTTGCCTAAATATTTTCTTATTCTCGTCAAATTTCTGTTGCTGAGGATTATATTTTAAATTTTATATTTTTGAAAAGATTTCAAATAAGCAATCGTTAACATCGCAGAATGCAAATGAGCGCAGTCAGTCAGGAATATACTCTTCATCTTTAAGCTTCTTGATTTTGATCTCTTTCATTCAACGTTTTATCGAAGTCAGTTAAGTGCCATACATGATACACGCTTTGGGCGATCATGTCTCGAAAGAGACATGACCGACTGGGCAGAAGATTATCCCGCAGTAGGTTGCCATCCCTTTCTGCGGTAGACTGGTTGCCGACCAAGGCTATAGAACCCAATCTGTCCTGTTATTTGACTCATAGCTAAAGGGAAAAGAAATCTATTATATTATTATGTAGTAATTAGTGGGGGATCGGTTTCCTATTGTTATGCAGTAATAAACTGATCCCCCACTTTTTGACCAATATAAGCTTTAATCATTATTCCAACTATTATATTCAGTCAGTTAAGTGCCATACGTGATACATGCTTTGGGCGATCATTTCTCGAAAGAGACATGACCGACAGGGCAGAAGATTATCCCGCAGTAGGTTGCCATTGCTTTCTGCGGTATATTGGTTGCCGACCAAGGCTATAGAATCCAATCTGTTCTATTATTTAACCCATAACTGGAGGGAAGAGACGGATTAAATATCTTTCCCAAGGGTATTTGTGCGCAAGTGAATAAGTACTTCTCTGCGTTAATCTTAGCGCCATCATCAACTTTAAAGATACCGGAAACATCACACCCTACAGTACCAATCAGAAACAATACTTTCTCACCACTAAGTGTCCATCAGATCCAACCAATGGAGTTTTACGTTCATCACTAAAATTAAGTAATTAGTCCATGCACGTCTTTTGCTAGTATATACGTTTCTCGCTATCTTTACACAAAAGAAGTAGTTTAGTTGTTTTCATGCCTTTAGTCAATGTTCATAATATTCTACATCTTTTTACGTTGTTTACAGTTGCAACAGCAGATCAGTCACTTAAGCGCCATACGTGATATGCGCTTTGGGCGATCATGTCTCGAAAGAGATATGACCGACTGGACAGAACATTATCCTGCAGTAGGGTACCATTGCTTTCTGTGGTAGACTGGTTGCCAGCCAAAGCTACAGAACCCAATCTGTTCTATTATTTAACTCATAACTGGAGGGACGAGACGGATTAATACCTTTCCCAAAGCTATTTGTGCGTAAGTGAATGCAAGGAATTCAACTGGAATTCGAACTCTGCACCACGATTTGACATTCCGAGTCGAAATCCACTGCACGACAAAACATATAAATGATTATTTTACATGTTAAGAATCTGTTTGACATTCTATAACTTCTTCAGTTTTTCAATTATTTATTTTTAAACTGTTTTACTATTTTGAATGTAACAGTATTTGCAACAGATTTTATTACCCTCTATAAGTGTTTACCTCAGTATTGTTTTGAATTTTCAGATATATCAGATTAACACTTAGAGTGGCAGAAGGCCATGCTATTAATTGGGTAATTTTAAAACTTTCTTAGCAAGGTGGGATATAATCATATTTGCACTATGCTATGGAAAAATGGTTTTATGAATATGCTTAAAATTGTTGGTTGATACATACAATATAAGAAACTCATAATTCAAATGTTTACAGATATTCTTTGGATTTATCTTGTTACTATCAACTTTGAGCAGAAGTATAATATTAAATGGTTATCCTCCAAACCCAGAATATTAGTCCAATTCTAGCTCTTGTTGCATGACTATTTTAATGAATGACACAAACTCGAACTTACCTGTCAGCTCCATTCAATGCCGTTCTGCATTTATCATTATAAACTTATGGCTTCGAAATAAGTTTCCATATATTTCTTCGAATAACTTTCATGTTTCTTTTTGGTAAGAGTTTGATTAAAGATATGGAAGCAGTTAGTGTTCGTCATATTTTGCTTTTTGTTTTCTCTTTACATTCCTAACGACAGTTTCTTCAAATATTATTTCCGGTCAATTCACTTCTTGCTTATAACTGTTTGACTCTTTCACAAATCTCTTTTTCAGATCAGTTACAAAGATAGAAACGGGCGTAAGACAAGGATGGGTCTTTTCACCGTATCTGTTCAACTTGTACAGCAAAAATATTTTGAGGATCCTAGAAGTTATGCCTGGATTCGTAATCGGAGGCCACAATTTAAACAACTTAAGGTACGCAGATGATACAGTGCTGAAAGGAAACTACAAGACCTCCTAAAGAAGGTAGCTGAAGAGAGTGAAAAGAAAGAACTACAAATAAACTGCAAGAAAACCGAATGCATGGTCATCAGTAAAAAGGGCAGCCCAATATGCCAAATACAAGGCGGGGGATACTAGAATCAAGCAGGTACAAATATTTAAATTCCTGGGAAGTGTTATAACAGAAGAGGGAAAGTGCGACGCAGAGATCCGAATGTGAATTGTCATGGCGAAGGAAGCATTCCAGAAGTAGAGTAAAGTATTAAGAAACAGGAAAATTTCGCTAGAAACCTTTGTTTCTACTGGACTGCTATTTGATGTCAGTTTTTCAATATGGCAGTGAATGCTGTATCAGAAAGAAAAACATTCAACAGGCTGTCTGAGACGATCCAGGTATCAACAAACGTCAAGTCGCTCTAGAATATCGGACATCTCATAGTACCACATATCCGCATCATTTGCAGCGCGCGCAGGGTTTTTCACCCTCTGATCACTCACCACGGAAGAAATTTTACCGATAGTCTATTGCATAAACTGCCGATCTGCTTGTTTCTTCAGTCATTTTTATGGATGAGGTAAACTGAGTCTTATCCATTCACAGTTAGATCAACCAAATGCAGACTACAATTCTACTCCATCAGCTTCTTTTCTCGCACTTCCCGCTAGTGGAACTCGCTTCCATATTCTTGCTTTCCTGGCGGCTACAACCTCCAGGAATTTAAATGCAATGTCAATACCCATCTCTTAACCACTTGACTAGTTCTTTCTACACCACCCTGTATATCCTTTCCTTTCCACCTTTGCAACTGTCATCACACCCGTATCCCCATCATTCTATTGCTCCTTTCTGACTGGTTTGTCTTTCTCTTCACTCTCCACCGATCTAATCATTTTACTCTTATGTAGCCCCCTGCACATCAGTGGCGTTACCGCCTTGCTCGGGGTGATATGATTAAAAAAAAAGAAAAAGAAAAAAACATTTAAGAAAGACTGAATAATAAATTTACACAACCAACATTAGTGGGTGGATCGAAATCCCCATGATACAATACATACTAGACACCAGCATAAATTTAGGATTAGTGCCGGCTGAAATTGTAGGTGACTATCTGTTATGCCCATATGTTCTCCCAGTACGTCCTACATGAGCTGTCTACAGGGACTATTTCAAACGTACTTCCAGACATGCTAGTGGATGTACTCCTGCTAATACAAAAACGCAGGTTGTTCATGCGTGATGGAACTCAAGTACATTTTAGTCCCATTGTCAGCGATGCACTGGCTGACATATGCCATGAAAGAATCATAAGTAGCGGAGGATCGGTTCCATGACTTTTGCGTTCCCCCGACCTCAATCCATTAGATTTTTATGTGGGGCCCATCTAAAACAAATGTTTTATGAAACAGACAATAATGCAGAGACGTTTCAACAACCTGGCATGGGGTTCTGCTAAATCATTCGACATCGCGTGTGAGGATTTGAAATTGTACGCCAGACAATAATCTGGCAGAATCAAGCAAAGGACATTTTAAAGTTACAGCTATGACTTGCTGTGTTGAGGTACGACGACGGATTTTTAGACATGTTGTGGTGCAGTGGTTATCGGAACGAGAAATCGGGAAGCCGAGTTCAAATTCCAGTTGAATTCTTTGCATTCACTTATGCACAAATGCTCTTGGGAAAGGTATTGATCCATCTCTTCCAATAGGACAGATTTGGTTTGTAGCCTTGGCTGGCAAGCAGTCTACTGCGGAAATGGCAATCTTCTGCCCAGTCAATCATATCTCTTTCGAGACATGATCGCCAAAAGCGTGGATCACGTATAGCACTTAACTGACTGACTTATATGGACATTTTACCTTGTTTTGTAAATATATTTTGGGATTTTATCTTGTATTGTACATTTAAAAGCGTCTACCGTAAACTTTTAGTTTAATAACTTAAAAACAAAAAAAAAATTGCAGACATATAATTGTCTTTGTTTTGGTGCGAGGAACCCGCCCTTAAAGTTTGTAAAAATATTTTTAAAACACCCTGCAAGTATGTGTACTGAAAGTATATATATATATATATATATATATATATATATATATATAGGTATTACCGGCCGTAATTCTTAGGCCTCCCCAGTTTTTTTTTAATGATGTATTTCATACTATTTTTAGTATTTATTGCCAAGTGGATAATTCTAAATGAAAATAGAATGGTTCTTTTGTTATTATTACTTTGTAAAATTTTACAAGGCAGCCAGGAAGCCTTTGCTTCGGCCAGCCAATAAGAAGAGAAAACTAGCATGGGGAAGAGACCGCAAAAACTGAACACCAGAACAGTTCATTTGCTGCACATGTTATTGTGCAGTATTAACATTTCATTGAAAATTCTTCACTTGACAATAAATACTAAAAACAGTATGAAGTACATCATTTCTCTTTAAAAAAAATGGGGTGGCCTAATAATTATGACCGGTAGTGTATATATATATATATATATATATATATATATATATACCAGAGACGGTAAACTCTGACATCAAAATCCTTTGATCAACCCTGTACTATACAGTGTATTTAAGACCTGTGAGAGGCCAACTCCGTGATAATATAACAAGCAATCATCATAAACACCTAACGCGTGGCACGCAGTGCATCGGTGTTGGCTATGTTGTTTTGATAGAAAGATTGTGCTTTGTGCCTTACAAGAAACTGACTACTTTAAACAAATCTCAGTGCAGGTTGATTGGTAGCTGAATGACTAATAGTTTAGTACAAGTGCATGCAGGACAGAAATCCCGTGCATAAGTATAAAATGAAGGGCACTATCCACTGCTAACCCTCATTTATCGTTTAAGAGTAGAGAGTCAAACATTATATATATATATATATATATAGTCATCCGCAGACAGATCTGTTTCGCTGTATCACAGCTCATCAGTACGTCTAGACATCCGATTGCTTTTATGCAGGATTGAAACCCGACCGAATCGGTGTCTGTCGACGATTTTACCTCTGAGCTATGGGCCCCCGGTAGAAGGCGGCAGACTTTTAGCCTATGATGTATCATACGCCAATAGTTAGAGTGCTCTAATTCATTATTGAATGAGCGATGCGTAGATGCTATAGTAGCTACTGTTATATTTTACAAATATATATATATATATATATATATATATGTACACATACACACTCACAATAAGTTCAACAGCAGTTCTATGACCGGTGTGTATGTGTGTAGGGTTACTGTGCAATTGAGCAACTAGAAGACATTCACTTGTTTCTCCGATCTTCCTCAGTTGTCTGCGAATATCTGAGTCTCTTCACTCAGGCACAGAGGGCAGACATCGTTTAAGTTCATCAATCTCCATAGTTTTGATTGAACAATATTGACACACCTAAAAACGCATTCTTTAACTACAACCCCCTATTTTCCTAAATAACCATGAATTCATCTTATACTTTCAAAATAAATCATTATAACCATTTATTTTAACATATCCTCTGAATAAGAACTATTGTTCTGAAACCTGAACATTTTTGTGTAATGATATAATGCTTTTATAAACCGTTGCAATAACAATAATATATATATATATATATATATATATATATATATATATAAAGCAATCTGTGAGTGTGTGTGACTGTTCCCTATGCACGCCTACATTTTTAAGCTACGCCATTCAAACATTCTAGGAACACATATCTACAGGGAAGCCAGGTCGACACATACTTTTTGAGTTTAAGCACAACAATTTTCCCTTTCGCACTTTTTGGCCAATGGTGCAGATTGTTTACATTTGCTCCGTAAAACATCAAAGATTTTCTTGAAAATTTACACAGTTCTACTATAAGCGTCTGTGAGTGTTCTTAGTTAGGTTTTGTGTCGTGGTATCCCCGATAAATATCGAAAATCAATAATCGAAAAAAATTAGGTTATAGAAGGAGTGGTCCGATTTTAATCAAATTTGATACACTCATAGACAAAGACATAAGAAACGATATTCATAAGTTTCAAGGATGTAGTTCTTCCAATAGTGCAGAAAATCGATAATATATATCTATATAAAAGGGAAGATGTTTGTGTGTGTGTCTGTTTGTCTGTATGTCCTGTATACAAAACCACAATTTTTATCCGATTCTCACCAAACTTCACACAAATATTCTTTAGGCTGAGTCTGAGCTCCAGGACCATCGATTAGTTTTAAACTTTCATTGCACCCGAGAAACGCCGGGCTATACTGCTAGTCTAAGATAAATATGGTTGCTAGATTACGTCACAGAAATCAAATCACGTGTCAAACGCGACTAAAAAAAAAAAAAAAAATGAGCCTTTACATTTAATTTTTATTCCGATGTTTTAAAAATTCATTTGGTCAACAAAAAATGTGAATATTTTTCCATGTAATTTTGAAACAAGAGAAAAACTTTAAAAAAAAATTCTTAACTGATAGCGTAATAGTTTTTATATTTCTAATTTCAGTAAAACAAAATAAATAATTTTTATTTTTATGTTTAATTCATTTAGTCAACAAAAATGTAAATATTTTACTCCGTAATTTTGAAACAAAAACATACGCATTGTTGTTTACAATGTCACACAAAACATCAAATCAATTTTACGCAAAACAAAATAAAAATTCTTTTTAATGGAATTTTTGAACAATTTTTTATAATTATTTTTTTTTATATAACCGAGTCCTACTACTAAAATGTTCTGAGTTGCACGGGCAACGCCAGGCTATGATGCTAGCATATATATATATATATATATATATATATATATATATATATATATATAAAGCAAATTTTCTCTTTTCATAGATTTCTCGAAGATTTATCATATTTTGTAATATAATTGTGTCCAAACGTAAACAAAGAAAGCTTTTATAATAGTTTTTTATTAATCCAATATTTGTATGACGTTAAACGATATTTTTAATGCATACTCATAGAAAGAACTTATATATATATATATATATATATATATATATATATATATAGGAACATCGGAATGATGATTGCATTGAAGCGTGAAAAATGACAATCTTCAGACGCACACACACGTGGCTTTCTATTAATAAGAAATATTTCTTAAGTGAAATTTTCCGCGGTCGAATAGAGATTAATGGTTCATTTATTATTTTCATCTTTGCTTTAAGTTCTTTCTTTTTAATCATTTAATTTCAAACAAGGCGATAATGCCACTAAGACGCAAAATGTGAAAAAGAATGAGAAAACTTTAGAAGGAACTGGAAACTCAATCCAAAACAAGAAATAAGGAATAAATTCCTATTCTTGTTCAATAGATAGGAAAGGAGTCTGAACAGGGCGATAGGGGCAACGTCATTTGTTTTTTTACGTCCTCATATCGGTTTCTTACGGTAACCTTCCGTCAGGGTTGAGAGGGAAACTTTCTTATACTAGCTGTTCTCGTCTCTTGCTTTCTTACACTTTTTTCCGTCTTTCCTAGGAATTTCAAAATTTAAAACGATTGATTTTGATTTCGGTATATGGATCCGTTCTACTGCTTCTCACTCGCAATAGCTCAACCAAAAAGTGATCTCACGCGTTCCTGAAAACAAAAAAAAACAAAAAAAAAAAAAAACTACACAGAAACTCACCTAAGAAATAGAAGTAGACACACCAAGAATCGTGTTATCATATATAGCAACATAATAAATAAATAAATATATATATATATATATATATAATATAAACAAAAAACAGAATAAAGGAAAAAACAAACATAAAAATACTCCCCCGAATAAATGTCTTTTGCTTTGTTTTGTCAAATATATCCAAGTTATTTAAAGCTGAATTCTGTTAGATCGCGTTTGAATAAGCGCGTGCGCGCGCACACACACAGCTTCCGTTTGCACGAGGGTCAAAAAAGTGCAGATTTTTTTTTTTAATCATTTCACCCCAAGCAAGGCAGTTTTACTGCCACTGTTGCGCAGGGGGTTACATAGAGGAACGTGATGAGAAAGAGTGGTTAGTTATAGGAAATGTCGGGAGGAGGGTGATAAACGGATGAGGATACCGAGGATGGGGGTGGGGTAGATGGTAAGAGTGTTTGAGAGAATCGGTGCGAGTTAGTGTGATAAGAGTTGTCTATTGACCTTACAATTAAATTCTTGGAGATTGTAGCTGTCGAGAAAGCAAGTATATGGCAGGGAATTCCACAGGCGGGAAGTGCGAGAAAATAAGTTGTTAGAGTAGAAATTGCGGTTACATTTTATCAGTTTCACTGTAAAAGGGTGGGACCTTGTTGCTAATCAAGTATCTCATGCAAATTCATACCTAGGTGGCACCAGTGATCTAAGTTCATCGGAGCAGAAGCCGTGAAAGTATTTATAGAAGAGGCACAGAGAAGACACATCACGCCGGTGAGAGAGTGACTGCAGCCGGGCTGCCAAGTCGGTATCGATCACATTACAAATTCTCCGTTGTATTTTGTCAAGAACCCCGAGGAGAATAGCAGGGGCACCCGACCAGATGTGGCAGCAGTATTCACAAGTTACCCATCTTTTGGGATTTGCTCGTTCTACACGTGGATTCAGTCGACGTATTACTGACCCCCAACCGACGTATAAGAAAATGTACTTTCATAAATTGAAATTGAAAATAGCAAGTGTTTGGGTAGGTCTTGGCTTTCATAATGCGTTTAGTAAAATAAAGGAAGGTAAAACAGGTGTTGGGTATTACCTATTTATTATTCTTTAATATTTCGAGATGAAATAGTAAATTTGTAAGTTATGTTTCAAAATGTAATATGATCAGACCAAAGACGTGAAGATTTTTTTAATATTTTAATTGGAAAGCATAAAAAAAAACAAAAAACATTGGAACTGGAGGTTTTTAGGGAGCTCTGTTTTTTACTATTGTGACATTGCTCAAGACCAATCTAATCATAGTTTATATAAAACATTATAAATCCTGTTGCATATTACACGAATAAAATCGAACGGTATGTCTTGCTCTCTGTCAGTTTCACAAAGGATATAGATACAATTTGCAATAAATAAAATTGATTTAAAACGAAGCGAAAGTCGAAATATATAATATTAGATTTATTGCAATAATATCAGTTTGACAGCCCCGCACTGCATATATCAAAAGAAAGGTTAGGGTTATAACTCAAACTTATAAATTCAGCTCGCAATTGGCTAAGATTTAAGCAAAAACAAACACTGTTCTATAGTTGATAGCAGCCATCGATTTATTCTGATGTAGAATGGAAAGAAAAAAAGAGTCGAACAAGAAACGAGATTTTCTTGGGTTACATAATTTGCAAAATTAGAAAGTATGGCCAAAATCGCCTACGTCCTGAAGGGACACGGCACATAGAAGAATGGGGAAAATAGCCGTTTCCATACAAAAAAAAAAACATTTGGCTTTTATTGACCGAAACAATTTGCCTTACTGTCGTTTAAAACTTATAAAATATTTCACTTAAAACGGCTTTTCAGTGAAATAGGTCCCATAAATCCCCTGTTATTTCTGTTTCTGGTATTGAGTGGAGTGTTGCCTTTTGACCTCATCTTCGAGGAAATCTTGAAAGCTAATATTATTTGC
Organism: Ascarosepion bandense; assembly: GCA_037127315.1. Taxonomy (NCBI): domain Eukaryota; kingdom Metazoa; phylum Mollusca; class Cephalopoda; order Sepiida; family Sepiidae; genus Ascarosepion; species Ascarosepion bandense. The sequence continues at coordinate 5,227,422 of JBBBDQ010001351.1, forward strand.
CCTTCTCAGATGTGCTTTCCATTTTTGTTGTTGATGCTGTTGGACATTTTACTAAATTTTCCCTCTATACAAGATCCAAGAGCCACTCAAAGTAGAAGGTTTCTGAAAGAGGTTGCTGTATAAAAGACGAGGGAGTCGTCGTCTTGCGGCCATTGGCAGAGATAGTACTCACTACACCCCTTCAGTATTCCCTGTGCATTTGGAACCCCGGCGCAGTTTTGTAGCGAAATTCATAATCTTGTCAAATAGCTGAATACTTGATGCTTCGCCAGGGCTACCAAGGGTGTTTTTATTGTGACACCAACACTAGATGGGTTGCCTCCAGGTCCCATCCTGTTATTTAACCCATAACTGGAGGGAAGTGACGGATTAATACCTTTCCCAAGGGTACCAGTGCTTAAGTGAATGCAGGATATTCAACTGGAATTCGAACTCGGCTCACCGATTTCTCTTTCCAAGCCGATATCCACTGCACCACGACGCACATCCGTCACTGAACACTTACAGCGCCTGATATTCCCAAGCAGTCACCCATCTAAGTACTGACCAGGCTCAACGTTGCTCAACTTCGGTGATCGAACGAGAACCGGTGTATTCAACGTGATATGCCGTAAGATGAGGGAGTAAGGGGTGCATATTATGAGGATATGTAGAATATATAACAGTTGACGTGAAGATTGTAATGACAGGTTAAGTATACTTTCGGAAGTTTACTCCACAAAGTAACTGTTCTCGGTAAGAAACTAACTGGAACTGCCTCCTTACCAATGGAATATGCATGATTCGACTTTGTGTACATAACATGGAGGATCCTAACTGTAAATGGCTTACTAGAAGAACTAAGGATTGTCGTCGTTTGAACTTTTGTCATGGACATATTGAGGTGTAATTTTTTTGTTATTTGGGAAAGCTTATAAGTTATTATGTAGCAACAGCCGAAAAGACGAAGGATTGTCTTCTTTAAGATTTAGAGTATTCATTCGCTTGGGGTCATTTTATAAATTGAACTGAGAAAGAGGTTGGTTTTCTGCCATATTGCGAATTTGGTCGTAACAACGTCATTGTAATAAGACGAGGTTTAATAAAAATCTCATTTTACCCAAAATGCCTTAAGTCACCGGCAGCCTGACGTGTGCGTTGGATCTCGTCCGTCTAAGCCTGGCGCACCGTTACCGGCTTCCGTGGTTCGCTGCTGGCGTTGCTGCACGTCGTCCGCCGTTTTGCCGTTAGCCTTTGCCATTTCCGCTGCCGCCGCCGCACGCCGATACCACCACCGCAGCGAAACAGTCGAAAACAACAACGATAGGATGTGCGTTGTAGTGCATTGGATATCGGCTCGGAACGAGAAATCGGAGAGCCGAGTTCGAATTCCATTTGAACTCATTGCATTCACTTACGCGCAAATGCCCTTGGGGAAAGGTATTAATCCATCTCTTCCTTCCAGTTTTGGGTTAAATAACAAAGCAGACTGGGTTCTCTAGCCTTTGTTGGCAACCAGTCTACCGCAGAAAGCAATGGCAACCTACTACGGGATAATCTTCTGCCCAGTCTGTCATGTCTCTTTCGAGACATGATCGCCCAAGCGTGCATCACGTATGGCATTTAACTGACTGACCATAAGTATATTTCAAAAATAGTTAATATAAAGGGCAACACTCTTGTAATCATATAAATTGCATTTAGATAAGTTACTACCATAGTTGCATGTTGCAAAAAAGGAGAGACGGTTAGCACCCGCCTTGACAAAGAAGGAATAAGATCATTTGATCTGCCAAACACATATGGGCATTTGCTTCCTACTTCGAAGCAAACCTATTTTTTACGCAGAAAGCAATGGTAACCTACTGCGGGATAATCTTCTGCCCAGTCTGTCATGTCTCTTTCGAGACATGATCTCCAAAGCGTGTTTCACGTATGGCAATTTAACTGACTGACTACCATAGTCCTTCTTCAGTAGTTAGTTTAGTCCATACTGGGTGTGCAAATGCGAGGGAATCCAGATGAATTAGGTAAATAAGTAAAGAATCTTTATTAACTTGATATTTAAATCAGAGTTTTGAATTCAAAGTTAGGTTAGTTAGCACTATTTACATAAGTGCATGATTAGGTTCGGCGGTAGTTGAACATTTGCTAAAGAAAAGAATAATGTGTTCGGTTTTATACCCAAGACATGTTTATAGTACCGAGAACAGCTAATTCTGAATTTCATTTGAAGATCTTGGATCTGTTTATATTAAGTCCTACCAGCCATATCTGTGCAATCGGTAGATGTAGTTAGAGTGCCAAAAGTAATTAGCTAGTAAGTGTTAAATATTTATATAGAATTCGGTCTCTGTATGTTCATTTTAATAGCTGAGTACATTTTCCTTTTCGGCTGTGATGGTTAGTTGATTTTGTTTCGCGGTATGTCAACATCTATGGGGTATTTAATGCTGAAATGTAAATATTGTGAACTCAGCCGTATACCTTCAACTACTGATAAAATGTATTGTCGGTAATTTCACTATAAATAATTTTTTTTAATCGTTTCACCCCAAGCAAGGCCGTAACACCACTGATGCGCAGGGGGCTACATAAGAGTAAAAGATTAGATAGGAGGAGAATAAAGAAAAAGGCGAACCAGTTAGAAAGGAGCAAGAGAAGGATTGGACTACAAGTGTGATGACAGTTGCAAAGATAGAGAGGAAGGAAAAGATATACAGGGTAATGTAGAAAGATCTAGAGTCAAGTGGTTAAGAGATGGGTATTGACATTGCATTTAAATTTTTGGAGGTTGTAGCTGTCAGGAAAGCAAGAATATTGAAGAAACTTCCACATGCTGGAAGTGCGAGAAAAGAAGCTGGGGAGTAGAATTGTCGTCTGCATTTGGTTGATCTAACTGTGAATGGGTGGGACCCAGTTGCCATCCTGGTTGCACAAGTAAACTCCTATGGCAGGGGCACCAGTGACTTAAGTTCGTTGGAGCAGAAGACATGAAAATATCTATAGAACAGAGGGAAGCCATATCCCGTCGGTGAGAAAGCGGCTGGAGTCGAGCCGCCAAGTCGGTACCTATCACATTACTGATCCTCCTTTGGAGCCTGTCGAGAATTAAAATCTATTGCTAGTAGTTTTACGATAAAAATGTAGTTTTATACTTTCATAGTGTTTTGTTTTTGCTTTAGACTTCTCTATTTGCCTATAGCTGGGACCCTAACAGGTGCAACCACTCAGTATGAGCTCTGATGCGAGAGCACCGATGAATCTGTTTCGCTGTCGTTTTTGTTAGTCGTGTCGTATTTCGACAATATGGTGATGTTATTTAATTTTTGTTGTTGACCCTCTTTTTTCTTCCTATCCGTTTTTGTCACTTTAACAGAATTTTACATGCCTGCTAAAATATATTAATTAAGTTTAATTAAACTATCCTAGTTATTGGCAATAGTATCAATCAGTAGGCATTCTTATTTATAAGGTCTTGCAGATGCAGAATGTGCGTCAAAGGTAATGGTTATCGGTATGTAAATTGGTGAGCAGATTTCAATTTCTCTTAGGTAAGAGTCTGTTATAAGAAAACTAAAAATAGTGCAAAGTAATTTTTATTAACCATTTCACTTCAAGCAAGAGATTACAAGAAGTGAAAAGGGTCCAAGAAGAAACTTATTAGGAAAAAAAGGGCGATAAAAGAGTAGTATTCAAGGATCAGGAAAATAACGATTGACATTGCATTTAAATTGTTGAAGATCAAGGTTGATTGAAAAGCAAGAAGCCGGAAGAGAATTACACGAGCGATAAGTACGAGAGAAGAAATTTTCCCCATAAAACCTATGGTTCAATATATCAATTTCAACTGTAAAATGTAGAGACGTAATTGCCCATCTGGTATTACATTTAAATGTAGTAAAGTTTAAGTAACGGAAAGGTAAGCTAATCATCACACTTACCATGGAAATATTTATAGAAAAATTCATAGGGAAGCTCCATTATGGGACTGAAGCTGAGATATATTACAGATTCGGGTGGGGGGATTTTGTCAAGAATCACTAAATACAGAGCAGAAGCACCATATGTGACAGAAATGTTCGATTTGGCAACAATACTTCATTTTTGGTCTGATCTGGCTTTTGTAGTGATAGAGCATGGTAGGTGGTGTCTGGTACTTTCTGGGAGGTACAGGGAACCGACTGCTTTTACAGCGTGTTTAGCGATGGCCCGTACACACAAGCTCCACTGGTGTGAGTTTGAGTTTAAACATAAGTTCCGGGCAATTGATTGATTTTGCCGGTATATCAACCTACACCAGTTATTTAATGCCGAAATCTAAATATTTTGGACGTAATTTTATGCTTTCAGCAACAGATATTTTGTATATCATTTTATACTTTTAAGATAAATATGGGTTTTAAATATATAATTTATAGATCATAAAATATATTGTTGTCAATTGTACTATAAATATGTATTTTTATCTTTAAGTGTTTCATTGATTGTGATTTTGCTATAAAAGTGTATTGTTGGTCATTTTATTATAAAAATGTACTCTTGATTTTTGCATGCTAGTTCCCTATTTACCCATAGCTGGGAACCTAACAGGTGCTATCACCGTGGGTTAGGGTGGATCTGGGAACATCCAGTCTCCCAATCAGAGCCCTTCAACATTCGAGATAAGAGGAGGGGGACATGTTTTCTTTCTCCATTTCAACAAATGCAATGATCGTTATTTTGCTATAAAATGTATTGTTGCTCATTTTATTATAAAAATGTGCTGTTGATTTTTTTTTCTATTTGTCTATAGCTGGGAATTGTATTGTGGCATATGAAGGATTGGAAGGAGATGGATGGGTTCTTGTGGTGAATGGGTAAATTGTAATGTGTGATTGGGTCGTGATAGTGTTTAGCTAGGTATAGGATAGTTAAGCGAGAACCAACCTCTCCCTCTCTCCTTTTAAGCCTTGTGCCATAATTTTGTATTTTATACAAAATAAATAGAGTGTTTAGCTAGGTATAGGATAGATTACTGATGACCAACCTGGGTTTTTTTGCCCCCCCCCCCCCACACACACACCCAATTCGGCTTTGTGCCACAATTTTGTACATTTGTATAAAATAAATATTGCCTATAGCTGAGAGTCAAACAGATGCTACAATCCAAGGTTACGTTAGACCTAGGAACAACAGGAATTGATTTCACGCTCTTCAAAACCTCCAGTCTCCCGACCAGAAGTCTTGCTGCCGGATATAGTTTATCATCATACCCAGAGCGAATGTTCCAAGCAAAGAACCTCGTTCAGAATGCAACCATTCACCAGGACCGAAAAAACAAATACAGGTTTTGACTTGTGATGTTGAAGTGTTATTTGCTTGGTTTTGTAGGGATGGAATATTACAAGACAGTTCTTCCCCATTGGGTTGCGCAAGCAAAGTCAGACGATAGATCAGCTGTCGGGTTCCAGTCATCATTTTTTTAAATCATATCATCCCGAGCAAGGCGGCAATAAGAGTGAAAAGATTGGAAAAGAGAAAGCCGGAAACCACATCCTAAACAGGGAACAAGGGATGAGTCTCTACACCTGTTCAATAGACGTGGGTGGAGTGTGAACCGGGCGATAGTTTTGTCTATCTTCTCCAATTGAAAAAAAATAAAAAAAATAAAAATAAAAAAAATCAAAAAAAATCTAGATTCTAATAGGGGCAACCATGAACACTAGTATCGTCTGCATATATATTCACTAGTAATCTGAGAACGGTCCTTAGCAGATCATTAATATATAGCAGAAAATGGGTAGTTACAGACCACGAAGGCTTGCTTTGGAGACGACTGCATTGATCTCATAGACGTCTGACTACTGCCTATCAACAATGACCTTCATGGGTCTACCCGAGAGGAAAGTGAATTTAACAAACTCGGGTGGATTTCAAAGCCTGCTTGATGGTTTCTCGTTCCGAGCTGCTAACCTTTACAGCGTCTACGCCGCTAATATTTAAAAAAAATTCTAAACCTAGACAAGCTGATTTGCCAAAGAAGTTAAACTGTTTGTTAAGCGACTAGGAAATCTGGAAATAATACAAGCTTACAATTTCTCATCCGAAATCTTTGAAATTGGACACTTTCCTGAAAGTTGGTGCCTCTTTTTGAAGTCGATTTAAAGTTTTGAGTAAGCAGAGATACCAGAAAAATGTTTGTGGCATTGATCTAATTTGAATTGCATTAAATTTTATGGGTTGTCACGTTGTTTTTTACTACGGAATTTGATTATAGAATTTCGAATGAGAGTTTGTGAACCTGTAAAATAGGAAATATTTATGGCTTAATAAACCACAGATATAAGCTATGTACCCATAAATCTAATTGACTTCTTAAATTACGAAGCACCAGCGAATGAAATTGGAGTATTCTTTAAAACCCGAAAGAAAACGAGCATTATTAACGTTCGTTGCTGTGAATTCGCTTACAATGACTTATAAGAGCAACTACACCAGGAACCCATTTTGTAATTATCTTATACGCAATAAGTTATTAGTGTAACTTATTCGGAATAATTTTGGACAGTTCAAGAATCGTACGATATATACGAGACGTATTTCGAAAATAATTTCTCATTTATTTCCACTGAAACTACAACATGTTGAGGCCGAACAATGAGATTGTTAGAAAACTTCAACTACAAATCAATATAATTTCCAAATACTGACAAAGACGTCTAAATTAAAGGAACCTGGTATTTCCAAGCGGTCATCCTTCTAGCTAGTGATCAGGCTTCATTTCGCATAGAACAAGATTACTGCAATTATCCGCATGTAATACTCATATCTAACTTCAGAATAAAAAATTCCGTAAAGTTGTATCTCTTATAGACTTAATTTTTAGAATCTGTAGCGCCTAAATTTAAAATTTTTTTTCAACTTCTTTTAAGAATTCATTGGGTTTACAAGATGTTCTAAATGCAACATTTACATGTTATTTACATTGTTATAATAGTATTTTTTAGTGGATATTCATATTTAAGTAGACGCCTCGTTTATTTTAAACATTGTATTCATTTGCTGTAGGTTACTAGGGTTAACAAGTAGCTGATGAAGGCTGGAGGCCACAGTGGCCGAAACGTTGTGATAATAACAATAAAGATAAAGACAATAAAAATAATAGCAATAAAGATAAAGACATTCGGCTTGTAAATAACGATAACTCATATTAACAAAATTTCAAACAGAAAGTCTTCTTAATCCTGTCGGGAAGCAACTGTATTTTGACTTTTTTGACATGTAAATATGAACGACAGAGTGCTGAATAGCTATGGGTCGGTTCACGTAAAATATTAACAAGGGAGTGTCCAAAATTTATGGGCTGGTTAAAAAAAAAATATGAAAAAGGGTGTGTTGAAACGTTATTGACCGTTTAACTTAAAATATTAACTAGGGGGTACCCAAAATTTGTGGGCTGGTTTAAAAAAGTATAAAAAAAGGGGCGTTGAAAAGTTATGGGCCGGTTCACTTCAAACCTATCAAACATCAATATTTTTTTGTAAGAGCTTCTTGGACCTACATATAATATTTTACCATTTCCCTTTAAAAAAAAAAAAGCAATTAAAAATGAATGACTAAAAATAAAAAGTATTTAAAAATAATTTACTACTACTACTACCAATAATAATAAAAATACCTCAATCAACGTCCCATAATGGTTGTTACATTTGCATACATACAGTAAATGTAACAACTATTATGGGACAGAGGTCGTATATAACAGTCAACACAAGAGGAAATAAAAAGAAACTCGCTTTATCAGAAATTATGCTGAGGATACCGTGGACTTATCGTGTGAGTAACGACAAAACTTTAGAGAAAATGGAAACAAAAAAGAATCTTACAAGAGACAGGAAAATTTCACTAGAAACAAAGAAGAGAGTACGAAATTGCTATGTGATGTAAGTTCTTCAATATGGTAGTGAATGCTGGACTATATAATCAAAGATGAAGAAAAAACCTTAAGCAACTGAAATGTGGTTCTACAGAAGGATGCTGTGGATATCATGGATCAAGCCTGTGAGCAATAATGAGGTTTTAGAAAGGATGAAAATGAAAAGGAAATTAATACTGAGCATCAGGAAAAGACAGCTAAAGTTCCTGGGACATGCAATGAGAAAGGAGGGCTTGGAGAACTTGATACTAATAGGACAGATATAGGGGGAAAGAGACAAGGGAAAGCAGCGGATAACATTTGAAGGGCCTGAGCAGTTGGATGACAGAACGGGGTTTGTGTTGTGTAACAAGAGAAAGCGTGCTAAGAGCCACCAGGGATAGAGAGATGTGGAAGTCCATGATCGCCTACGTCCTGAAAGGACAAGGCACATAAAAGAAGGTATTGTAGGGGGAGTCTAGTCGCTATAGTCGATGAGACTATAGAAGTTCTTAATGAGGAAGGAAGGCTTGAAGAATCTGATACCCACGAGTCAGATAGAGGGAACGAGAGACAGGGGAAAGCAACGGTAACATGTTTGAAGGGGAGGTGGATGGCAGAGCGGAGTTTGGGTGGTGTAACAGGAGAAAACGTGCTAAGAGCTACCAGGGATAGGGAGACGTGGAAGTCCATGATCGTCTACGTTCTGAAGGGACCTGGCACATAGAAAAAGAGACAGTTGAAATTTCCAGCGCACAAAATGAGGAAAGATGACTTAGAAAATCTTATACCCACAGGAGAGTTTCAAGGCAAGAGGAGCGGAGAGAAAGGAAATAACACATAACATACTTAGTGATCTTGGGTAAATGGATGGCGGGATAAGGTTGAGGAGAAATAACAAAAAGACAAAAATTACTAAGAACTACAAAGAACAGGAAATTGTGGAGAGCCATGATCGTCTACGTCCCGAAGGAATATAGAAGAATATCAGAAATTAAATCGACTGTAAGTTTAGCTTCGATGTGAGAAGGAAGTTACTTAGGATGGTCACTTAGAAGTTTGCGAAAGAGGAATCAGCGCCTGAAAAGTGATGTCTGCTATCACATTCTATAATCTAAGGAAAATATTTCTGGAATTTTCTCACACAATTTAGGGTAAATTTCACACGGAAAAGGGCATCTGCACTTACTTAACCACTCTGAAAAGACAAATCAAATCAGTTGGCTTCGTAAGAGTATTTCAATGGAGGTCACAAAACACGTGAGTTGCGTTTACATTTTTTGCACTAATAGTTATAAAACGAACAAACAAAAACAATTTTATTTAGAGCAAAAAGAAAATGAAATGAAGTAAAATATTAATATTCCAATCGTCTGTTTTGTTTTTGATATGTAAAACGGGGGATTTCAAATTTCTGTTTACTATATTGCACCTTGTCAATTATCGATTCGAACCGTAAAACAACATAAGACAGTTCCCTACCTGGTAGGCGAAGCTAGTTAGCGCATACTTATGAAAAAGGGAAAAAACGAAGTCAATGTTACATTTGCAAAACTTTGAAAACTTTGACACCCCAAAATACAAATGTTGCATTGATGTCGGCCTGAAAACTGGTGATGAAATACTCGTCTGTTGTAGTAAATACTCGTCTGTTGTAGTTTGCTTATAAATGCTGAAGGAGAGCGTCCGTGATTCACAGAACGCACTCATGTCAACAATGCTTATTACAGACATGTAATCTTTAAAAAATAAAAAATGGTTTCGCATTCTTTATTCTTTTGCTAATATTTTCTTTCAGACATATTATTAGATACAGAGTAAAAAAAAAAAAATCTGACCGCCTACACAAAACATATATTGCTGTTATTACTTCTAAGATGAATTCTTTTCAGTTATTCAAGGCGAGGCTATTTACGAAGCTAGCTTAATACGGAACGAACTATAGGTAACGAGAGGAGGTAAGATTATGTTGCACCGAAATTTCAAGTGTAGTTGGTTCTTTTACCTTAAAAAAAAAATACAAAACACCATTCTAAAATCAGCCCGATTTCTACTTCAGCTCGAACTAACAAATCAATGGAAAACGTGAACCTACCCCAGCCACTAAGCCTAACCAAAATACGAACTATCCAAAATATATATTTAATTTATTATTGCTTCTAATTTTGAGAAACACATTAAAGTTCAAACGTTTTTTCAGATAATTTAATATCTTCATCTTTCGTCTCGGCATTTATTCTTTCTGCTAGGGGAGGGTACATTTCAAGAAGGCCAGATTGGCTGGAATGTTTTGTTAGCAAATGCACAAAAAAAAAAAAATAAAAAAAATAAAAAAAATAAAAATAAAAATAAAAATATTGTCAAAAAATAAATAAACCAGTGCCCTACAAGTGGTGTGGACCCTTATTTAACACGGAGATTGTCAACGAGGTTAGTAACACCTTTGGGGCGCTATCAACTCTTAAGGAAACAGTAAGATTTCAGGGTGGGCTATAATTTTAAAGGGGCAGTAAGATGATATAACTTTTGAATCATATTTGGAAGCTATCCTATATTATATCCACATTTATTTAACTTTTACATTTTTAGATATTTCGATTTATTTACCTTCAATGGCAAAAAACCTGCAAGTTAATGTCCTATTATTTTTATTATGGTCAAACCCGGTGACTGGCGCCGCTGTAAGGTAACAAAACGCAAATACGTGACATTAACTCTGCTCCATTTACCACTGCTGTGAGTCCGATCCACAAATTAAACAGAAAAATGAAGATGGACATAATCGGCAAATAAATGAAACGAATTTTGTTATTTTTAATCCTTAAATTGGATTTTGACAAAAATGTCGCATACATCATCACCTGGATTTACACACATAGGCACCCCCACCTTCTCCCATGTGCATGTCCCTTTGGGTCGTGGACGATAATAATTCTCCATGACTTCCAATCAATGACTGTCCCTTTACTATTTTCCCCAATCCATGTTCGAACATAAGTAGCTCGTTCGATTCTTCTAGGTTGGAATACATTTTTTCTGCGTCCAAATTTGGCATCAAAATCTGCTTGCCTCTCGTACACCCAGGGTATATATATATATATATATATATATATATTAACAGTAGTACAAACAAATGGGTTAACAGTCCACTGTTCGTAGTATTTACTATTTTGAAGAGTGCTCGATACTTAGTAGAGCCGTATTTATAGCCATATTTTGTCATAAGTGTTTATTATAAAAATATAGTTTATGCAACACAAGAGCTGTTGTGTTTCGGTATAGATTGTCTGATAAACACGACAGCACTTGTGTTGCAGTAAACTATATTTTTTATTATAAACATTTATAATAAAAATATTACTATATATATGATGAAATATAGTTTTAAGGTATGTTATATCCATCAGTTAAATTGCACAATACCCAATATAGAGAGTATGTAAATATACACGACTGCGTTTAAGCATGAAACAGACTGTCGCCTCTGGTTGTGGACTTCAATATGCACTATACACAGACACACACACACATAAGAGAGAGAGAGAGAGAGAGAGATAGGTGCCATATTGTGCGCTCTCCCCGCTGCATATTTGCAGTATATATATATATTTTTTTTTTTTAATCATATCACCCCAAGCAAGGCGGTAACGCCACTGATGCGCAGGGGGCTACGTAAGGGTAAAAAGAATGGAAAAGAGAAAGCCGGAAACCACATCCTAAACAGGAAACAAGGGATGAGCCTTTTCACCTGTTCAATAGATGTGGGTGGAGTGTGAACCGGGCGATAGTTTAGTCTATCTACTCCAATTGAAAAAAAAAGTGTAACTTAGGTGTGGCACAAGGCCATAACTATGGAGCCTCTAGAGAAGATCGAACAAAGTACTGTTGATCGAGCGTGATCAACTTGTTAACCATTACACCACGCTGAAATACTCATACTCATCGTAACTTGGATGATGAGACACATGGCCACAAGTATGGCTCACCCAGTGAGGATCGAATGTCTGTGTGTGTGTGTGTGTGCAGCCATGTGTAAATATACTTACTTAGGTATGCATAGTCCATTTGAAAGTGTTATAATAATAAACGCGATACTAATTTTTAAAGTATGAATTTGAATTTACACGGATAATAAAAACTAAGACAATTCTGAATAATAGTGTAAAAAATAGTGTTAACTCCTCATCCCAGATATTTAGATAAAAGGTTGATTTTTATTTTCAATTAAAAAAAAACAAAAAAAAAAAAAAAAAACTTTCAAATACGATTGTAGTTTTCTTTTTCCAAAGTCGTCTTTATATTCCGAGAAATATTGTAAAAAAGGAAAATCAACAGTAAAATTCGAAGTTTCTGATTGAAATAACCGATTCAAACTTACTTTTTTTTTTCTATGAAATAATTTATATTTTAAAAAAATCTTTATAAAAAGATACTCTAAATGTCGCATTTTTATTGCCGATTTGTGGCAATATATAGAAAGTAAAAATATATCAAATCGTCAACTCAAATAAATATTTGAAAAAGTATTTTTTTGTTTGAAATAAAAGTAAAACACGCCCTGCGCAAAAGCGAAAAAACAATTGAAATGAGAATTTTATGTTCATTGTACATTTTAGTTACAATGTTTTTGATGTTGAAGTTTGACCTTTTTTTCTTTTTTCACGATTTAATTCCTCGTGGAGAAGATCAAAATAACTTTCAGAATGCTTCAAGAGAGTTTTTTTGTTCTTACTTGTTATGGAAAGAATAATAATAAAAACTTAAAAACAGAATCTGCAAAATAGAAAGAAGAAAATAAAAACGAAAAGGGAAAAGACAACTTACGGTGTCGGAGGAGATATCGACGCTGGCATTGTGACCCCGGCCGGTACATAGGTAACCACTTCATTGACCAGATGCATCTTGAAGAAACAGAATGTTATTGTCCTTGTTGAATAATGGAAATGACAATTATTAATTCTCTTTCCTTTCGAATCGGCTCTTCAAAGCGAAAAGAACAACAGTAATCAGTGAAGAAGATTATTTTCCGAGAAAAAGAATTGTTATTGTTGTGTACAAGCAAAGATTTGCTTTTCGAATGCACATCATCTTAATGAATATTTTTTTTCTGTAAGTGAAATAAATGCTGTTGCTTTTTTTTTTTAGATTTTAATTTTTTGCACGCTTTTTTTTAACAAGCGCCCCTGTCTGTATTCAGATACGTGCTTACATACGTGCAATTTACCAATCATTTATTATTGTTGAAAAGAAATATGTACAGAAATTCGTTTGTGAAATTTCACTTTTTAAAAAATATATAAGAAATTAAAAGCAAAAGAAAACAAATGGCTTCCTTGTTTGTTGATATTGGTTCGTTAATCCAGTTTTTTTTTTTTTTTTTTTTTTTTAGTTGTACTACTACTATTACTACTAGGAGGAGTAAAAGACAAGGCAATAGTATAAAAGTTGTAAGTAAAGTTAGAGTTACTGTTTTGCTTTTGAAAGTCGGGCCGTGTATCTCTGTGAAAGAATGCCTGACTCGTCAGGTGTGAGCCGCGACTCAATAGGGACGACGTTGGGGGTTGGTCTCAGTTTGTCGTCTGACTTGTCACAGATACAGACCATCTCGTCCCACTGTAGCTGCGTTGATTTGTCGTCGCCTCCGCTGCTGCTGCTACAATTGGTCTGGGCTTGTTATTTGCTCACGTTTTTCAGCACTAAGTAAAGTTTCTTATTTCGACGTTTTTCGAAACTTTATCTCAGCTTTGAAACCAAAAGCACAGTAAGTTTTTTTTTTCGTGTCATATTCGATTGGATCAGAATATTTTTGGATAATCATAAAATCTTTTCCTGAAGATGAGGACATTCCTTTTATGTCCTGTGTCCCTTCAGGATGTAGGCAATCATAGCCTTCCACATCTCCCTGCCTTTTGTAACTCTCAACACCCCTTCTTCTGTTAAGCCTTCCAGACCCTGCTGCACCATCCATCTGCTTAAGTCCATCAAGTATGTCACGCGTAGCTTTCTCCTTCCTCTACAGGGTGTAAACGATAAATTGGCAGTAATTTTAATCCGCAATGTAGGTTTTTTAAAGCGGCATTATCAGTCTGAAATGTTAGTTTCTGTACTCTTTAGAGTCTGAAGTCCAGATTAGCCACCTAAAAATACTAACAAAATGAGTGCCAGTGTAGAATTTAACCATAGGATGGTTATTGCTGAATTGTTCCGCGCCGGGCATAAGACATCTGACATTATCAGAGACACTGGCTATGCTCCTAGGACTGTTTATCGTATTGTAGCAAACTTAAGGGAAGGTAAAGATATGCAAAGGAAGGTTCACAGCCCGAGAAGTGATAAAATCCCCACCAAAAGGTTTGAAATGATCCATTGCAGCAAATCCATCACAGTCAATGGTTGACGAGGCGAAAAAGCGGAATGTAGCCAAAATGACCATTTCTAATGCAGTACGGAAAGATCTTGGGATGAAGTCATATTGCAGACGACGTCGTAACATTCTTACAGCGAAGTCTAAGACCATTCGTAAAGAGAGAAGCCCCTTGCTGCTCAATCACCTGAAACACCATGGTGGTACCGTTCGCATTTTTGTAGACGAGAAAAAGTTCGTGGTAGACGAAGTCTCCAACAGCAGAAACTCAAGAGTTATCGCCATTGACCCTTCTTGTGTTCCTCCAGTCATGCAGAGTAAACACCCTGCCTCTGTCATGGTGTTTGGAGCTGTTGCCAGCGATGGGAAAGTCAAGTCCCATCACTTCACGGGAGTGGGCCTGAAGATCAATACGGCGGAATATCTCAAGATTCTGGAGGAAGTTCTCTTACCATGGATTAAGAAGAACTATGATCCCAACAAAGTTATGTTAATCCAGGACTCTGCACCTGCTCATGGGTAAAAAACAGTGCAGACCTTTTTGAAGAGAGAGTTGCCGCTTTTTGTGCCCTCAAATATCTGGCTCTCTAATTCGCCAGATTTGAACCCCTGCGACTATTGGTTATGGGGCGATGTTGAGAAAGAAATGCTCGCCCCCATAACAGTGTGGCCTCCATGAAGACCTCCATAAGGCGAGCATTCCGCGCTATCAAGAAAGAGTCAGCTGTCAAGGACTGTCGTGCTTTTAGGGCTCTCATTCAGCAAGTTGGGGACGCTGAAGGTGGACACATAGAATAAAAGGTTTGTATTTAATAAATTCTTAAATGTCTTTAAATGTCTCTTTCATATCAAGGTTTAAAGTCTGAGATCTCAAACTGCCAATTTATCGATTACACCCTCTATACGTCCTGTGAGTAACAGATTCTCCAAGCCCTCCTTTCTCATTATATGTCCGAGAAACTTCAGCGGTCTTTTCTTGATGCTAAGTATCTGTTTTCTTTTCATTGCCTACCGCTCCAGAACCTTATCGTTGGTATACTCAGCATCCTTCTGTACAACCACATTTCAGCAGCTTCAAGTCTTTCCTTTATCTTTGATGAGATTGTCCAGCATTCGTTGTCATATTGAAGCACACACTACAGATAAAATCCGGCAATCTCTTTATTGTTTTCAGCGACATTTTTCTGTCTCTACTCTATTCAGTTTTAGGAATGCATCCTTGGCCATGCCAGTACACCTTCGGATCTCAGTGTCACACTTCTTTTTTGTGCCATGACCTTGAAGGACGTAGACGATAATGGCTTTCCACATCTCCCTATCCCGGGTGGCTCTTAGCACGCTTTCTCCTCTTACACCACACAACCCTCCTTCCGTCATCCAGCTGATCAGGTCCTTCAAATATGTTATCCGCTGCTTTCCCCTGTCTTTTTTCTCTCTATCTGGCCAGTTAGTATCAGGTTCTCCAAGCCCTCTTTCCTCATTGCATGTCCCAGTGTGACACGATAATTTTGGATAAATTTAGGTAATTTTTCCGAGTCAGTCAGTTAAGATGAGTTAAGTGAAGGGAGTTCAGCCGGTCGTGAGCTTGAAGTAAGGATCTCCGTTCGTCTTGTTTCGTTCAGTTCGGATTTGTTGATTAATTAGTGTTAGAGCTGTGTGTCACATTCGCCTGCCCCAACCGACAAGGCTAGCTCTAAACGAATAAAGCATCCTTTTCAACTCATCCAAGTTGTGGAAGTTCGTTCCTTATAGTCAATCTTGTACCCCCAGCTGTTCGTTCGACATTTTCAACAAACTCCCGGCAAAATCACAGCGTGGAGAACGGCCGCCGGAGAAATTGTTAGGACGGACCGTTGGGGTGTTACACCAGTAACATAAGCTGTCACTTCCTGATGCTCAGTATTAATTTCCTTTTCGTCTCCATCCCTTCTAAGACCTCAGCATTGCTCACAAGCTCGGGCCATGATATTCGCAGGATCCTTCTGTAGAACCACATTTCAACTGCTTCAAGTTTTTCCTTCATCTTCGAAGATATTGTCCAAAGTTCACTGCCATATTGATGAACCGGCATCACATAGCAATCTAGAACTATCCTCTTTGTTTCTAGCGAAATTGTCCTGTATCTTAATACTTTACTCAGATTCTGGAATGCACCCTTGGTCATGCCAGTACGCCTTCAGATCTCAGTGTCACACTTACTTTCCGCTATTGGAACATTTCTCAGGTATCTGATGGGGGGCAGTACACATTCCGTAAGGATCTAGTCCTCTCTTCATCCAGCGAAATCTTTCTGTCTCTCGATACTCTATTCAGCTTCTGGAATGCATCGTGGGACATGCCAGCACGACTTCGGATCTCAGTGTCACACTTACTGTCCTCTATTAGAACACTTCTCAGGAATCTGATGGGTGCAGTACACATTTCCTAACGATCTCTAGTCCTCTCTTCTTCCAGCGAAATTTTTCTGTCCCTTAATAATCTACTCAACTTCAGGAATGCATCCTTAGCCATGCCAGTACGCCTTCGGATCTCAGTGTCACACTTACTGTCCTCTATCAGAACACTTCTCAGGTATCTGATGGGGGCAGTACACATTTCATAAGGATCTCTAGTCCTCTCTTCTTCCAGCGAAATATTTCTGTCTCTCGATACCTTATTCATCTTCTGCAATGCATCCTTGGCCATGCCAGTACGCCTTCGGATCTCAGTGTCACATTAATGTCCTATATCAGAACACTTCTCAGGTATCTGATGGGGGCAGTACACATTTCAGAACGATCTAGTCCTCTCTTCTTCCACCGAAATATTTCTGTCTCTCATTACTCTACTCAGCTGCTGGAATGCATCCTTGGCCATGCCAATTCGCCTTCGGATCTCAGTGTCACACTTACTGTCCTCTATTAGAACACTTCTCAGGTATCTGATGGGGGCAGTACATTATTTCATAACCATCCAGTCCTCTCTTCTTCCATCGAAATATTTCTGTCTCTCAATACTCTACTCAGCTGCTGGAATGCCTCTTTGGCCATGCACGTACGCCTTTGGATCTCAGTTTTACATTTACCGTCCTCTATTAGAAGATTTCTCAGGTATCTGATGGGGACAGTACACATTTCATAACGATCCAGTCCGCTCTTCTTCCCGCGAAGTCTTTCTTTCTCTCAATACTCTACTCAGCTTCTGCAATGCATCATTGGCCATGCCCGTTCGTCTTCGGATCTCTGTGTCATATTTACTGTCCTCTATTAGAACACTTCTCAGGAATCTGATGGGTGCAGTACACATTTCCTAACGATCTCTAGTCCTCTCTTCATCCAGCGAAATTTTTCTGTCCCTTAATAATCTACTCAACTTCAGGAATGCATCCTTAGCCATGCCAGTACGCCTTCGGATCTCAGTGTCACACTTACTGTCCTCTATTAGAACACTTCTCAGGTATCTGATGGGGGCAGTACACATTTGAGCGGCGTTTTCTGATGTTACATTTGCGAGACTGATTTATGACCTTGGCAATACGACCCCAGATTAATGACCTTTGCTAATACCACTTGCTATTTTTTGCATATTGAGACACTTCGCTACTCCGTTTCCAATTTTTGTTTCTCATTTTTGAAACACATGAACGAAACAGAATGATCTTTTTAACTGTTTTTCGTGATTTTTCAACAACGGTCTCACTTTTCGAAGAACGCTGCCTTTTTTCTGCATCCAGTCATTCATGAAGCGTCATCTAAAACCTAACCAGGCGTGGGTAGACGGTTTGTAGAGTAGGGTGCGTGTTCCTTGAACATCGGGAGTCAGCAGTGAAGCGTAGGGAGCTGGTTAATGTTTCTTTGGTTCGGCCTTGAGTAATATTACCCGAACTCCCTACAGCTTACAAGTTTTGTCAGGAATTATTATCATCAGAAGCTTTTTCATCAGAATGTTGGTTGTCGGTTGAAATATGTGGAATAATGTAAGAAGAAAAATATGCATTTTGTATTTTAAAATAGAAATTTATTAAAGGAAAGACTAACATAATTTGTAGGAGTTAATGTGCAATTAGAAACATCATTAAGATGTTAAGGGTAGAGTTCGTACAAAATGTTTGTAGTAGTAATTGTTGAATTAGATAAGGAAAAGAGAGCGAGGACAATGTCCGAGTCGTTTGAAGTTGAAAGTTACATTTTTTTGTTGTCTTTCTCGCTGTTTCCATGTTTCTTGACATACGCTGAGTCATTTATATAGCTCTTTTGAATTTCACACTGGATCGTCAAGTTCTTCCAAGTCGCTCTCATTGGTGAAATATCATTTTAATACCTACTTTCGAAATCTGGTTTCGACGTTTTCGTTAAGCAGATGGTCAATCCTTTTTCTATCTGGGAAAACCAGGATTTCACACGTTGTGATTTTTTGTAAAAGTGAAGAAGAGGGTTGATTTTAATTAATTTCTTACCCCGCTACAGTTTCAACGGTACAAGTAGGTTTTTACTAAGGTTATAACGAATAGGTTGCTTAGTAAAAAAAAAAAAACTCTGAAAGAGAATGGTCTTAGACTGGAGCATGATTATGCTCACTGTACGGCAGGTGTTCCAGTTCGAGTGATGATAGTCGTTTAAACGACATTAGTTCTTTTGGGGTTTTGGATTTAGTTGTACTAGCGGTTAATTTTGAATACAACTTTGTCATTAAACCTTTTTACAAGCTTGTTGATGGAATTAACTGACTAGGGAAAAAATTGGTTTGTCAATACTCAAATACAAATTTTCCTCTAAGATCAACTGATTAACATACTGAGTTCTTCACAACATTTTCATAGATGGTAGGATTATTTGACAGTGTTTAGATCCGCTACAAGTAATATGTGACAGGTTGCTTTGGGTTACATGGTATAATAAGCAGAATATAATTTGTGAAATTTAAAAAAAATTAAGATTGTTACGATGTGGAGGAACGATAACAACCGATTTTAAACTTGAAGTTAAAATTATGGTGTTCCAGGAAGTACTGAATTTTTGTCACTAAAGAAGGGAGCTTGTCTGAACGTCTGCATTGGAAATAATAATAGCGTAGGCATAGGTTTACGACATTGCATATGTGATAAAAGTGGGGGGGTGCCGTATGGAAAATGATTTATCACCAACAAAGCCGCGTAATCGATTAAAAACAAAGATTGGCCAGCTTCAGCTCAGATATAGCAGCAATACTCCATTTATGGTCTAATCTAACTCATTTATGGTCATTTATTCTCACTAAGGATGTGCTTTGTTGTGCAGTGGTTATCGGCTCGGAAGAACAAATCGGGGAGCCGAGTTCGAATTCCAGTTGAATTCTTTGCATTCACAAATACCCTTGGGAACAGTATTAATCCGTCTCTTCCCTCCAGTTATGGGTTAAATAATAGGACAGATTGGGTTGTGAAGCCTTGGCTGGTAACCAGTCTACCGCAGAAAGCAATGGCAAGCTACTGCGGGATAATCTTCTGCCCAGTCAGTAATGTCTCTTTCGAGACATGATCGCCCAAAACATGTGTTACGTATGGCAATTAACTGACTGACTTCTAACTAAAAACTTCTCATCCTCTTGCGCACCTTACTACTAAGACACAAGGGTTTACTGAGTGTGAAATAAGTAAGTAACAAATAATATTAATGAGCCAGACAAATAGAAGATTAGTCAGGAAAACAGTAGATAACAATTGACATTGCATTTTAATTTTTGAGGAACAAAGTTGACTGGAAAACCTGAAACCGGAAGAGTGTTGAAGAATCGAGGAATGAGAGAAAAAATGGTTAGTTTGGAACTTAAAATTCAACTGTAAAACAATGAGACTTTGTTGTTAATCTCAAAATGCGCTTAAATTAATAAAGTTAAGGTATTTAGAGAAGACCTTATCCGCACAGTTGCCATTGAAAGCATCTATAGAAATGATACATGGAGGTAACTTTAGGGCGAAAAAAAGTGACTGAATCCAAAATGTTAATAACATTGTAGAGTTTTTATTGGATTTTATTAAGAATCTCTAAATTTATAGCAGTAACAACAGACCATATGTGGCAGCAAGATTCAAAGCGTGGACGAATGATGTACTTATAAAAATGTAGCATAAATTCTGGAGAGCAACATTGCATATTCCACTTTGGATGTTGTCAAGAATCTCTAGGTATTTAACAGGATCACCAGACCATATGTGGCAGCAAGATTCAAAGCATGGACGAATGATGTACTTATAAAAATGTAACATAAATTCTGGAGAGCAACATTGCATATTCCACTTTGGATGTTGTTCAAAATATGTGGCAGCAATATTCAAAGGATGGGTGAATGGTAGACTCTTAAATATGTAATATAGATTCTGGGGATAAAAATTGTTCAGCACGACACTGTGAACCAACTTTCTTGGCAACAGACTTAGCAATAGATTCAATATAGTCTTTTCACTTCATATTAGCCGAAAACGATATTTCGAGAAGGTGCAACGAGTCACTCACCTAGAGGTTAGCATCAGCCATACTGATAGCAGGCAGAAAGGAGTCTGAATTGATTAATAGAGAGCAACCTTGTTTTTTTTATTTTTATGTATTTATTTTTGATGCTTAGTAGAAGTCAAGTAGTTCCTTGTGTAATAGAACGAGGGGACCATTTTTCGAGAATTTTTAGCAGTGGTCTGTATAAATGAGTTTAAAAGGTCAGGGGTGAACTTAAATCCCAATTTACCGGAAGAGATTAGTTAATATCGTTCATGAAAGTATTAGAGCAAAGGGAATATAATCATATAGCAACTAGAAATTCGATAGCTTTTTTATATTGTGATGTGAACACTTTGACCATCTCAGCCTGTCTGTAATGAAATGATTAAATGTTAACCCGAGACTTGAATCATTGTTACTTAACATTTCGCCAGTTACTCCATAGTACGCGATAGTAGGAAGCGGGTCCGTCGTCGCTCCCGGTCTGAGACGCAATCCCTACATTGTCCGTGTGAGAGACTGCCTGGCACTGTTGCTTATATACCCATCTGGCCATCATCCTCATTCTCACACTTCATTACCAGATGCAGGTGTTAGGTCAAGTACTACTGTGTTCGGCAACCGAGATTCATTCGAGGCCAGGCATCTGGCGCACCTGGTTTCTTTAATATTTTTCGAGAACTTGAGACATGCCCCAGAGGATGAAAGCGGGGGTTGAAGTAATCCAGTAACTTGACCAAAAGAGTTGTGAGTTCAATACCTGGTCACAGTAGAGGTGAACAAACACTTTGAGTGTTTAGTCGCTAAAGAAAAAATAACTGAAATTGAGATATCCAGAAAAGGCATGGCTCGTGGAACTAGAACAATCTTCCCCAGTGGCCGAAATAAAGGGTTAAGCTCAAAACTTTCTAGTCAAAATTGAGGCTCAGAGAAAGCTAAAAAAAATTGGGTAGTTTTTCTATGCGCTGCGTCCCTTCAGAACATGGCCGTTCCTTGTTTTCTTCGTGTCTACCACATTGCAATTTACGCATGTCTTTTGTCTTTTTCTGTAAGGTTATGCGCTGTTTTTAACAAGCTTGTCACTAATTTGACTGTGATGTACATGCCTCGTATACAGTTTCGTCATGAGGAATATATTAGACTTTGTATAATTGAATCCCAGCATCATTTTCTTGTTTCGAGTCTCCGACTCAATAAAAATAATAGAAGGCAATGCTGTTAATCAGTGGTTAACTGGGGCAAGAAATGGCTTGTAAATTTGAATGCCTCCAAAACAAAACTGCTCTCCTTTAACCACCATAGAGAGACTTTCCTGCCTACCATCAGAATGGATGATGCTAGTCTCCTGGAGAGTAACACCCTGGTCCTTCTTGACTTCAGTTTTTAACCGTCCTGAAGTGGAACGAATATATCGGCTCTATAGCTGCATCTGCTGCTAAGAAGTTTGGGTCATTGTGTCAGGCCAGAAGGTTTTATCCATCAGAATATGTCTTGCGTATTTATGAATCTACAATTTATTCGTGCATTAAATACTATTGCCATATCTGGTCAGGTGCGTCTGCTATTCATCTCGGGATTAAAAAAAAAAGAATCCAAAGGATTTGCAATGTAATCGATCTTGATTTTGATACCTTTCACACTGACGGGACGTAGCTTCCCTCTGTCTTTTTTACAAACATCTTCAGGGCTTCTACACTGACGAGCTTTTTTCCCTGATGTCCTGACCTCTTCTAATTTTCTTTTTTCGCAATTGGCACCTGTAGAACTACCTTCCATTTTTTTTTCTTCCCTGATAGCTACAATCTCCAAACATTTAAATGCAACGTCAAATGCCATCTTCTATCCCCTTTAATACCGTCCATCTTCTATTTTCTCTTCAACGCCCCCTGTACTCAATTTTTTTCCACTGCAACCCTGTGCGCACTAGTAGCAGTTTCGCCTTGCATGATGGGGGAAATGATTCAAAAAATTCCTTTATATAGTATTTATCATCATCAGTCCCAGGTTCGAATGCCGAGGTTTAAATTGAAATTGTGGCTCAGTGTAAGTAAAAAAATAAAATTGGTGGTTTTTCTATGTGGTGCGTCCCTTCAGGACATGGCAGTTCCTAGTTCTCCACGTGACTGTCACTACTGTTCTCCGCGTGACTTAGGGCTTCTGTTCAACTGAGCAACTGACCAGGTTACGCTATATACCTGGGTTGAAAGCTGGAACGGTATTAATTCATGCGTAGTATGACATAGGCCAGTAGACCTGGTGGCGCACATCTCTCTACATTACAAACTACTGCCAATATCCTTCAATTTTTACTTCGGTCATAGACATATGGATATCAATGTAATTGGGCGAATCCGCCGCCCTGACAGCCTGCCTCAATCTAGGAAACCCTCCACCCACAAGCTTCAATTATTAAGCATTCAACAAGAATTTGGTGCTTTTTGTATGTGATGCGTCTCTTCAGGACATGGCCGTTCCTGGTTCTCCACGTGACTGTCACTACTGTTCTCCACATGACTTAGGGCTACTGTTCAACTAAGCAACTGACCAGGTTACGCCATTTACCTGGGTTGAAAGCTGGAAATGTATTCATTCATGCATAGTATGACATAGGCCAATAAACCTGGAGGGGCACATCTCTCTACAGGTCAAATCACAGCCAATGTCATTCAATTTTTACTTTGTTCATAGACATATAGATATTAATGTAATTGGGGGAACCCTCTGCCCTGACAGCTGCAACTCCACACATTGCATCCATTGGAAAGTCAATCTGAAACTCATGAATTTGAAAATTTTATTTCTTATATCTTAGGAAATGGATTAAATCCGACATATTTTAATTTGCTTGTAAAAACGTTATTTTTAATGGATACCCTTATTTGAGTAGGTGGTCTGGTGTGGCCAGACCACCTCCACCCACAAGCCTTCAGTTATTGAGCATTCAACAAGATCAAAGTTTGTGATAAAAAATGTTTTTTTTTTGTTTTTTTGTTTTTTTTTAATCATTTCACCCCGAGCAAAGCAGAAACGCCACTGATGTGCAGGGGGTTACATAAATGTAGAAAGATTAATTAGAAAAGAGTGAGGAGTACAAGCTAGTTAGAAAGGAACAATAGAAAGCTGAGAAAGCAGGTGCAATGACAGATACATGGGCGGAGAGAAAGTGAAGATTATACAGGGGAGGGGAGAGAGCTAGAGTTCAGTGGTTAGTAGGTGAGTATTAACTTTGCATTTAAATTTCTGGATGTCGTAGCCGTCAGGAAAGCAAGAATACGGGAGTGAGTTCCACAGGCGGGAAGTGCAAGAGAGGAAGCTGCAGGAGTAGAATTGTCGTCTGCATTTGGCTAACCTGACTGTGAATGGGTGGGACCCAGTTGCCAGTCTGGTTGCACGGGTAAACACCTGTTGAGGAGGCATCAGTGACTTAAGCTCATCCGAGCAGAAGCCATGAAAGTATTTATAGAAGAGACAGAGGGAGGCCACATTTCGACGATGGGGAAGTGGCTGCAGTCGAGTCGCCAGACAGGTTTCTTACTGGAGCGGGAGTATATTGTAGTGTCATCTGCGTTGGGAAAAAGAGATTCAAACTATCCAATAATAATCAAGAAAATTATTTGGCTAATCATTATTTAAAACTCAGTGATGGAGAGTTTTTGTTCATCATATGTTTATTGTATGAAACAATTCCCTTTCCAGTTCTTGGGCATCAAGCTCTCCGCAGTTTGATTTCTTTTGTTGCAATACTCCCTCCTCTATGATCCGTCGAATTTGTGGTTTCATTCATTTGCTCAAATTTGTCAAGTAGAGTTCTGGCTGCTTCTCTGATTTTTAATGTACCCTGTGAGTGTTTAATTGTCCAAACCTTATTTCCTCATTACTTGCCCTCACGATTTTTTTTTCTCATTGCTTGTAACCCTTTCTTTGAAGTTTCTATTTTCCTTACAACTTTCTTATATCTCTCTTTGATATTCTTATTAATTAAATTATCTTTAGTTTTTTCCTTTGTGACGAAATTGTTTCACCTTTATTACCATATAGGATATTAGTCATTACGCCTAGTAAACTTTCTTTGATTTTAATGTTATTTTTTGGCTGTTCGAACAGCATTTTGCAGTTTTCCCATAAAACTATGTGGGTGTGGAGTTGCTAGGAATTCGAGCTGAGCTCTAATTCCAGTCGAGTTCGTTACATTTTTTTACGTATATTCATACCTTTCCCAAGTTATGAATCCATCTTTTCTCTTCTTCTTAAATAGAATTTGTTATTGAAATATTCACTATTAAGAAGTATTATTCTTACAATCCAATATATATATATATATATATATATATATATATATATATATATTGCGTATTTAGGCAACAATCTCTCTTTTATGCAGGTTTCGTTAAAAATGACAGATAACGTGCTGTGGTTAATTTTTTTTTTATATACTTTTACATATTTTTTCAGCAGTTAAATTATATAAAAATTGTCCGAATATTTTGTTTATCCAACTGCTTTCGGTTATACATTTAGCCATTATCAAGGATGAGAATTATTTTACTTTTAACTGAATATATAGATTTTTTTGTGTGTGTAGAGTTGTAGGAATGTTTTATTTTATAAACAAAGTCAGCACTTTGTGGCCGTGTTCATAGCTGATATTGTTGAGTGATGGCTTTATCTTTTTTATTATTTTTTATTATGGAAGCATTATAAATAAAAAAGAAAAGCCAACATTCAACAATATCAACTATGTACACGGTCACACCAGACCACCTACTCAAATAAGGGTATCCATTAAAAATAACGTTTTTACAAGCAAATTAAAATATGTCGGATTTAATCCATTTCCTAAGATATAAGAAATAAAATTTTCAAATTCATGAGTTTCAGATTGACTTTCCAATGCTTTTACTGAGATTTCTATTTCCCTGTCTTTGCTTGAGCGCCTCCACGTGATGTAATAGTTAACAAGCTTGTCTCATTAGAACCCATTACATCTGAGTAGTGAGTTCGATCTTAACTGGGTACTTCCTACTTTCGGCTTTGTGCCACATCTAAGTAGCGCTTAGAAAATAAACTTCCTATCTGTGTTTGGGAACCTGTCAGTTGATCTGTCCCCAACCCCACAATATATATATATATATTTTTAATCATTTCACCCCAAGCAAGGCATTCCACTACCACTATTGTGCAGGGGGTTTCATAGGGGGAGGTGAAGAGAAAAAGTGGTTAGATATAGGAAATGTCAGAAGGAAGGTTATAGACGGGTAAGGATACCGAGGCTGAGGGTTGGGCAGATGGGAAGAACGTTTGAGAGAATGTGTGCGAGTTAGTGTGTTAGGAGGTGTCGGTTGACTTTACATTTAAACTCCTGGAGATTGTAGCTGTCGGGGAAGGAATTATGTGGAAGGGAATTCCACATACGGGAAGTGCGAGAAAAGAAGCTGTTGGAAGCTGTTCTCTTCCACATGCGGTTATATTTCATCGGTTGCACTGTAAGAGGGTGGGACCTAGTTGCTAATCTAGTATCTCGTACAAATTCGTACCTACGGGGCACCAGTGATCTAAGTTCATCGGAGCAGAAGCCGTGAATGTATTTATAGTAGAGGCACAGGAAAGCCACGTCACGCCGGTGAGCGAGTGACTGCAGGCGGTCTACCAAGTCGGTATCGATCGCATTACAGACTCTTCGTTGTATTTTGTTAAGAACCCCGAGGAGAATAGCAGGGGCACCCGACCAGATGTGGCAGCAGTATTCAATACACGGGCGGATGGTAGATTTATAAATGTGCAGGATAGATTCAGACGAAAAAAAACAACTTCTGAGCCCTGCACAGAGAACCGACTTTCATAACAGTGGAGTTAGCAATGGATTCGATATAGTCATTCCACTTGAGGTCCGCTGAGAGTGTGAAACCAAGGAGGCGTAATGTTTTACTCTCTGGGAGGCAAGCCTGTTCCATGCTAATGGGAGGTAGGTGCGATTTTCTATCTATGATGATTAATTGATAGCAGCTTCGTTTTAGAAGCATTAAAATTTACGAGCCATTTCTTACTCCAGTCCATTACGGATTGGAGGTCTTTCTCAAGCTCGGCAGCGAGATTCGGTTTGTCGCCCACACCAGATTTTTGATTGAGGCGAGAGTAAACTGTGGTGTCATCGGTGTACATACCTACTTGGAATCTTATGGCATTGGGGAGATCATTAATGTAGATCAGAAAGAGCGTAGGACCTAGGATAGAACCTTGAGGGACACCTGTGTTCGTATGGTAGTTTTGGGAGACATGTCCGTTTAATACCACCTTCAGTGTTAGAAAGGAAAGATTGGATTAGGTCAAACAAATGTCCAGTTATACCATAGCTCCGTAGAAGGCCAGACTCTGTCGAACGCTTTAGAGATATCCAAGGCAACCGTTCGGGCTTTGCCATTCTTCTCGAGAGCCTGGTATATATACTCGGTGGTGGTCGTTAGCATATCAACAGTAGGCCTGGTGAAGCGGAAACCATACTGCTTGTTTCTATCCTGTATTTATTAATATTGTGCTGATCAGAAGTTACAACGAAAAGGAAACATTAATTTTACTCAAAAATGTCCAACTAAACATCCAAACAGATCGTTCAAACCTTTTTGTTTTGTAACATATGATCCATTTGGTGGCTAAGGCAGTTGTGTATTTCCTACCAGTCTCACAGATCATTATTGGTCAAAGTGAATGCGGTAAGTTGGTCTTTTACATAATGTATCTATGGAAAACAGGTTAAAAGACTAATATTGATAATAGATAATAGATAGAGACAGTGGATCTTCACAAAACTTCTGCTGTTATATATATATCGGGGGTGAGAGAGAGGGGGGTAGGGAAAGATACATTTCCTGGTTCCTCGAATTCAAACTTTCACAGTAATGACCCGCCATGTCACTTACTTAGTTGCAAACCACCTACATTCTTTTCGTATTTCATCGGTGAGAAATAAGTTTGACTTTTGTTTAACGGCATATCAACACCTCTGTGGGTCATTTAATGCCAAAAAGGTGGGGGTTTAAGGTATTTTTTTAAATGTTCGGTTATAGTGAGAAGGTTGATTTAGTCAGATTTTAATGAAGATTTTTTGTTTTTATACCTTTTTTATTTTAGAAAACTAAAAGTGTCTTTTAGTTTTATATTCAAAAATGTTTTACCGAGAATAATTTCTTTTCATCAAAAATGTGTTATGGTAATAATTTTTCTTCAAAAATGGTTTGTTGCTATAACTTTTCCTTCAATAATGTATATTTTTCTATAAAAGTCTATTTTTATGTACATATTTCTATAAAAGTGTATTTTTATACTTTCATAGGGTTTTAACCCCAGTTTGGGGGTTAACTATTTGCCCATAGCTGAGGCCCTAACAGGTGCTACCACTCCGGGTCAGGGTGGACCTGGAAACAACAGCAATTAAGAGGTGGTTCCATGCTCCTCACAACCTCCCAATCAGAGGCTTTACTGCCGGATGCAGTTTACTGTCATACCCAGGACCGGTGAGAAATAAGTTGCATTCGGACAGCTTTTTCTCGCGAACCACTGCGCTGTCAAACCGACTCCCAAGAGGATGTTTCCCCGATAAATACAATCTGAATTCTAGAGTTATTCGCTATCTCTCACTTTTTATCTGCTCAAATTGACTGCTAACATAACTCTACTATGCTTGCCCCTCAAGCCTTATAAATGGTTAACTTTACTGTGTGTGTGTGTGTGTGTGTGATAGAGACAGAGAAAGAGAGAGAGAGAGAGAGAGATGCCAGATTATAAACTATACGTGCCCCTCCCTAAAAGTTTTCCGCAACTGTCAATTGCTTGTTTGAACCGCAACCAGTGAATTGTCGGCTAACCAAGGCCTTAGTACAGGTTGTCAATAAACGAATGCAATCATAAAACCGTTAAAATACAAAATAAACATAACCCACAGATGTTGATATGCTGTTAAATAAAAGTCAAACTTATTTCTCACCGATGGAATACGAAAGAAATGTAGGCGGTTTGCAACTGTGAAAGTGACATGGCGGATCATTACCGTGAAAATTTGAATTCGAGAATCAGGAAATATATATATATATATATATCGGGTGCTCCTGGTCGGGTGCTCCTGCTATCCACCTAGGTGTCCTAGACAAAATCAAACGGAGAATCAGTAATGTGATCGATCCAGGACTTGGCAGCTAGGATACAGTCACTTTCTCACTGACGCAGTATGGCTTCCCTGTGTATCTTCTACAATTACTTTCATGGCTTCTGCTCCGATGAACTTAGCTCACTTGTACCACCTATATATGAATTTCCTCGAACAACAAGAATAGCAACTAGGTCCCACCTTTTTAATGTGAACCCGATAAATTGTAAACGCAAATTCTACGCCAGCAGCTTCTTTTCTCGCATTGTGAAATTCCCTTACGCTTCCTTGCTTTTCCGACAGTTATAATCTCCAAGAATTTAAAAGTAAAGTCAATAGTCATCTCCTATCTCACTAACCTGCATCCTCTCTCTTATGCTCTTTTCTCCATCCACTCCACTCTCATCAGTATTCTCATCCTTCTCTTACCCACTTCCTGACACCCCCTATAACTTGTCTCTCTTTCTCATAACATTCCTCCTATGTAAACCCCTGCAAAACAGTGGCAATAAAATGTTGGGGCGATATGATTATTAAAAAAAAATCAGACTGGAATTCGAACTCGACTCGCCGGGTTTACTTTTCGCACCAATATCCGTTACACTAAAGGTAAATATTTCGTGTATATATCCATGTTATAATAAACACTAAAGGTAAATATTTTGTGTATATATCCATGTTATAATAAACACTAAAGGTAAATATTTCGTGTATATATCCATGTTATAATAAACACTTGACTTAGGATTTTCTTTTCACTTTGGCTTTCATAATATAGAAATAAAACTAAGTTAATGTTTTTTGGGAAACCCTTACTTTTCTGCTCGTCACCATTTCTTTCAATTCCGTGATTATCAGTGATATCTATATATAAGTCAATGTGTGTCAGTTGATAAAGAAGTTAATCTCGACCGACTTTTCGCCCTTTTTTTGATGGAAGACTAACCAGGTGGTCATCTACCGATAGCTATCACTTGTCAGGTTAACTAGTCGCTCAAGATAAGCCGTCGGCACTTACCGTCAATCCCAAAGTACTCTTTTTGGGGGCTCTCCTCTTGCTGGCACTCCCTTGGCACAGTTTCAAACATCCTGGAGCTTGGCGGGAAATAGGATTTATTTGAAGATAATATATCAAAATAATGGGCAACTCTTTCGTTGCTGACGAATTTCTCATAAAACAGGGTTCGCGCCCAGATACAAAAAGACTGGATTTCTTTTGTGTTGAATATTTACATTTGGTCTTCTAATGCAGCATAAAACCTCCCGCTGTCGCATATCCATCTATAGGAGGTTAGGGTTAGGGTTAAATATTTTACAACCTTTTATTTTAATTCCATTGTTTTCTTCAAATTCCGGTCGATCATGGCTCACCAGAGTTTCCTTTTCTTTATTCTTTGCAAAATGCCAGAATTTCTTGGGAGAGTTGATTTTCTAATCGCCACTTAGATGTGGCACAAAGCCGAAAGTATGGGGTACCCAGTGAAGATCTGACTCACTTCTTTTTTTATGTGCCCCGTCCTTTCAGGACGTAGGCGATCATGGCTTTCCACTTCTCCCTATCACTGGTGGCTCTTAGCACGCATTCTCCTGTTACACCATGCAACCCTCGTTCCATCATCCCCCTGATTAGGTCCTTCAAATATGTTATCAGCTGCTTTCCCCTGTCTCTTTTTCCTTCTATCTGGCCTGTTAGTATCAGGTTCTCCAAGCCCTCTTTCCTCAATGGATGTCCCAGGAACTGCAGCTGTCTCTTTCTGATGCTCAGTATTAATTGCCTTTTTGTTTCCATCATTTCCAAAACCTCATCATTGCTCACATGCTTAATCCATGATATTCGCAGCATCCTTCTGTAGAACCACATTTCAGTTGCTTCAAGTTTTTCCTTCATCTTTGATGATATTGTCCAGCATGCATTGCCATATTGAAGAACTGACATCACATAACAATTCAGTACTTTCTTCTTTGTTTCTAGCGAAATTGTTCTGTTTAATTAACTAACTACTCAGTTGTAATAGATTCTAGCTAGACAAGCTTGATAACCATTACACCACGCCGAGGTGCCCCAGAACTTTTTGATAAAGATAGTGAAGTATTTTCTCGTTTCCTTTCCACTGTCTGGTATTCAGAGTTGTCCTTCTTCTTGACTGACTACCAACCAAGGCTAGAGAATCTAGTCTACCCTATTATTTAACGCATATTTTATATTGTTATCTAACCTATGGGATATGGAGAGAAGAAATAGCTTTGTGAACGCAACGAACAGGACCAGAGTTTGAACTCGGCTTAAAATTTTCCTTTTTATCAAAATATTCCCTACGCTAACTGCGCATTAATGGTATTTCTCTTCAAAATGTCGCTGATCATGTCTCTCTACAGCTTCATTTTCTGTATTATCTGTAAATTGCCATTAAGTAATACTAATGATAGCAGTAGAAACATTCACTGACCAAGCTCCCATCTTTAAATTGAAACAGCTTTTCAGGAAAATAGTTTTCTCAAATTCACTGTTATCGCTCTTTCTAGTATTGACGAGGCTTCCTTCTTAACCTTTTGCTTGAAGTAGTATGGAACATTAACAACTTGATTGTGTCATTATTTTCTCTTTCAGTTGTATGTGTGTTGTAACCCTTAAAGTTAAATGCGTAAGTAATCACCAAAAGGGTAATTGGGAATAATAGTATATCACAAATACAAGACTCACATACTGCGTGAAGTAGATACCCTGCTAGTCAGTATATTCAATCTACTCTATACTTCAATAGTGTCCACGTATATAAAAGAATAGGAACATCCCATCCCTGTATACAGGTAGGTATACAGGAATAGGAACATCCCATTTCTGTATACAGATAGGAATACAACACCCTGCTTTTTAATTTGCTTTTTTCCGTGTCAATATTTTTTTCTTTTTAGGGTAGATGTAGACCCTTTCCCTATTTTTTCTCTTCCTCTTACCTTGCCTTTTCCGGGCCTACTTTTTAGGGCTTTTTTCGGGATGAGCACGTCGAACGTAGAAAAAAAAACGTCCATAGGTACCATTACTCTTTCGTTGTATATCAGAACATCGCCACATATTGAAAAAACTACAAAGTCATTTTCACTCTTGTCTTCTAAGTTATTTTTCATTTCCGTAGTGAATTTGTCATCGAGCGCTGTCTTTTTTTATATCCACCAACGTTACCAGTAGCTCCTGCACGGTATTGCACAAAATATTTTTAATTTCTAACTCCAATTGTAGAGCAGCAATAACTGTGTCTTCAAAGGGTTTATTATTCCTTGGAATCAGTCTGGAAAATCAGTTCGCATGACGTAACATAGTCAACGGCACAAACTATATTCTAAAGTCATAATTTAGCAGAAGATGACACGCCAGGATTTGTTATTGGGGGCCACAACTTGAACAACATAAGGTATGCAGATGATACAGTGCTGATTGCAGACACTGAAAGGAAACTACAAGACCTCCTACAGAAGGTAGCGGTGGAGAGTGACAAAAAAGGACTACAAATAAATTTCAAGAAAACTGAATGCATGGTCATCAGCAAAAGGTGCAACCCAAAATGCCAAATACAGGTGGGAGATACCAGAATAAAGCAGGTGAAAAAATTTAAATACCAAGGAAGTGTTCTAACAGGTGATGGAAAGTGCGACACAGAGATCCGAAGGCGAATTGGCATGGCGAAGGACGCGTTCCAGAAGCTGAGTAAAGTACTAACACACAGGAAAATTTCACTAGAAACAAAGAAAAGAGTGCTAGATTACTATGTGATGTCAGTTATTCAATACTGTAGTGAATGCTGGACAATATCATCGAAAATGAGGATAAAACCGGAAGCAGCGGAAATGTGGTTCTACAGAAGGATGCTGCGGATATCGTGGACTGAGCATGCAAGCAACGATGAGGTGTTGGAAAGAATGGCAACGAAAAGGAAATTAATACTGAGCATCAGGAAGAGACAACTGAAGTTCCTGGGACACGCAATGAGGGAGGAGAGCCTGGAGAACCTGATACTGACTGGCTAGATAGAAGGAAGGAGAGACAGAGGAAGGCAGCGGATAACATATTTGCAAGGCCTGATCAGGTGGATGACGGAACGGGGATTTCCAGGAGTAACCGGAGCAAGCATACTTGGAGCCACAAGGATAGGGAGACGTGGAGAACCATGATCGCCTACGTCCTGAAGGGACAGGGCACATAGAAGAAGAAGAAGAAGTTTCCATCGTTGCAATCTGTTAGTTGTATGAGTCGGTAATACTTATTTTTGGACCCGTAAATCGCTAACAACGGTTTATGATCCGTCTGCAATATAAATTTTCGCCCATCAATAAATCTGAGGTATTTTTTTAGGGTAAAAATAATCATTAAACTTTCATTCTCTATCACTGAGTAATTATTTCTGTTGGAAGAAGTGTCCTGGATGCATGAGCTATCGGTTTAACAGAGCCGTCTTCGAATTTATGCATAATACAAGCACTCGCATCACTTGTCTTTTTTAGGGTCGTAGTGCGCCAAAAATAAATATGAAGTTAGCATATTTTTTTATTTTTTGAAATGCTTACTGGCAATCCGACGTCTAGACCCATTTTGAGTCTTTACTTTAAAAGTTTATTTAGCGACGCTCTCAAACGACGCATGTTTTTTTTTTTTTTTTACAAAAACATTATGTTAGCTAGCTAATCGCAGTAAACTTTGTAAGGAGCTGAGCTGAGATTTTCAAGAGCAGGCTTGTCATTAACAGCACCAGCGCGCTCGGGTTCCGGGTTTTCTGCCATCCATCTGTCCCAAGTACTTAATCTTGTCCATAAATAACACTTTTCGTCCTTTAGATTGAATCCACAATCCTGAATTCTCTTAAACACTCCAAAAAGATATTAATTATGTTCTTTCATGTATTGACTTCTCAGTAAAATATCATCAAGGTAAGTGGCTGCAAAATCGAGACCACTTAGCATCGTCTTCATGACTTACTGGAAGATAACTGGAGCGACTTTAATGCAAAACGACAAACGATTAAGTTTATATAAAAATCTGTGTGTATTTATGGTCAAATTTTTGTACATTCGTCAACGACTTGAATTTGAAGATATCCGTCATTGAGGTCTATTTTAGAAAAAATCTTGCCTCCGCTAAGCTGCGCAAGAACCTCTTCCGGCCCTGGAAGTGGGTAGTGATAATCTTTGAGAGCAATGTTTAAGCCAGCTGAAAAATTCGCGCATACGCGTATCTCTGACTTTTTTAAATATACACTGTCGGTGAAGCCCAGTCGCTATGCTCGACTTTGAAGAAAACGCCGATTTTTTTCAAGTCTGTTAAGCTCGTCGTATATTTGTTTGACTGACGCAAAGGGTACATTTGTTTTCTTTCTGAAAATTGGTTATACGCTTTTCTTTCAGCTTACATTTCACTTTAAACTTGTTGCACCTGCAAAGCCCGCCAGAAAATACGTCTGGGAACTTATTTTTTAATTCTCTTTTTAGAGTTTCTCTCTCGTTGGTAGAACTCACTTTTTTGGCAGAATGAAGTTTCATAATTTTCATTTTTCTATTCATCTGTACCAAAAAGATAATTCATATTTATCATTATGAATATTTTTAATTTTAATGTTTTTTTTGTTTGTTTAACGTTACATTCAAAATTATTTGCCTACGAATTTAATTTTCTCACCTGTGACAGAACAAATTATTTTTTGAAACCATTAATGTTAGTTTTTCTATTTTCCTTAATTAATATCAGAACCACTGTCTAGATGTAACTTTTTTGTACAGGATTTTTACCTGTACAAATTTTCTCGTATTCTAATTTGAAGTTTCATTATCGTTAATCACACTAACGAAATTTTTTACTCACTTATTAATTTTCGTCTTGAAGTGAGATTTTTGTGTCTTCTTTTTCCACAACAAAAGCATTCCTTGTTTTTGAACGGGTAAACATTATAGAAATGTAGTCCTCAACAAGCGTAGCAGGGGTTAGGCGTAATGTCTTTTTTCTTCTCGGTTTTATTTTTATAGCGCAACTTTTTGATACACGACACACGACTTATTTCAATATTCTTAGCGTTTATTTATCTCGGACAATCTTCTGCCAGGTTTTACAGAGTTAATTTGGGTTCGTTTTCGAGTTTATTTAAAACCCTTTTTCTGATTTCTGTGTCTTTAGCTGACACTAAATCTTGCGCAAATATTAAGCATTTGAAATTTAAGGGCTTAGTTCTGCTAATTTTAATTCCTCAAACTGATTATTTACAATACTAACGAACGTAGTGAAGTCATTCTCGTCATTTTTCAGTAAATTCATACACTTCCATCTTTTGTAGGATAATGACGTTTTCGGGCTGAACAGCTCCAAAAGTAACTTAGCAGTTTCATTAAATGTTAAGTCATTTGTCATTTTTGGTAGAATATAATTCATGAATATATTTTTGTAACACCAGTCTAACCTTTTTTTGATCCGACCAATTTACGCATTCCGTCTTGTAAGTGTCTTCGTATTTGCGCTAATTCGATGTAACAGTTACGTTTTTCTCAGGCCTGTAGTTAAACTCTGTTATCGCTTTAACGATAGCTTCCTGAAAAAATACACCCAAATCGTCTTTTATGTTACTTGAAAGCATTTCCCGCTCTCTTTCATAAACGATTCTTCAAGTTTTTCCAGCCTTTGTTCTAGCTGTTTTTGTTGTTCTAGTTGTTGCTTTACATTTTTCTTTTTTGCAATTTTTGCCGATACTATGTTTATGGTGCGAACCTTTAGTTGGGTACGGCCGAAGAAGTTTGCAACAAATTGTTGAGTGGTGATTTTTCTTTAAGGCCGGCCAAAATCTTCGTCACCAAAATATTGTATTGGTGAACACCACAAACTTCGTTACCAAAATGCTGTATTTGACCAAAGCCATAATCCTTTTAGGAAAAATGTTGTATTTTTGCCAACGGCGCAATCTTCAACGCCAGTGTTTTATTTTTGTTAAAAGCGCGAAATTCGTTGCCAATGTTGTACTTTGATCAACGAACAATCTACACAATCTTTGTCGCCAATGTTGTATCCGTTAAAGTTTAATGCGTAAGTTATCACCAAAACGGAGGTTGGGAATAATAGTATATCACAAATACAAGACCCGCAAGGTGTATAAAGTATATACACTGCTCGTAAAAGCTAGTCAGTATATTCACGCTCCTCTACTCCAATAGTGTCCGCATATCTAAACTTATTTATGAATGGAACTCTGTCGTGTGTGTGTGTGTCTGTGTCTGTGTGTGAGTTACCTATAGACTCCGAAACGGCTGAACTGATTTTCTTGAAAATTTACACAGTTGTACTATAAGCGTCTGCGAGCGTTCTTAGTTAGGTTTTGTGTCGAAGTACCCCCAATAAATATCAAAATTCGATAATCGAAAAAATTGGGTTATAGAAGGTGTTGTCCGATTTTAATCAAATTTGATACACTCATAGACAAAGACAGAAGAAACGATATTCGAAATTTTCAAGGTTGCATTTCTTACAATAGTGCAGAAAATCGATAATATATATATAAAAGGCATAATGTTTTTGTGTGTTTCTGTTTATTTGCCTGTATCTCTGTATTTTTTTCAGCCCTTTTATTTTAGTTTTTGCTTCGGGTCTGGCTCTAAGTAGGTACAATTGTAGTTCTTAGTCTCAGCCATGATACCATTTACTCAGAGGACTTATTTAGCATTCAAAATTCGGTTTACGACGAAAAAACTTATTTGATATCGATACCAGGAAATCAAAATTTGACTTACAGCCATTCATTTTTCTTTCAGTCTACGGTTTCGCTTTAATTGGAAACAAATATTGCTTTTTAGTCTTTCGTGCCAACGTCCAAAGTCTCTGAGCTGCAGGACCATGGATTAGTTTTAAAGCTTTCATTACACCCGAGCAACGCCGGGCTATACCGCTAGTATAAGAGAATAGAAACATTCCATTCTTGTATATAAATAGATATACAACAATGTGATATCCATTTTTCTTATTTATGTTTTTGAAAGTCATCAAGCCATGTGATTTCTATTATTTGGTACAATTTTTTGTTTGCGATGATGTAGCGCCAGTCTAGATTGTTTGAAGAAGGATAGTTCTCGCTAAGGTCTAAAGGTTTTATTCACTTGCAGTCATTGGCTCGAGAAAGTGGTTATATGCAAATGAGAATTTAGATATTCCTGAATATGTTTGAACGTTTGAGCCGGACGCCTGATTGAAACCTAGATTTACGTTTGTATTTCCCTCTCTTCCACAAAAATCTGGGATATATATAAATGTTTGTGTGAAAATGAAATAAATAAATAAATAAATAAAAAAGTGTTTTCTTTGCTTCATAATCCAATGAATTTTGAATTTTCAGTTTACACCAAAACCAATGCTCCCCAAGAATTATGTATTCATTGGGAACTGCAGACGGAAACATTTTACCCTCTCAACATATCTTTGAAGCATAAGCAAGAGAAATTCTACTTGGACCTTGAATAAGTTCTCGCTGTTTTCTAGCAGATGGCGTTCTCAGAATTGTGTGTGTCTTTTTTCAGACGGTAACACATTTGTAAGAAGGTAATATAAGCAAGCTTGAAATTCAGTATATGACATTTCGCCGAAGTATAAACAATTTTGTTTCTCGAAGCGTTAAACATGTCGGATTTTGTGACAAATAGAGTATATTTGCGGGAAATTTTATTGCACTAATTTATTCAAAAGAAATCCGTAGTTGAAGCGCACAGAGTTCTCGTTGAGAGTTACAGTGAGCTTGTTCTGTCGGTAACAGAATGCAGATTTGGGTTTAGACGCTTTAAAAATAATGATTGTGATGTTGAAAATAAAGAACGTTTCTGGCGCCCCCCCCCAAAAAAAAGTTTGAAGAGAGAGAATTAAAGTCATTACTTCATAAAGACTCATGTCAAGCGCAAGCTTAACACGCAGAACAATTAGGAGTTGATCACACAACAGTTTCGAAACGTTTAAAATGATCAGAAATAATTAAAAAGCAATGGCATTGGGAACTGTAAGATTTGAAGCCGAGTCGTCAAACAGCATCGTGTCAAGTGTAAACATCTACTTCAATATATATATATATATATATATATATATATATATATATATATATATATGTATAAGCCTATACATCGGATTTACCATGAAATAACGTATCTGCCTTAATGTTTCTTATATATTCTACCGAGCGCCCATAACCCAGAGGTAGAATCGCCGACTGACGCCAATTCGGCCGGGTTTCAATCCTGGGTTAAAAGCAATCAGTCTAACCGTACTGATGAGCTGTGATACAGCGAAACAGATCTGTCTGCGGATGACTATTTACGCTCTCACTTCTTGATTGAGCACTCTGGAAGAATGGTAAACTTTGAAAAACAGTAGCTACTCTGGCATGTACGTATCGCTAATTCCGTAATGAATTAGAGCACTCTGGCTATTGGGCGTGTATAATGATAATGTATACGCTAAAAAGTCTGCTTTCTTCTACCGAGCGCCAATAGCCCAGAGGTAGAATCACCGACCGACGCCAATTCGATCGGGTTTCAATCCTGGGTTAAAAGCAATCGGAGTTTCACCGAACTGATGAGCTGCGAAACAGATCTGTCTGCGGATGACTATATATATATATATATATATATATATACAAATAAATACACAATGATCATTATTATAATAGAGAAGATTAACCTTTTGACGAAATTGCAGCTCGAAGAGAAAAGTTTTAAAGTAGGAATTTTCGGACACGCCTTTGTCCTGTAACAACGGGACAATAAATAAGCAAATAAAACAAAAAGGCCGACTTATATATAATAAATACTATCAATGTTATTGCCAACATTGTTATAATTTTATTGTCTTTTTATTCTTCAAATTTCATTGACTTGCCTATTAAATTTACATATAAGAAGCAAACGTGAACTATCTTTCGTGTTAATCACACACACAGACACACATATATATATACTAGCAGTATAGCCCGGCGTTGCTCGGGTGTAATGAAAGCTTTAAAACTAATCCATGGTCCTGGAGCTGAGACTCTTTGGACTTTGGCACGAAAGACTAAAAATCAATAGTTGTTTCCAGTTAAAGCGAAACCGTAGACTAAAAGAAAAATGAATGGATGTAAGTCAAAGTTTGATTTTCTGGTATCGATATCAAATAAGTTTTTTTCGTCGTAAACTGAATTTTGAAGGCTAAATAAGTCCTCTGAGTAAATGGTATCATGGCTGAGACTAAGAACTACAATTATACCTACTTAGAGCCAAACCCGAAGCAAAAAGTAAAATAAAAGGGCTGAAAAAAATACAGACATACAGGCAGATAAACAGACACACGCACAAACATCTTGCCTTTTATATATATATATATATATATATATATATATATATATATATATATATATATATATATATTATCGATTTTCTGCACTACTGTACGAACTGCAACCTTGAAACTTTTGAATATCGTTTCTTACGTCTTTGTCTATGAGTGTATCAAATTTGATTAAAATCGAACCACTCCTTCTATAATCCCATTTTTTTCGCTTTTCGATTATCGATATTTATCGGGGGTATCTCGACACAAAACCTAGCTAAGAACACTCGCAGACGCTTATAGTACAACTGTGTAAATTTTCAAGAAAATCAGTTCAGCCGTTTTGGACACACAGACACACACAGAGACAAAGTTCCATTTATAATTAAGTTTATATATATATATATATATATATATATATATATATATATATATATATATATATTAAATATAAGAGACAATGAATGTCTATTACGTTTAATCATGAGCCGTTCTAAACGTCGTATTTTGGCTTTAGGATCATTTAAATGTATATGTATAACTGTATATGTTAAGAAAATTATTTACTGCCTCGTTACACTAAACTTAAATTACACGATGCCGCAACATTTAAATGATCCTAAAGCCAAAATACAATGTTTAGAACGGCTCATGATTAAACGTAATAGACATTCATTGTCTCTTATATTTAACAGTATATGTTTAGAAAATTATTTGCGGCCTCGATGCACTATATATATATATATATATATATATATATATATATATAATTAAATGTTTAGCCTGCAATAAGTAACTTTTTGTACTGGAGTTATCTTTCTTGTGTTTATAACATCAGGTGTTTTTGCGATGATAATGCTGTATTGTTTTAAGGGGTTTACTAAGCCAGGAGTTGAATTTCAAGGATTCCTTGAAACATCTAGCGCAACAATATAATTAGAAAAATATATACTAATATACGAAATATATTCACAAGTGAAAACCACTTAAATAAAATTAAAGGAATAAGCAAAATAACTAATAAGTAAACTATTATTAATCATTTTCTAGTGGGCCTTAAGTGGCGGGTTTTTTTTCTATTAAGTAATAAACTGAATCTAAATCACTACACGTAATAACTGGCTGGTGGATGGTAAGCTTGTATGATATTTCTTGTTTTTTTTTTATTGTTACTAATTTAATTTTGGAAATGCATTTATCTATTTACTAGCAGTATAGCCCGGCGTTGCTCGGGTGTAATGAAAGCTTTAAAACTAATCCATGGCCCTGGAGCTCAGACTCTTTGGACGTTGGCACGAAAGACTAAAAAGCAAGAGTTGTTTCCAGTTAAAGCGAAACCGTAGACTGAAAGAAAAATCAATGGATGTAAGTCAAATTTTCATTTCCTGGTATCGATATCAAATAAGTTTTTTTCGTCGTAAACTGAATTTTGAAGGCTAAATAAGTCCTCTGAGTAAATGGTATCATGGCTGAGACTAAGAACTACAATTATACCTACTTAGAGCCAAACCCGTAGCAAAAACTAAAATAAAAGGGCTGAAAACATACAGACATACAGGTAGATAAACAGACACACATACAAACGTCTTGCCTTTTATATATATATATATATATATATTATCGATTTTCTGCACTATTGTAAGAACTGTAACCTTGAAACTTCTAAATATCGTTTCTTATGTCTTTGTCTATGAGTGTATCAAATTTGATTAAAATCGGACCACTCTTTCTATAACCCGATCTTTTCGATTATCGATTTTCGATATTTATTGGGGGTACCTCGACACAAAACCTAGCTAAGAACACTCGCAGACGTTTATAGTACAACTGTGTAAATTTTCAAGAAAATCGGTTCAGCCGTTTCGGAGTCTATAGCTAACGGATACACACACACACACACACATACACAGAGACAATGTTCCATTTATAAATATGTTTAGATTTTTACTGCTCATTTGCATATAGTGGTGGTTATATTAAAAAAATGTTTTTGATTCGTTCCAGTTAAAAAAATGAGTCAGCACTTTTTGCGCTGTTAAAGGCTTGTTTATTTTTTCTTTGTTTTCTCTTTTCTTTACACTTGTAAAGGAAGGTACTGTAAAACTCTTATTTTTGCTTTGAAGGCTTCTCTTGATATAAACAGACTGTGTTTTTTTAGTCTCCTCGAGGTAACAGGAACTTAAATTTCTGATTAAGGGTATTTTTTCTTCGACCCATTCTTTCTTTTCCTTTACCCACCTCTCACTCTCTTAGAGGTGCGCTCTCTCCTTCCCTTCCCTTCTCTCTCTCTTAGACGTGCGCTCTCTCCTTCTCTTCACCTTCTCTCTCTTAGACGTGCGCTCTCTCCTTTCCTTCACTCTCTCTCTCTTAGACGTGCGCTCTCTCCTCCCCTTCACTCTCTCTTAGCGCCCTTTACCTTCTGATATTAATAAAGACATAAAATGATGTAATTACTGACGGCATAGATAGAATGTTTTTATAATAACAAATAACACTCTTAAAAAAGAATGACTTTAGAATTATTGCAAAAAGCTGGTGTGGGCGACAAAGCTAACCTTGCAGCCGAGCTTGGAAAGGACCTCCAATCCATAGTGGACTGGGGTAAGAAATGGCTCGTAAATTTTAATGCTTCTAAAACAATCTACAAAGTAAGGAATCTGAAATTAACAAGCAATCCACAAAGAAAACTTTTATACAGTCAGCTGATTTAAAAAGTATATATTTTTGTTTATTTGTATAATTCCACTTTTCTTTCACAACTATTTCTTTTTGTCTTTTAATCACTTTTTATCTCATTTTTTTTTTAGCCAATCTATTTTTGGATCGCCAAATTACATGACCAACATTGAGTTAAAAGAAACAGATTTACATATGACTCGAGCACGTACCAGGAAATTTGACAAAGCAAGTGACAATGTCGTAATGCTTTTAGCCCCAAAGCTATTATGAAAAGTCAGGAACCTTTTTAAATAGCCTCCTCTAACTACTGACTTTTCCATGTTGCATTACTGACTGCCTGTAGCAGTAGCAGTAGTAATAGTGCTCTTAAATTAAGAGCACTATTACTATCAAGTCGGTGCAAAAGTTTTTGTCGGTTTATAAAAAGGGGCATATTAAATCATTGTAATTTATTTTATGCATATTGTTATTATTTAAACAAATCACCATGGTTAATTTATAACTTTTTCTCTCAGATTATTAAAGCATTATTCATATTTTCTGCAATATTCTCATCCATATTCTTTCCATCTAAAGAACACATTAGACATGCTCTACGCTATGAGTTTCACGACACCAGACACCATTTTTGGGTAGGTTTGTCACAGGTGATAAGAAGTGGATTCTCTACCATAACATTAAATGTCTGCAATCGTTAATAAATCGAGGATAAAGACCAGTTCAGCAACCGAGAGCAGGACTCCATCCCAAAAAGATCATGTTGAGCGAATGGTGGGGTATTGAAGGGATCAATCAATTACAAACGGTTAGAAAAGTCATTACTGCTAGTCTCTGTTGTGATCAACTTTGTCGTTTGAAAACTGCTTTGACTCGAAAACGACCTTCTTTAGTCAACAGAAAGGGAGTCATCTTTCATCATGATAATGCTCGTCCTCACACAGCACTACTGAACAAAGATCTCCTAGGAGAATTTGGTTGGGAAATCTTGCCCCATCCTGCATATTCTCCTGGCCTAGCTCCCTCGGATTATCACTTATTTCGAGGATTACAAAACCAATTAGATGGCCATAGGTTAACATCACGAGAGGAGATTGAACATGAGATAGATTCATATTTCACATCAAAACCTAAAGAATTTTACAAGGGAGGCATTTATAAGCTCATTGACAAATGAAATAAAGTTATTGAGAGCAAAGATCGTTATTGTTATGAATAAAGATTTTCAAAAACACACAGTTTTTCATTTTCAAGATGAAATTTTAAATCAGCAAAAACTTTTGCAACGATCTAATACTATTTTATTTAAAAAGAATCCTCCCAATGCGAGGTATTTATCTCTTTAGAATTTAGCACTGTTTGTGTTAATGGTCGAAAGGTTTATCGATTAAGAGCACTGAGGAAGGGTAACAAGATGGAGGAAAATACATAATAATAATATATTCTTAATCTCACGCACATATGGCTATGATCATGTGACTAGTATACTTATTTCGGACTGAGTGCCATGATAGGTATTTTCTATTTCGTATGTTTGGATACAAGCAAATTTTTTTGCGTCTTTCACTCGGAAACAATATCAATTTTGGGATCTGGAGATGGAGTATTTTCATTTTCCCATTTTTGGTTTCCTTTGCTTAATCTTGTGGCTTTAATTTCACCACAGTCCCATGACCGGCCGTGCCCGAGGGACCGCTGCGCTGCTGAACACCTTAATCAGTTCCTTTCACATATCTGGGTGGAAAGCCGAAGAAATATTCATTCGTATGTTGCATATCGTTGCCAAGTAAACCAGACAGAAGCAGTCCTTTTTCGGGTCAGAGCCACTTTTCTCCAACCTGAAGGTTTGTCTTGGTTCGGTAGGGTTTAATATGTTTTACGGTATACAAACCTCAATGGGTTATTTAATGCCGACAAAATTTTTAGGTTCGTATGAATTGAGAATGTGTGTTGTGGTGCAATGGATACCGGCTAGGAACGAAAAATCGAATTTCCGAGTTCGAATTCCAGTTGAATTAATTGCATTGACTTACGCACAAATAACCTTTGAAAAGGTGTTAATTCGTCGTTTCTCCCTTTGGCTATGGGTTAAATAGCAAGAAAG
The DNA here is from genome assembly GCA_037127315.1 of Ascarosepion bandense. Classification (NCBI taxonomy): domain Eukaryota; kingdom Metazoa; phylum Mollusca; class Cephalopoda; order Sepiida; family Sepiidae; genus Ascarosepion; species Ascarosepion bandense. The sequence continues at coordinate 5,271,337 of JBBBDQ010001351.1, forward strand.
ATTCGATTCTGTAGCCTTCGTTGGTAACCAGTCTACCGCAGAAAGTAATGGCAACTAACTGCTGGATAATCTTCTACCCAATCAGTCATGTCTTTTTCGCGTGTATTACGTATGGCATTTAACTGATGAATTAACACATCACTCAATAAATCCCGCGCATAACTAATAAAACAACTTTTAGGCAAAATTCGACATTATTCATCAACATAGTCTCCTTCTAGGGTGATACACTGATTCCAATGCTTCTCTAACAATTCTATGTCTTTTTCTAGAACGATTTGTCTTTGGCCTCAGTTTCTGATATCGTTTCTTCATTGAGGCCAAATCGCTTTGCCTGCAGCATTCTTTAGAAGTCTGCAAACAGCCAGTAGTCGCTGGGGGCCAGATTTGGAGAATAGGGTGGGTGCGGAAGCAATTCGAAGTGAAATTCATGTAGTTTTAACTAATTGCCCGTAGCTGGGATCCTAACAGGTGCTACCACTACTGGGTCAGTGTGGATTTGGGAACAGTATCAAATAAGACGTGATTCCACTCTTCCCACAATCTCCCGGCCAGGCCTTGCTGACAGTTACAGTTTATCGTCATCTCGAACAATTCGAGTCTGGACTCGTCTGGGGTTTTTACACCCGACTTCTCACCTAGAACTGAGGCTTAACTGAATGATGTCCACATTGCACCCTCGCTTGTCTCTAAGATAATCTCAAAACTTGACCCCCACAAAGCGAGCGAAGGGGAAGGAATCCCAATCATAGTCTTAAAGAAATGTGCCCCTGAACTCTCCTCTGTCCTTTCTAAGCTCTACAACTTCTGCCTCTCTGCTTCCTGCTTTCCTGCCTGTTGGAAATCTTCCTCTGTAGTTCCTATATTCAAAAGGTCTGGAGAACCCTCGGACCCCGCAAATTACCGCCCTATCAGCCTTCTTCCGATCTTTGGCAAAGTGTTCGAGGCCATTATCAACGCCGAGCTCGTTCAGCACCTCACAGAACACAGGCTCCTCTCGGACAAGCAGTATGGTTTCCGCTTCACCAGGTCTACTGCCGATATGCTAACGACCATCACCGAGTATACATACCAGACACTCGACAGGAATGGCGAAGCCCGAACCGTCGCCTTGGATATCTCTAAAGCGTTCGACAGAGTTTGGCATGCTGGCCTTCTATGCAAACTGCGAAGCTATGGTATAGCTGGACAATTGTGTGAACTAATCCAGTCATTCCTATCTAACCGCACATTTAAAGTGGTATTAAAAGGACATGCCTCCCAGAGCTACCATACGAACGCGGGTGTCCCTCAAGGTTCTATCCTAGGTCCTACGCTCTTTCTGATCTACATTAATGATCTCCCCGATACCATAATATCCCAAGTAGGTATGTACGCCGATGACACCACAGTTTACTCTCGCCTCGATCAAAAATCTGGTGTGGGCGACAAAGCTAACCTTGCAGCCGAGCTTGGAAAGGACCTCCAATCCGTAGTGGACTGGGGTAAGAAATGGCTCTTAAATTTTAATGCTTCTAAAACGAAGCTACTATCAATTAACCATCATAGACAACCGCACCTACCTCCCATGAGCATGGAACAGGCTTGCCTCCCAGAGAGTAAAACACTACGCCTCCTTGGTCTCACACTTTCAGCGGACCTCAAGTGGAATGACTATATCGAATCCATTGCTAAATCCGCTGCTATGAAAGGCGGTTCTCTGTGCAGGGCCCGGAGGTTTTTTCCGTCTGAATCTATCCTGCGCATTTATAAACCTACCATCCGCCCATGCATTGAATACTGTTGCCATATCTGGTCGGGTGCCCCTGCTATTCTCCTTGGGCTTCTCGACAAGGTACAACGGAGGGTCTGTAATGTGATCGATACTGATTTGGCAGACCGCCTGCAGTCTCTCTCTCACCGGCGCGACGTGGCTTCCCTGTGTCTTTTCTATAAATACTTTCACGGCTTCTGCTTCGATGAACTTAGATCACTGGTGCCCCCTAGGTTCGAATTTGCATGAGATACTAGATTAGCAACTAGATCCCACCCTTTTACAGTGAAACCGATAAAATACAACCGCAACTTCTACTCCAACAGTTTCTTTTCTCGTACTTCCCGACTCTGGAATTCCCTTCCACATGACTGCTTCCCCGACGGCCACAATCTCCAGGAGTTTAAATGTAAGGTCAATAGACACCTCCTAACACAATAACTCGCTTCCATTCTTTCAAACACTCTTCCCATCCTCCCAACTATCTATCACCCCCCTTCTGACATTTTCCTATATCTAACCACTCTTTCTATTTATCTTCCCCTATGTATCCCCAAGCGCAATAGTGGCAGTGGAATGCCTTGCTTGGGGTGAAACGATTAAAAAAAGAAACCAGAATCAGGTCATGAATACGTGACCTTTGTTTCAACCGTGTGTAATCTGCCGACAAGACCGTTTAATTTAGCCGAGAAAGCGTTTTCATAAGTATTAAAGTGTCATCACTGTTTGAGATATATTGCCACCAGTTCAGTTTCATCTTTAGATATAACCTGCCGCAGGTAAACATTTTTTGTGCTTAGGATATCTTAATTGAACCCCCCCCCTACTTCTCGAAATGGCGATACATAGGATTAAGTGTCAATCGTTGTCTATCCTGCTTATCCGCATAAGCTTTAGTTCCTACTAACTTCTCTTCCATTTCTTATTCATCATAGCCATTTTAACAATAACCCTCTACTCAGGGTGAACTTTGGCGTATAAAAAATGTAATTTTTTTTCTGTTTGCTTGTTATTGATAACATCCTCGTTTCTTTCATATTCATTGAATACTGCTGCCATATCTGGTCGGGTGCTCCTGCAATCCACCTAGGAGTCCTTGACAATGTCCATCGGAGAATCTGTAATGTGATCGATCCCGACTTGGCAGCTCAGATACAGTCACTTACTCACCGGAGCAATGTAACTTCCCTGTGTCTCTTCTACAAATACTTTCACAGCTTCTGCTCTGATGAACTTAGCTCACTGGTACCCCCTATATATGAATTTACTCGAGCCACAAAATTAGCAACTAAGTCTCATCATTTTACTGTGAAACCAATAAAACGTAAACGGAAATTCTACTCCAGCAGCTTCTTTTCTCTCACTTCCCGCCTGTGGAATTCCCTTCCGTTTACTTGCTTCCCCGACAGATACAATCTTTAAGAATTTAAATGTAAAGTCAATAGTCATCTCCTATCTCACTAACCTGCATCCTCTCTCTCATGTTTCTTTCTCCGCGTACTCCAATTTCATCAGTGTTCTCATCCTTCTCTTAGCCACTTCCTGACATCCCCTATAACCTGTCACTCTTTCTCATAACTTTCCTCCTATGTAAGCCCCTGAAAAACAGTGGCAGTGAAATGCCTTGTTTGGGGCGATGTGATTATTAAAAACAATTATTTCCATGGTATTCTCAGCATTTCTCTGTAGAACCACATCTTTGTTGTCTCAATTTAGTACTTCATCTATGAGGAATTTGTCCCGTATTCACTGCAATTTAGAAAAATTGACATTACAAACTCTCCTTTTATTTTCGTTTCTAACGAGATATTTCTGTTTCTTAATACTTTCTGTCGGTCTTAGAAAGCATCTTTGGTTATTCCAATGTCTTTGGATTTCTGTGTTACATTTTTGTCCTCTGTTAAAATAAATTGAAAAAAATGCATTCTGTGCTTAACAAAAATCGAACGCACTTTACTTTGTATGTAAAACTGCAGCAAGTATGAATGAAGTTCCAAATAAATGTTTGTCTTTTTTATTCACAAAATGAGGAAGGATATAGGGTGTGTTTTGTGGTGCAGAGGATATCGACTCGGAACGACAAATCTGGGAGTTCGAATCCCAGCTGAACTCATTGTATTCACTTACGCACAAATAGCCTTTGGAAATTAATCCGTCTCTACTCTCCAATATTAATTCGTCTCTTCTCTCCAATGATGGATTAAATAACAGGACAGATTGGATTCTATAGCTTTAGCTGGCAACCAGTCTGCCGCAGAAAGCAATGGAAACCTACTCTTTGAGACATGATCGCCCAAAGTGTATATCACTTATGGCACTTAACCGACTGAAGAAGGATATAGATTCTTTATTATTCTAACGATTGTTTGCACAGAGTGTTTGGTTTGAATTCCCTCACGTCTTTACACACATGAATGTATTATGAAATTTGAGTCTTAGGGACACGTAATCAATCTTTGTGGTACAGTGGATATCGGCTCGGAATGAGAAACCGGGGAGCCGAGTTCGAATTCCAGTTGAATCCATTGTATTCACTTACGCGCAAATACCCTTGGGAAAGGTATTAATCCGTCTATTCCTTCCAGTTATGGGTTAAATAGCAGGACAGATTGGGTTCTATAGCCTTGGTCGGCAACCAATCTACCGCAGAAAGCAATGGCAACCTACTGCGGGATAATCTTCTGCCCAGTCAGTCATGTCTCTTTCGAGACATGATCGCCCAAGCGTGTATCACGTATGGCACCTAAACTGACTGACTGAATCAATGGCACCTTGCAATAATTTCATGCATGGATGTTATTTAAAAATCAAACCCTGCTGGTTAGCTCACATCACAAACAAAGTTCTTTCCCCTCTTAGTTAACCATTACCTACTTATCATTTTTCATTTTCTCTTTTTTGTCACTTCTGGCTGACTGGTTTCGATTACACGGGCAAACTTCCATTTTTTAAAAAATCTCTTTTGATTGAGAAATTTCAACGTCTTTAGTCACACACACACACACATAGATAGATAGATAGATAGATAGATAGATAGATAGATAGATAGATAGATAGATAGATAGATAGACGGTTCCCAACTACACCGTCTTTTAAACAGGAATAGAGATTTATCCTCTTTCTCATGTTTACAATAGAGTTTCTGGTTCAGTTCCCATAAATATTCTCACTCTCAGTAACCCCTTGCGTCTTTGTGGCATTGTTGACTTGCTTGCGATGAAAAGATTAGCATATATATATATATATATATATATATATATATATATATATATATATATATTAGTCATCCGCATACAAGCCTGTTTCGCTGTATCACAGCTCATCATTGTGGTTAGACACATCCACTTATATTCCAGAGTGTGTGTGCGTGTGGATGTATATGTAATTTCTTTGTGTTTATGACAAGTGTTCATTTTTACCTGTTTGTTATCTGTTTCAGTTTGAAAGTAACTAACATAGATATACAAAATAAACTTAGGAAAGATCGTGAAAATGACATTCGGTTTGTGTATCTTCGCTGAATTGTTTCAAAATAGAGACCACAGATTACAAAGGTAAAATTGTGTGTTTTTGTTGATAAAGCACATAACAAAGAAAAAAAAAGACAAATCTATTTTGGGCGAAAAGAACATTTTCGTTTATGATTTCGTCCGTGCCAAATGTGAAGCACATTTGAAGTGCTTGAAAATCACACCCCGGTTGGAAAATTGCGTAGTCGAAACTGTCTAGCAAGCGTAGAGGATTTCCCTAACACAAAGTAACAAATCATCGTGACCGAGCACTTAAACGTACTGGCTTTGTTCAGCAATTGATCATGCCAGAATGTACTATCTTTCCTAGAAGAAAATGATTAAGGTAAATGTAACATAGTTTGAGTAATTGCGATAGGTTCTTTGGTTTTCAACACACAAAAGTGTAGTCGCCTGCAACAAGAAATAGCGAGCTAGTGTGGCAGATAGTAATACTAGAAGATAAGTAGACAGTCTAAGGATTGTTTTTATTTTAAGATTACTTGGGCTGATGCCTTCATTACCGAAGGTGTGTCCAAGGAATTCTAGTGACCTCTTGTTATACTCGCATTTGCCCCATTCAGGTTGAGGCCTTTTTCGCGGAGACGTTGGAATATTGCATGGAGGTTTTTGTCGTGATCCTGCTGGTCTGATCCGAAGCAAAGGATGTCATCACTGATGTTGATGGCTTCCTTAATCCCTGCAAGTGCTTGGCTGATTTCTTCCTGGAATATTTCACTGGCAGAGTTGACACCGAAGAATAGCCTTTTGTATCTGTACAGAGCTAGGTGTGTTGCAAAGGTGGTTATGTATCGGGATTCTTCAGCTAATTCCAATTGGTTGTAACCTTGACTGAGGTCTAATTTGCTGAAGATGTTAGCTCCTGATAGAATAGTTTTCAACTCATCAAGTGTAGGGGTTGGATGCCGTTCCCTTTTAATAGCTTTGTTTGCTGCTCTCATATCAATGCAAACCCTGATTTTCTTTTGGTCCTTTTTTGGTACCACTACAATAGGAGATACCCATGGTGTCGGTCCATCTGCTTTTTCAATTACTCCCAGTTTCTCATCTTTGCATATCAGTTCTTCTATGTCTTTCCTTACTTGAAAGGGAACTCTGCGGTATCTCTGAGCAATGGGTGGCACGTTTTCGTCTATGTGTAGGTGAACTTTCTTACCTTTTTAGTCTACCTAGACCATTGAACAGGTCTGCATAGTCCTCCAGAAGTTTGAGGGTAGAGGGTGGGGTTTGTGCATCAGAGTTACTGATGTGGTTAACTGAGAGCTTGTTTGCTGACAGTAGTTTGAGCCTCTTACATGTTTCCCAGCCGATGATGGGTTTTTCTGGGCCCTTTATTACGTGTATATCAGCTTGGCAAAAGATACCCCCAAACTCTACAAGTGTGCTAAATTGACCTAGAACCGGGTTGGTTCCTTTGACACTAAATCCAGATATTACAGTTTTTGTGGGTCGAAGGTGGGATGTTGGTCTTAAGCACTTGAAGTCTGCTTCAGACAGGACGTTAAGGGTGGCGCCTGAGTCCGCTAATACATTAAACGTTTCGTGGCTATCGCCAAAAGATATATTGAAGCAAGGAAGGTTTTTCATCTTACCTGTATGGAATACATATTCAGTGTCACTGTCGCTGGTTGAGTCCCGTTGATGATCCTCGGTGCAGTTCACCGGTCGTTGACGGGTTTGGTTTTGTGAGCGTGGGGGACGATTTGTTCTCCGTTGTCTGTTTTCATCATTTAGTCTTCTGAAACAAACAGAGATAAAATGCCCCCATCTCCAGCAATAGGTGCACTGATTGTGGAATGCAGGGCAAGACGTTGGTCCCCGTTCATGTGGGTATTTCCCATTGCAATTTCTGCACCTGTTTTGCTGGTGAGGGTTGCGTGGCCGTTGCTGTTCATACGAGACTTTGTTCACTTGTGCAGTGGTAGTTCCAGTAGTGACGTTGGCGTCTTCTAGGCGCATTCGTTCTAAGTGTGTTGCCATAGTTCCCGTTAGTCTGGCGTAATTTATCAGATCGCTTAAGGACATATTTGAGTTCATCAGTCCTTTTTGGCGGACTTTCCCAGATAAGCAGCCTGTTATTAGCATCGCTCATTCAGTGAAATGAATTAGAGCGCTCTAGCTATTGGGCGCGTATAATGATATGCGCTAAAAAGTCTGCCTACTTCCACCGAACGCCCATAGCCGAGGGGTAGAGTCGCCGACTGACGCCATTTCGGTCAGGTTTCAATCCTGGGTAAAAAAGTAATCGGAGTCTAACCGTACTGATGAGCTGTGATACGGCGAAACAGATCTGTCTGCGGATGACAATATATATATATATATATACATATAATTATTAACCAGTTATTGGTCAAAATAAAATTAGACGAGTATTACACAACCTTCCTTTAATTTGTCCAGTTGCGAACAATACTTTTCCTAATCAGTTGACTGATTACTTGGCTGAAGCTCTCATATTACAGGATTCCTTTCCAATCCCGAAAAGTGGCTTCCTGTAATATGTCCAGTTACGAGCAGTACTTTTCCTAATCAATTGACTGTTTACTTGGCTGAAGGTTTTATTACTTAGTTTCTTTCCAATCCAATAGGTGTCATCCTTTAATTTGTCCAGTTTTGGGCGGTACTTTTCCAAATCAATTGACTGGTTACAGAATTTCTTTCCAATACCGATAGGCGGCTTCCTTTAATTTGTCCAGTTTTGAGCAGTACTTTTTCTAATCAATTGACTGGTTACTTGGATGAAGCTCACATTACAGGATTCCTTTCCGATTCCAATCGGTGGCTTCCTTTAATTTATCTAGGTGCAAGCAGTACTTTTCCTAATTTATTGACTGGTTGCCTAGCTGAAGCTGATAGTACAGGATTCCTTTCCAATCCCGATAGGCGGCTTCCTTTAATTTGTCTTGTTGCGAGCAATACTTTTCCTAATTAATTGACTGGTTACTTGGTTGAAGGTCATATTACAGGATTTGAATTAAATATGTGCCTTGTGGTGCAGTTGATAACGACTCGGAACGACAAATCGGGATGCCGATTTCGAATTCCTTCTGAATATCTTATACTCACTGATGCACTAATACCCTTGGGAAAGGTACAAATCTGTCTCCTCCCCTTGTTGTGGATTAAATAATAAGACAGGTTGGATTTTATAGCCTTGACTGTCAACTAGTCTACCGTAGAAAGCAATGGCAACGTATTGCGTGATAAACTTCTGCCCAGTCAGTCATGTCTTTTGCAAGACATGATTGCCCAAGCGTGTATCACTTATGGAACTTAACTGACTGAGTGAATTAAAAAAATATAAACTGACAAAAATGCCTGTTGAAAGTAAATAAATAAAAGTCTATTAACTAAAGTAAATAAATAAAAGTCTATTAACTAAAGTAAATAAATAAAAGTCTATTAAATAAATAAAGTAAATAAATAAAAGTCTATTAACTAAAGTAAATAAATAAAAGTCTATTAACTAAAGTAAATAAATAAAAGTCTATTAAATAAATAAAGTAAATAAATAAAAGTCTATTAAATAAATAAAGTAAATAAATAAAAGTCTATTAACTAAAGTAAATAAATAAAAGTCTATTAACTAAAGTAAATAAATAAAAGTCTATTAAATAAATAAAGTAAATAAATAAAAGTCTATTAACTAAAGTAAATAAATAAAAGTCTATTAACTGCTAAATTAATTGTAATATAGATTCTATAAATAAGAACTAAGTTGACACAAAAGTTGTCATTTAAGTAATTATTATTAAACAAATAAATTATCATTTTTGCATCGTATTTATTTCTGGGTATGTATCATGATGTACGCCTGTCGAGTGAATAGTGTCTAATTCGCAATTCTAGGTACAGTTAATAAGTGATTCGGTCATAAAAGTGGCATTTAATAGGCATGAGATTCCATCTCTCGGATTCTGTCCTTAAAGGACATTTATATATTCAAACGTTTTCACTCACTGCATGTCTTAGTCTTAAATTCTACTTAAACACGTAGTAATGAGTCAGCCAACTCTGGCTGTCAGGAAATACTTCAGATTTGTGGTCATTAATCAAATGCATGTCTGCTGCATTATACTTGGAAGCGAAATTCATTTTCATCTAAAGCAAATATCTCATGACCACTGCATTTTATCATCAAAAACAAATGGCTAACTTATTAAAAAGAAGTTGAGATTAAAGATTTAAAATACTACTGTAGCGCATCGGATTTTTGTCTTGGTCTTTTTCAGAGTTCAATGGAAGAAGAACGATTAGTTATGAATAATGGAGACACACAGCAGAAGACTAAAGTATAATCGCAAGAAGACGGAGTGGGGTTACATTATTTACACTGTTCGGACTGTTGTCCTCATCTGTGTTGCCATGTTTACGACGTTTCAGCCGTTGTACGCTCCGGCCTTCTTCAGGTGCTAGGAATTTAAAACCTATATGTACTCGGCCAAGTATCCTTGAGGAGACTTTGCCTCAGTGGATATAGACGTGGGTTAGTTCCAGTGACTTGAGCCAAAGATTTGTGAGTTCAATACCTGGCTACAGCATCGGTGAACAAATAATTTAAAGAAATGAGTTAAAGGGAGATAACTACATGGAATCCGGAAGTGGTATCGCACATTGAACGAGAATGATATACTCCAGTGATCGAAATAAAGAATTCGGTTCGAAATTTGTAGCACCTAAAAATGCTGGAGCCTACAACAGCTGAAACATCGTAAACATGGCAACAAAGATGAGGGCAACAGTCCGAATAGTGTAAATAATGTAAATACTACCTCGTCTCAGAAGTATAAACAAATACTGGGAATTGTGATTATAGATACATTTTATATTATAGTAAAAGAAAAACAGTATGGAGATTTCAAGATATTTTTAGTTTCATTTTAGGCACAGCACCAAAAAATAAAAATAATTGAAAGGCTAAATCAGATGATAAGCATTTGGGAGAGTAGAATGTGAAATACGAAGTCATAGTTTCAAATTGGGGGAGGGCGTTAAGTTAAAAGTTGAGGAGAGTGCTAAATCAGATGATAGATTTTGGAGATGGGGCTAGATCAAAAGTTATATTTTAGGGATAGTTTCAGATCAAATCTGAAACGTTACAGATTACTAATTTTGTTACTTAATCCTCTCTAATCCTTTTTTAGATTTATTTTATTTGTACTTTAGTAAATCACTACGCCTGCTTGGCCTGACACTCTCAGCGGACCTCAAGTGGAATGACTACGTCGAATCCATTGCTAAATCCGCAGCTATGAAAGTCGGCTCTCTGTGCAGGGCCCGGAAATTCTTTCCGCCTGAATCTATCCTGCAATTATATAAATCCACCATCTGCCCGTGTATTGAGTACTGCTGCCACATCTGGTCGGGTGCCCCTTCTATTCTCCTCGGGGTCCTTGACAAAATACAGCGAAGAATCTGTAATGTGATTGATACCGACTTGGCTGACCGCCTGCAGTCACTCTCTCACCGGCGTGACGTGGCATCCCTGTGCCTCTTCTATAAATACTATCATGGCTTCTGCTCTGACGAACTTAAATCACTGGTGCCCCCTAGATGTGAATTTGCACGAGATATGAGATTAGCAACTAGGTCCCACCCTTTTACAGTGAAACCGATGAAATGTAACCGCAATTTCTACTCCAACAGCTTCTTTCCTCGCACTTCCCGCCTGTGGAATTCCCTACCGCATGCTTGCTTCCCCGACGGCTACAACCTCCAGGAGTTTAAATGTAAGGTCAATAGACACCTCCTAACGCACTAACTCACTCCCACTCTCTCCAACTCTCTCCCTATGTACATCCTAAGCCGTCTATCACCCTCCTTCTGACATTTCCTATACCCAATCCCTCTATGTAACCCCCTGCGCTATAGTGGCAGTGGAATGCCTTGCTTGGGGTGACACGATTAAAAAAATTTAATACGCATTTGTTCATACTCTTTTGTACTTTAGTCAGTTAAGTGCCATACGTGATACACGCTTGGGCGATCATGTCTCGAAAGAGACATGACTGACTAGGCAGAAGATTATCCCGCAGTAGGTTGCCATTGCTTTCTGCAGTACACTGGTTGCTGACCAAGGCTATAGAACCCAATCTGTTCTGTTATTTAACCCATAACTGGAAGGAAGGGTATTTGCGCGTAAGTGAATTCAATGGATTCAACTGGAATTCGAACTCGGCTCCCCGGTTTCTCGTTCCGAGCCGATATCCACTGCACCACAACGCACATCCTTTTGTATTTACTTTCCATAAATAAAACAAATATAGAAGTTTGACACGATAATGTTTCAAATAAAAAAGAGGACATAAAATGAGATTTTATTATTTATTTCTAAAATTAACAGCGGTATTAATTTTAGACAAATCAAGGTCATTGTCATAGATTGAGGATTTATTTTGTTCGTGAAGGAACATGTTAAAATATAGTCACCGCTACTTATATATCCATTATTTCATCTAATGAATCCTTCACTATACAATCATCACCTTTTGTTTCGACTCTTTACCAAAACCTTTTTTAACAACTAAAAGCACGTGTTGATTCAGCGTACTCATAACCAATCGCAGTGTTTTATCATAAAATCTTTTAAAATTAGTAGGTACTGGTTAAATACTAACAAGAATATTTTTTCTTTTAATGTAAGATTATCAAACTCAAAGGAAACACCGAAAAACCAATCCACAATCGGTATTTCCAAATTGTTTTCTAACACATGCCCTTTTAGAAAAGGAGCAATATTTTTATTTCCAAAATTTACCCAATACAATGTTCGAGAGCCAATCAAGGAAGAGGGTTACTGTTAAAAAGAGAATGATGTATGTGATAAAGGTGGTGGTAGAAGTGAATATTATGAGGATAAAGCGAATAATGATTGACCCTTGACTTGATGAGGTTAAGACTGAGTGATCAGTCAAACGTCCTCGTGGGAGTTTGATACTTAAGGTTCTTGGGAAAAATACCTCTACATAAGACTTTTTTCTTATATTTGCAACACGAAGGAAATAAGGGTTATTCGGCTCTGCGGAAGTAGGTTCGCGTTCGCGAGCTGAAAAGGTCTGAACTAGCGGATCTTAAGAGTTGAGCTCATCTGCACATTTTGCATGGTAAATAGCGATAGAGTAACGATAGGGATTGTAGCGTTGTGGTTATGTGAAAGAAACGAGAAAGTAAAGAATAAGTCTTTCACCACAGGTTGGCGTAAACAGCTTTAGGATCTGTCATGTAAATATCGAGCTGCTTTGTCTTCCATGTGGGGTGGGGGGAATTGAATATTTAGAAAATCAGCATTCGAAATTTCGGCTGATAGTAAATAGGATTCGACCTTGAAGAACAAGAACTTTCTAAGTAAAAGAGGTTGGCGTAATCGGCTTTAGGCTCTGTCATGTTATGATCGAGCTGCTTCGTCTTCCATGTGGGGAAATTGAATATTTAGAAAATCGGCATTCGAAATTTCGGCTGATAGTAAATAGGATTTGACCTTGAAGAACAAGAACTTTCTAAGTAAAAGAGGTTGGCGTAATCGGCTTTAGGCTCTGTCATGTTAGGATCGAGCTGCTTTGTCTTCCATGTGGGGAAATTGAATATTTAGAAAATCAGCATTCAAAATTTCGGCTGATAGTAAATAGGATTTGACCTTGAAGAACAAGAACTTTCTAAGTAAAAGAGGTTGGCGTAATCGGCTTTAGGCTCTGTCATGTTAGGATCGAGCTGCTTTGTCTTCCATGTGGGGAAATTGAATATTTAGAAAATCGGCATTCGAAATTTCGGCTGATAGTAAATAGGATTTGACCTTGAAGAACAAGAACTTTCTAAGTAAAAGAGGTTGGCGTAATCGGCTTTAGGCTCTGTCATGTTAGGATCGAGCTGCTTCGTCTTCCATGTGGGGGGAAATTGAATATTTAGAAAATCAGCATTCGAAATTTCGGCTGATAGTAAATAGGATTTGACCTTGAAGAACAAGAACTTTCTAAGTAAAAGAGGTTGGCGTAATCGGCTTTAGGCTCTGTCATGTTAGGATCGAGCTGCTTCGTCTTCCATGTGGGGGGAAATTGAATATTTAGAAAATCAGCATTCGAAATTTCGGCTGATAGTAAATAGGATTTGACCTTGAAGAACAAGAACTTTCTAAGTAAAAGAGGTTGGCGTAATCGGCTTTAGGCTCTGTCATGTTAGGATCGAGCTGCTTCGTCTTCCATGTGGGGGGAAATTGGGGGGGGGGAATATTTAGAAAATCAGCATTCGAAATTTCGGCTGATAGTAAATAGGATTCGACCTTGAAGAACAAGCCTCTTTCTGAGTAAAAGAATGTTTATTCTTTTGCAGCCTAAAGTCCGCCTGTAGATACAGCTTTGTGCAAATACAAACTTTCTCACGCTCTTCGACTCCCTCCCCGAAGAATATGAGCAATTGTATACAGTTAATAAAATAAAATGATATAGAAATGAATAATGCTCTACAAATAAACTGGAATGTAATTACAGTAACAGAAACACGTTCGCTTTTCTATTTATATAGATACTTACAGCCGTGTTGATAGGAGCATGTAGTTACATGCATTAAGCATATGCTTAGGGACTTCCTTGACATAAGTGCAATTGTTTTAATTTATAGTCATTGCCAGTCAGTTTGCATTTGTATTGAAGATATAATAATAATAATAATAACCAGTGAAACATTCGAAGCAATGAAAAGCATTCGTAAACAGGGAAGTCAATACAAAAGCAACAATGATGATTTGTTTATTGTTCTTGATGACAAATATCGTAAAGAATCGTAAATACAGAAAACAAACGCATTTCTTGTTTTCTTTTAAACAAATCGACATGGCTTTAAGCTTTTCTTAAGAGTGTGTAGAAAATATACCGGCAGATTTTTTTCTTTTATGATTTTTTCAAATCATTTTTTCTCTGGGAATTCAATCACGTCTGTAAATTTGTTTATTTATTTGCTACATAAAACTTATTATTAAGCCTTTACGGTTCTTAAGGCGTTTTTAAATAGATTTATAAAATGCTTGATTTTTTATTTCATTTATTATCATCCACAAACCGCATGTTTTTTGTAGTTTTATAGTTTACAAATCCTATATCATCCAACAATTAACTAAAACGCAAAAAGTTAAATTGCACAGCAGCAAAAATGGATCAGAACGGCTGAAAACATTTTGGAAAAAGCCCAGACTAAGGCAAATTTCACAAGTAGGTGTGAAAAATAAGAGTCTGGATTCTGATTGGATAGGAAATAGCAAATTGATCTATGACCCTAACACATAGAAAATGGGTACGCTGTTTCGATCCAGTCACATGACTAGATTCCACTACTTAACCACGTCCCGTAACCAGCAAAAAGAGTCAAATGGGAACACACAGAGACGACATGCTAAAATGTAACAAAAGATACTTCAAGCCGACCGGTACACATAAGGCCGCGTCACACATTCGTTCTCCTTTTTCACTTGTGTCAATTTCTTTTACCTCTTCTTCTCCGTTTCTCAACATTCTCGCGGTCAACAAAAAAGATGATGACGACGACAACAACAACAACAACAACAAGATACTTCAACTGACTCCTAGAAACTAACGTCCGATAATTACAATTTCCTTTATTGCTTCACCTTCCTTTTCATTTTTTCGCCGGCCATAAAAAAAGGAAAGGAACACAGACTTTATTCGTAACCTTTTAATCTTTCTACATACACACATTCAGCTTCTATCAACCATAAGCTGGATTCATTTAACTCCTTACTATTATTTTTCTGGAACATTTAACTCGTTACTTTTTCTCTTTGAACATTTAACGCATACAAACTAATGAGCGACACACATTTTCTATTCGAGTATTTTACTTATTACAAATTTGTTATTCTGTTTAGTTAATAAAATTTTACTTTTATCATACAAAATGAAATATTTTATTTTCGCACATGTCAACATCCAACCTTCAACCTGCTGATGTTTTAAATTGTGGGGACTTTGGTTGTATTTGGTTGAAGTCCAATTTGACAAACATCAACGAGACCCCTAGAGTTTCACAAGGAATCATTTAACAAATACTTATTTTTTTGTTAGGTGTCCTGTCTCTTCAGTACGTAGGGGATCTTACATCTCCATAATTACGTATCCTTAGTAGATTTTAGCAGCGTGTGTTCTTTACTATCATTTACCATCATTCATTCCGCCATCTGTTCATACAAGCTCATCAGATTGTTGACCCGCTGCTATCCCCTGCCTCTTTTGATTTCGATAGGTTTTACATGTGACAAACTCTTCGAGCCCTTCTTCCTCATTATGTTTCCAAGTAATTTCAGCTGTCACTTGTTGATTCTGAATATTAGTGACCATTTTTAATTTTGAATATAAGTGACCATTTTTAATTTTGAATATTAGTGACATTTTAAATTTTGAATATAAGTGACCATTTTTGATTCTGAATTTTAGTGAGCATTTTTAATTCTGAATTTTAGTGACCATTTTTAATTTTGAATATAAGTGACCATTTTTAATTTTGAATATAAGTGACCATTTTTAATTTTGAATATTAATGACCATTTTTAATTTTGAATATAAGTGACCATTTTTAATTTTGAATATTAGTGACCATTTTTAATTTTGAATATTAGTGACCATTTTTAATTTTGAATATTAGTGACCATTTTTAATTTTGAATATTAGTGACCATTTTTAATTTTGAATATTAGTGACCATTTTTAATTTTGAATATTAGTGACCATTTTTAATTCTGAATATTAGTGACTATTTTTAATTTTGAATATTAGTGACCATTTTTAATTCTGAATATTAGTGACTATTTTTAATTTTGAATATTAGTGACCATTTTTAATTTTGAATATTAGTGACCATTTTTAATTTTGAATATTAGTGACCATTTTTAATTTTGAATATTAGTGACCATTTTTAATTCTGAATATTAGTGACTATTTTTAATTTTGAATATTAGTGACCATTTTTAATTTTGAATATTAGTGACCATTTTTAATTTTGAATATTAGTGACCATTTTTAATTCTGAATATAAGTGACCATTTTTAATTTTGAATATTAATGACCATTTTTAATTTTGAATATTAGTGACCATTTTTAATTCTGAATATAAGTGACCATTTTTAATTTTGGATATAAGTGACCATTTTTTATTCTGAATATAAGTGACCATTTTTAATTTTGAATATTAGTGACCATTTTTAATTTTGAATATAAGTGACCATTTTTAATTTTGAATATAAGTGACCATTTTTAATTTTGAATATAAGTGACCATTTTTAATTTTGAATATGAGTGACCATTTTTAATTTTGTATATAAGTGACCATTTTTAATTTTGAATATAAGTGACCATTTGTACACAATAATGTTTTGCAACACGCGGTGGCCAATAAAATGGTCCACCCCTTCCGATCCATGTGTTTGGAAATTCCTGATTTAGAAACTAACACGCAGAGCAAAGCGACAAGGAGCTCCATCTTGTTGAAACATTGTATTATCTTTCAAGTTTAATTGTTCAAGTTCATTTTTTTACAGATTATTTCTATCACAAATACAAATAAAGTTATAAATTTTCTAAAATGCACACGGACTTTATGTACATCTTGTATAAAATTTGCACTATATAAAAAATACATGCTACTTAAAAGCATATCCATTTGTCAACTTTCCTCAGATGTATTCCGTGTGAAAAATTAAAAACTGAACACTTACTTTTAGAATAAAAATGTGTATTCTGAAAATCCTTCTTATTATACCAACACAAACAACCGATAAGCATTAATAGCTATTAAGCCTATACGAAATTTCCAAAACACTTACAGAAAACAGAAATCCATGTTCGCCTGGCTGAAACACCTGGAAAAAAATGAAAAGAAAAAAATCAATCTATCGAAATGCTATGCGAACAAGAATAAGTATCCAAAGAAGAGATGCAATTACCGAAACAATGTTGACATTCTTTAATTCATGAGCAATGTCATAAAATTATTTTGCATTCACAGGATTAATCTGTCAGCGTCTCTGTCTGACTCTTTCTCTCAAAATGTATTATGTGTCTAAAAAGTTTCCATCATTATTATTATTATTATTATTATTATTATTATTATTATTATTATTTTGCCATCATATTTCGATTTCTGCTATGGTCACACTACATACCAAGTCTGCGGGAAGTCCTAAGGCAGGTCGTGCTGTGTTGTTATGGCTTCATTTCATGTTTTTTCTATCTCCCCTAACATCCCTAGCGTTACATAGACAAAGTTCTCCTTAGTGTGTGGGCTGTACTTAACAAGACAATTGTTTGTATTTTTTATCATTTTGTATTATTATTATTATTATTATTATTATTATTATTATTATTTCATTCGGTTTTTGTTGTAGACCTATTTCTTTTTGGGTCCCAACCGGAGACCTAAAATCTGAAATGACTCCATGACATTTTCAACTGATTATTTTCTCTAAAAACAAAACAAAACAAGAAAACAAAAAGAAGAACAATACAAAAATAAAATAAAACAAAGATCACACACGTGTTACATAGATAAAGCTCTTCGTAAAAGGTGAGCTGTACCTGAGAGTACAATGTTTTGTATTTCTTTAAACCTGTAACACGGTCGTGGGGTATATACTAACAATACTATTGCCACGACCGTGTTCCAGGGTTAATTTCCAGGAATTGCTTCAATGAGTCTGTCGGAACCTTTTTCCTATCAATCCGACGCCTCCAACAACTAGAATTACTGATGTTTTCATGTGCCACAATTTTGAGATTTCTACTTCAAATTTCTTGTATTTTGATGGTTTTCTGAAGATCTTCATCACAATCTGCAGAAACTGCCATGTAAATAACAAAAGCGTATTCTGTTCTTGTGAACTTTGATTAAAATGCCTGGGTGATTAGCTTTAATTATTCTCTCTGTATTATTATATTATAATTTTGCTTGCCTCTCTGTTACTTAGCACGAACTTTACGCCTTGCCAATATCTCATAAGTAATGGACTATCCCGTTTTGATCGCGTGGAAAGCCTGAATAGACGCTAATTAGTTTCAGTGAGAAAATTAAAAAGAGAAGAAGGGAAAATATGAGTGTTCATCATCTGTTTCAGTGACATGGAAAAGTAATCAGTTTAAAATATTTTCATTTGAACCCCCTTACTTCTTAAAATCCCGAGCAGCATTCATATTTATGTTTATTAAAGTTGTTAACCCTCTAGGGCCATTCGTATCATATTTGATACAGTATGAAAACAAGCCTTGAAAGAAATATTTTCCTGAAAAATTTTTTAAGAGAAATATTTTATAAATTTCAAATGAAAGCAGTACTGACTGCTCAGTCAATGAATACCAAATGTTTCCTTATAGGGAAATACCAAATGTTTCCTTATAGGGAAATACTGTATCAAATATGATACGAATGGCCCTAGAGGGTTAAACGCAAATATTTCATGATGCGATAGAAGAATTTCTACGAATATTTTATTGCCGGAGAACTCATGAACTTGCATATTTAATCATTGACGTAAGAATTAAGATTCTTCGGAAAATTCAAATAAGAAATTCGTGAAATTTTCACAGGTATTTCTAGTTATTATAATTATTTAATATTCAATGGTTTTCTACTATGTATTAAATATTCGTCACGCAACAAATGTGATTTTCTAAGCACAGTTTAGATGTGGCACAAAGCTAAAAGTATGAGGTACACAGTGAGGATTAAACTCATTACTCAATTGTAATGATTCTAACGAGACAAACTTACTAAGCATTGTCGGATTTCGTAAGATTTGATTGCACTAAAAATTCGAGTTTATACACACTTATACCTTTTCATGAGTCAATAAAAAACATATACATTTATACATTTGCAAATGGAAAGACAGTTGGTTCACTAAATTTTACAGAGTGCTGAATAAATATAACCTCTTATTCATGGTCAATTTTAAAAGTTGACCTATTTCTATTTTCCACAAGCGTATAAATACATGGGAGTTTTGCTTTTCGCCTCAGAAAGTCACAGGTCGTCTACCAGACGCCAAAACCAGGCAATCTGTATTTTTTTTATTCTCTCACCTTCTCTATTATGCTGCATTCATTGATTCTCCTCCTCCCTAATCTATTTTCAACAAAGAAAGAACATTACAGAGAGACACGGATTGTCTAACTGGATGCTAAGTCCGGGTGACTTGCATTTTCTTACTCTCTCACGTTCTCTTTCGCGATGCATTTATTGGTTTTCCTTCTTCCTCATGTAATGTCAACAAAGAAAGAACAAAATTATAGATAGTTACTAGTCATCTGACTGACGCCAAACCCTGACGATCTACATTTTTGCACTCTCTCTCTCTCTCTCTCTCTCTCTCTCTCTCTCTCTCTCTCTCTCTTTCACACCGCATTAACTGATTCTCCCCATTCCTCATTTACTTGTCGGCAACAAAAAAGAAAGAGGAACAAAGATGTCATTGTACTACAACTGTAAACACTCATAGCGGCATCAGATTTGTATTTTTTTTACACATCTGTTTCGTTTGACTTTACCAAAACTGAACTTTTAAACACAAGTTCAAAAGAAAATCGTTAATCAAAACTTTCAAGCAAATGTTATTTCAAAACAAGAAAATTGATGTCATTCTTCTGGTGAAATAAATTTACAGTTATTAATACAAACGAGACGCTTTTATCTTTTGTTCAACCTTCTGATTTTTTAAAATATAGTAATCTCGGTTGTGTTTGGCACAAGGCCATTTCGCAAGCATAACCGACGCTCTTTTACATTATTACAACACGTTGAGGAGCCCTAAAGAGTTTTCTGGAAACTTTTGCACAACCATAATATAAAGAATCAAATAACGAAGATTAACGAAACTGGTTATAAATAACCGACAATTTGAAATGACTTGTTTGATAGTTACTCGTAAGTCGATATTCTGTTTAGAATCAAACAGTATTATATATTCATTTCTACCGGCGTGGTTATTTATGATAAATTTTTGCTCCGAAAATGTGTGTCATACGGCAGGATTCGAACCTACGATACCTATCCACGTCTATCACTTAAATACGAGTATCGATCAAAAATAATGCTCAAACAAATCATTTCAAATTGTCGATTGTTTATAACCAGTTTCGTTAATCTTCGTTGATTTCCGTAACATGTTTACATTTGTTGACATTACAATACATTTCAAAGCAGATATGGTTATTGCGATGAATCGAAAATTGTGTTATAGGCTTAATTTGACGTCGTTTATAATGATCGTCATTCGTGGTCGTGAGGTCTAAGATGCGCCAGATCACTTGGTGGCTTCCCCTATGGAGATAAGGGTCGCAGGTTCGTAATCCTGACGAATAACACATATTTTCGTAACAACAATTTATCGTAAATAATCAGGCTGGTAGAAATAAATATATAATACTGTTTGGTTATAAACAGAATATCTACTTAAATGCGAGTATCGATCAAAAATAATGTTCAAACAAGTCATTTTATTATCTAATAAATAGATGATAGTGAACTTTGTCCTTATTTTACACTTTAACTCCGAATATATTGCGCCTCCTCGGCTTTACCCTGTCTTCCGACCTCAATTAATATTGAGTTAATAGCTAAATCCGTTGCTAGTAAGATTGGGTCACTGTGTCGGGCCAGGAAGTTTTTTACGCCTGAATCCAACTTGCACATCCGTCCGTGCATAGAATACTGCTGTCATTTATGGTCAGGCACCCCCGCTGTTCATCTCAGGGTTCTCGACAAGCTCTAAAGGAGAATCTGTAACGTGATAGGTCCCGACTTGGCAGTTCGACTTCAGCCACTTTCTCACTGGCGGGATATGGCTTCCCTCTGTCTATTCTACAAATATTTTCATGGCTTTTACTCCGACAAACTTAAGTCACTGGTGATAGAATTTACTCGTGCAACCAGACTGGCAACAAGGTCCGACCCACTTACAGTTAGATCAACCAAATGCAGCCGTCAATTCTATTCCATCAGTTTCTTTTCTCGCACTTCCCGCCTGTGGAACTACTTTCCGTATACTTACTTTCCTGACGGCTACAACCTCCAGGAATTTAAATGCAATGTCAATACTCATCTCTTATCCATTTGACTCCAGTCCTTTCTACATCACACCGTATATCTTGTTTTGTTCCATTCTCTCTACATTCTCAACTGTGTTCACACCTATGTTCCCATCCTTCTCTTGCTCTTTCTCTGACACTCACTGTAACTGGTCCGTCTTTCTCTTCACTCTCCTCCTGTCTAAACTTTTACTCTTATGTAGCTCCCTGCGCATCAGTGGTGGTACCGCCTTGCTTGGGGTGAAACGATTAAAAGCAACCTGTTTTTATTTTATTTTATTTTTTATAATTTCACCCCAACCAAGGTAGGAATGCCACTGATGCGCAGGGGGGTTACAGTGGGAGAATAAAAAAGGTACAGGTATATCGAAAAAAAAAAGATAAAAGATGGATGAAACTCCAGGAGAAAGAAGATGGCAACTGATATTGCATTTAAAATTTTGGAGATTGTAAATGCTGGACAATATTATCAAAGATGAAGGAAAAACTTGAAGCAACTGAAATGTGGTTCTACAGAAGGATGCTAAGGATATCATGGATCGAGCATGTGAGCAATGATGTGGTTTTGGAAAGGATAGAAACGAAATGGAAATGAATACTGAGCATCAGGAAAAGACAGCTAAAGTTTCTGGAACATGAAATGAGGATGAAGGGCATGGAGAATATGAAGGAGAGACAGGAGAAAAGAACGAGTTACGTACTTGATTGGCCTGAGCAGGTGGATGGCAGAACAACGGTTGCGTGGTGTTACAAGAGAAAGTGTGCCATAAGGGATAGAGAGACGTGAAAGGCCATGATCGTCTATCTTCTGAAAGGAAAAGGTACATAGAAGAAGAAGAATCTATCAGAAAAGCAAGCAAATGGAAGTGAGTTCTGAAAACGGAAAGTGCGTGAAAAGAAACTGTTAGAGTAGAAGAGACGGTTACATTTAACTGTTTCGATTGTAAAAGAGTGGAACTTTTATGCCAATCTAGTAAAAACATGTAGTCGGAGTACCAAGGGACAAAAACTCGTGAGAGCAGTTGACATGAAAATACTTATAGAAAAGACAGAGGGAAGCCACATCACGTCGGTGAGAAAGTTGAGTGTCAAGTCTTTTTTTTTTGCCATTTCTCTTGTGCATACGTACTCTATGCTTATTCGTTATAACTTTGCACACTCACTTCTCGTTAAGCAATTCCTCTTTTGTCTGTTTGCATATGTTTTTAATGCTTGTGATTAATGCTCTATGTTCTGTACCCTTCCTTGGTATTTTTTTCTATCAGTTCAGCTGTCTTCTACTTCTTTCTTCTTGTTTTCTTTTTCTTGTGATAATATCGTTCGTTGATGTCATTTGAGCTTTTCTTAATATGTTCTACTTTGAATTCACAGTTTTATCGAACTTAGAAAAAGATTTTTTTTTTTAAATCATATCACCCCAGGCAAGGCAGTAAGGCCACTGGTGTGCAGGGGGCTACGTAAGAGTGAAAAGATTGGAAAAGAGAAAACCGGAAACCACATCCTAAACAGGGAACAAGGGATGAGCCTCTACACCTGTTCAATAAAATATTGTCGTATACCTACTTATATACAGGAATAGACACGCCTTAACGTCTTAAATACGTGGACATTATTGGAGTAAAAAAGAGTAATAGAGAAATGTGATTATATTGATTAGCAGTTCACTAGCAGTGTATCTACTTCAAGCAGCGAGTCTTGTATTTGTTGATGTACTATTATTTCAAACCTCCGTTTTGTTGATAACTCACACAGTATCCTTTTATCGATGAGGACCATCTGTTGACCAACACGGAATATTTTTGCGACGATGATTGTGCCGTTGACAAAATACAACATTTTGGCGTCAAAGATTACGGCTAACGAAGATTGGGGCGTTTACCAATACATCATTTTGGCCGACCTTAAGCAAGAAGATCGCCAATACATTTTTGTGACGAAGATTTTAGGCCGGAAGTCAATTAAACTTTCGTGGATATAGGATCGACAAAAAAGCAGAGAAAAAAGTTACAAGTCAATTTTTGTGAACAAAGGTTTGCATGTAAGAATTCACCAAGGAATATTGATACAGAAAGATAAAAGAAATTATTAAAGATATAAAACATTTTTGGTTGGGTACAAGGATTTTCAAGAATTACGTGATATCAGCCAGTAGTGCGAAACGCAACAAGGAAGAAAAAAGGAAAAAAAAAAAAAAAAACACGATACGATTTCAAGTAAAAACGAAAAGGTACGTAGAATTGAAAAAGTTCAAATTGTAAAAAAAAAAAAATTAACATCGAGAAGATATCTCGGAATAAAAGTGTTACGTTGAATTAATTTGTACGAAACTAAGTGTTTTTTGACTGACAAGTCATATTTTTTTTTTATAATCATATCGCCCCAAGCAAGGCATTTTACTGCCACTGTTTTGCAGGGGGTTACATAAGAGGAAAGTTATGAAAGCGTAACAGGTTATAGGGGTTGCTAGGAAGTGGGTAAGAGAAGGATGAGAATACTGATGAGAGTGGAGTTGACGGAGAAAGGAGCATGAGAGAGAGGATTCAGGTTAGTGAGATAGGAGATGACTATTGACTTTACATTTAAATTCTTGGGGATTGTAACTGTCGGGTAAGCAAGTAAACGGAAGGGAATTCCACAGGTGGGAAGTGCGAGTAAAGAAGCTGACGGAGTATAATTTCCGTTTACAATTTATTGGTTTCACAGGAAAAGGTTGGGACCTAGTTGCTAATATTGTGGCTCGAGTAAATTTATATATAGGAGGCATCAGCGAGCTAAATTCATCGGAACAGAAGCCGTGAAAATGTTTGTAAAAGAGACACAAGGAAGCCACATTGCACCGGTGAGAAAGTGACTATATCTGAGCTGCCAAGACGAGATCTATTATATTACAGATTCTCCGTTAGATTTTGTAAAGGACATCTTGGTGGATAGCAGTAGCACCTGACCAGATATGACAGCAGCATTCAATGCATATATACATATAAATACATATAAATTAAATATATACATATATGTGTGTGTGTGTGTGTGTGCGTGTGTGTGTGTGTATGTGTGTGTGTGTGTGTGTGTGTGTGTGTGAAAAGTGTATGTATATAATTATAAATATCAATATATATATATATAAATATGCAATTTGCTATATATATTATATTGTTTACATATTATATATGCGTGGTACTTATTTAAAAACGCTCAATATCAGTGATAGAGCAGACACATCTATATATATATAATGTAATATATATATATATATATTACACTTAAGTACACACTCAAAATATGGAGAAGTTTTAAAAAACAGTTGTTGTAAATAGTAAAACAACAAGAACAACAAAAACACTATGGAAAAAGGCTTGAAAAAGTCGAGAAACTTTTTAAACAGCGGAAAATATTTACAAGCAACATTAATGATTCGATTTTTTTCTCTCGGGAAGCTATCGTAAAAGCGATTCCAGTTTTTAACTTTGGGCCTGAGGAAGACTTGACTTTTGCATCATATTTTTACAGATACGGGATAAGACGAACTGTGTAAATTAATCCAACCAGAAAAAGATTAGACTAGTTTTATAGAATTTAAAGTTCATTAATTATATTCTGCTAAGGAAGACAAGTGACTCAACATTTAACGAAACTGTTACGTTACTTTCGAGGCTGTTCAGCCTGAAAATGTCATTATTCCATAAGAGATAGAAGTGTATGAATTTACTGAAAAATGATGAGGATTCACTACGTTTGCTAGTATTGTGAATAATCAATATTATTGTGAGGAATTCAAATTGGCTGAACTAAGCCCTGACAATTTCAAATGTTTAATATTTGCGCAAGGTTTAGTGTCAGTTAAAGAAACGGAAATCAGAAGAAGGGTTCAAAATAAGCTGGAAAACGAACGCAATTTAACTCTGCAAAACCTGACGGGAGATAATAAATAAACGTAGAGCAGGACGTTAAGAATATTGAAATATGTCGTCTGTCGCACATCAAAAAAGTGCGCCATAAAAATAAAACCGTGAAGATAAAAGACATTATGCCTAACCTCTGCTATGCTTGTAGAGGACTGCATTTCTATAATGTTTGTCCGCTCAAAAATAAGGAATGCTTTTGATGTGAAAAAAAAGGACACAAAAATTTCACTGCAAGACGAAAATTAAAAAAGCAAGTAAAAAATTTCGTTACAGTGATTAACGATAATGAAACTTCAAATTAGAATGCGAGAAAACTTGTACAGGTAAAAATCCTGAACAAAAGTGTCACATCTCGACAATGGTTCTGATCGAAGCATAATTAATGTTAATTAAGGAGAATAGGAAAACTAACATTAATGGTTTCAAAAAATAAGTTGTTCTGTCACAGGTGAGAAAATTAAATTCGTAGCAAATTTATTTTGAATGTAACGTTAAACAAAAAAACAAAAGATTAAAATTAAAAATATTCATAATGAAAAACATGAATCATCTTTTTGGTACAGATCGGATAGAAAAATGCAAATTATGAAACTGTCCAATCAGTTCATTCTGCCAAAAAAGGCGAGTTCTACCAACGAGACAGAAACTCTAAAAAGAGAATTAAAAGATAAATTCCCAGAGATATTTTTCTGGTGGGCTTTGCAAGTGTAACAAGTTTAAAGCAAAATTCAAGCTGAAAAAAGCGTACAACCAATTTTCAAAAAGAAACGAAATGTACCCTTTGCGTCAATCAAGCAACGAGCTTGATAGACTTGAAAAAAATCGGTGAGTTGTCCAAAGTCGAGCATAGCAATTGGTCTTCGTTAACAGTATATGTTTTTAAAAAAGTCGAGGATATGCGCGTATTTTTCCACAGGCTTAAATGATGCCTTCAATGATTATCACTACTCACTTCTAAAGCCGGAAAAAGTTTTATGCAGCTTAACAGAGCTCAGTTTTTTTTTCTAAAATAAACATTAGCGACGCATATCTTCAAATTTAAGTCGAGGACGAATGTGTCAATTTTTTTTTACCATAAATGCACATAAAGGATTATATAAATTAAATGCTGTTTGGCATTAAAGTCGTTCCAGCTATCTTCCAGCAAGTCATGAACACGAAGCTAAGAGGTTTTGACATCGCAGTCGCATATCTTGATGATACTTTGCTGAGAAATTAAAATATGGAAGAACATAAGAGAAATGTTTTTTGAAGTGTTTAAGAGAAATGGGGATTGTGGATTCAGGCTAAGAGACGAAAAGTGAATTTTATGGACAAGATTAAATGCTTGGGAAAGATTATTGACAAGGAGGACAAGAGACCGGATCTAGCGCGAGCTAGTGCTTTTATGGACATACTTACTCCGGGAAATATAAAGAAGTTTCTTGGGATTAGCTAGCTCTTACAATGTTTTTGTGAAAAACATGCATTGTTTGAGAGTGCCGCTAAATCGACTTTTGAAGCAAGACTCAAAACAGGTCTGGACATCGGAGTGTCAGGAAGCATTTTTTTTTTAATCGTATCACCCCGAGCAAGGTGATAACGCGACTGATGTGCAGGAGGCTACGTAATAGTGAAAAGATTGGAAAAGAGAAAGCCGGAAACCACATTCTAAACAGAGAACAAGGGATGAGCCTCTTAACCTGTTCAATAGACGTGGGTGGAGTGTGAACCGGGCGATAGATAGATCCATCTACTCCAATTGAAAAAAAAAACAAAGTGAGAAGATTGGAAAAGAGAAAGCCGGAAACCACATCCTAAACAGAGAACAAGGGATGAGCCTCTTAACCTGTTCAATAGACGTGGGTGGAGTGTGAACCGGGCGATAGATAGATCCATCTACTCCAATTGAAAAAAAAGCAAAGTGAGAAGATTGGAAAAGAGAAAGCCGGAAACCACATCCTAAACAGAGAACAAGGGATGAGCCTCTTAACCTGTTCAATAGACGCGAGTGGAGTGTGAACCGGGCGATAGATAGATCTATCTACTCCAATTAATGTACATTCACTTCTTATTTATTTTTGGTAAACTACAACCCTAAAAAGAATTGATCGTGGTAAACGACGCGAGTGTTTATGGTATCGGAGCTTATATTGATGACAGCACTATTAAACCGATTGCACATGCACTCAGGATACTTCTTTCAGCGGAAAAAATACTCAGTAATTAAAAAGGAAAGTTTAGGAATTATCTTTGCTCTTAAAAAAAAGATTTATTTGCGGGAGAAAATTTACATTGCAGACAGATCATAACCTGTTGTGAGCGATTTATGGAACTACCTGTAACGTTGGAGGATATTTAAAAAAAAGCACTGGATGACAAATTCATTATGGAAATGAAAAATAAATAAAGACAGGAATAAAACAGACTCTAAATTTTATTCAATTTGTGACGACGTTATTATGCACAGCGAAAGAGTAGTGATACCTCCAGCACTCCAAAGAGGCATCCTGAAAGAATTTCATGCGTTAGTGAAAGAACTATTTTCTTCATACTGAATATACCATGGAATAGTATATCCAGAATGGAGAGCATAATGAGAAACTATGTTCACTTGCGTAGCATGGATTGGGGCATTGAAACGTTGGTAAAGTTGTGCAAAAGATGTGCTTTGGCTGCAAAGTCGCCACCAATTAAGTTTAATCCATGGCCAGAAACTGTCACGTCTTCATATTGATTTTGCTGCTCTAATCAATAGATCGTACTATCTTATTGTCGTAGACAGTTTTTCGAAATGGCCAGAGATTTTCAGATGTAACACACCAACCACGCGAGTAGTAATACAGTTTTTACACGAACTATTCACGAGGTTTGGAGTTCAGATTCAGTTGTTTCTGATAATGGAACGCAGTTTACGTCGAGAGAGTTCAAGGAATTTCGCAACATGTTTGTGTTAAATCACATCACAATTGCTACTTACAATCCTAGAAGCAGCGGCCAGGCAGAGCATTTCGGGGATACCTTTAAAAGAGCTGTAATAAAAGACAACGGTGGATTCACAACTGCAGAAATACAATAATTTCTGCAGGTGTATAGATTAACATCAATGAAAAAACACGCCTTCAGCCATGTCTCCAGCAGAGATTATGTTAACTATGATCGGTGTTTGATAAACTGATTCCCAATAGATAAAAATATGTGCATACGGAAAAAAAATGGAAATTACATTTACAATATTGATCAGAAAAATGTTTATCGCATGTATCGGGGAAATTAGGCGTATTGGGAAGTCGGTAGTATTGTTCGAAGAATCGGAAAAATTGTATATCTGACAAAAATCTAAACTTATTTATAAATGGAACTTTTTCTGTGTGTCTGTGTGTGTCTCTGTGTGTGTGTGTGTGTGTGTGTGTGTGTGTGTGTGTGTGTCGTTACCTATAGACTCCGAAACGGCTGAACCGATTTTCTTGAAAATTTACACAGTTGTACTATAAGCGTCTGCGAGTGTTCTTAGCTAGGTTTTGTGTCGAGGTACCCCCGATAAATATCGGAAATCGATAATCGAAAAAATCGGGTTATAGAAGGAGTGGTCCGATTTTAATCAAATTGGATACACTCATAGACAAAGACATAAGAAACGATATTCAGAAGTTTCAAGGTTGCAGTTCTTAGAATAGAGCAGAAAATCGATAATATATATATAAGGCAAGATGTTTGTGTATGTGTCTGTTTATCTGCCTGTATGTCTGTATTTTCTCAGCCCTTTTATTTTAGTTTTTGCTTCTGGTTTGGCTCTAAGTAGGTATAATTGTAGTTCTTAGTCTCAGCCATGATACCATTTACTCAGAAGACTTATTTAGCCTTCAAAATTCAGTTTACGACGCGTTGTGACAGCCTTCAAGCCATAACACACACACACACACACACACACACACACACACACACACATATATATATATATACTCTAGCAGTATAGCCCGGCGTTGCTCGGGTGTAATGAAAACTTTAAAACTAATCCATGGTCCTGGAGCTCAGACTCAGCCTAAAGAATATTTGAAATAATAAAATTGCAACAATTTACCAATCGCACCTAGTGTATATATATATATATATATATATATATATATATATATATATACTCTAGCAGTATAGACCGGTGTTGCTCGGATGTAATGAAAGCTTTAAAACTAATCCATGGTCCTGGAGCTCAGATTCTTTGGACGTTCGCACGAAAGACTAAAAAGCAATAGTTGTTTCCAGTTAAAGCGAAACCGTAGACTGAAAAAAAAAATGAATTGATGTAAGTCAAATTTTGATTTCCTGGTATCGATATCAAATACGTGTGTATGTACGTGTGCGTGTGCGTGTGTGTGTGTGTGCGCGAGTGTGTATCTATGTGTGTTCTAGTTGTTTTTTTATATGGTCTAATGGTGTGTGTGTGTGTGAGAGAGAGAGAGAGAGAGAGAGAGAGTGAGTGTGTATGTGTGTGTGTGTGTGTGTGTGTGTGTGTGTGTGTGTGTATTCAAGTTGGGGTTTTTATTGGTCTGATGGAATCAGTTCGTAGGATCTGGGAGTTGATGTGACTTTGACCGGGTCAAAGAATATCAGTTACATTGCTGTTGTCTTATCTGTCTGATTTATCTGGTGGCGTTTACTCGATGTGTGTGCTGTAATTGAATCTACTTTTATGTGTGTGTGTGTGTGTGTGTGTGTGTGTGTGTGTGTGTGTGTGTGTGTGTGTGTTCTGTCCTGGTACGTGCTTCGTTATGGGAACCTCTGCTACTACAGCCCGGGGAGAAAATCACTGCTGGACTTCAAGCTTAAAATATTAACGCGAGGAATTTTTTCTCAATTTACTACTAGTCATCTGGTTGAAAGGGTATGTGTACCAGATGATATTTCTATTCCTATTTTTTCTTCGGAAGTTATTTTCTAGTTTACATATTTAATAATTGTGTTTTTGTACCCACTATTTTTAAGGCAGTATTATAAAAATTGCTATGCTTATTAAATATTTCTTCATGAGCTGAATTTCTACTAATTCTGTATTCTATTGATGAGGGTACATGTTTGATAACATATGGAGAGTGGTTAGATTTTGGGTGGATGTATAAAGGATTGGTATCTGTTTTTTTAACATCTTGACCGTTAAAGAGAGAAAGGAAGAAGGGAAAAGGGTAGGAAAAAGGTAAAAAAGAGAATAGGTTGGTTAGTATGTATTCTTTTAAATGCAAATCATCTGCACAACCAACATCAAACATTGTCTGATGATGAGAAGCAATTTTGAAACATAGACATTTCCGTGTCGCAATGTACAATTAATTCATGACTATATATATATATATATATATATATATATATATATATATAAATTAATAAAATAAAAACATAAAAAATTTGGTTTAAAAAACAAAAATACTATTTAAATCACAATATCAAAGCAACTCGCGATAAGAGAGGCACTATATATCAAACAATTTTCTCCTATCATCAACCATACACTATTTAACAATGGAAATGGAGTCCCGAAAATTAAAATTAAAAAATAGACAAACCATCACATGATGTCCACCGCTTGCATCACGTGACAAGTTTAAAGAAAAACACTAAAAACAGAAAAAGTACATTACAGTCAAGCATGAGGATATAACAACACCGGAAAAAAATAACATCCTTGAAAATGGCCCGTGAAGAGGTTGAAAGCGCTTGGAAAGTAGAAAATAATGAAACATTTTTACATTCGTTATCTCCAGCAAAATAGAAACATGTAAGAATATTGGAAAAATTAAATAAAAAATAAATAAAATGTTCTTTGTCGGTCGTTTTTAACGAAACATGTATATATATATATATATATATATATATATATATGTAAATCATCTGTATACAGGCCTGTTTCGCTGTATCACATCTCATTCGTGCGGCTAAATTAATATATTGCATAGGATATATATATATATATATATATATATATATATATAAAGAATCTCAAGATAGCCAAAACCTACCGCGGTTTCACACAACGCCCTGACGAGCCGTTGTGTGAAACCGCGGTAGGTTTTGGCTATCTTGAGATTCTTTATGTGTCTTTGCTCTACTTTTGCTTTCCAATTGTACTTTTGCATTTGTTTGTATTTGTATCGAGCACTTTTTCTTCTTTTTTTGTGGTTGGTTCCGTTTGGGGTTTTTTTCTTTTCTGCGGAGTATCGTATGTCTTGTCTTTATTCCGCGGATTTCTTTTTTTCCCCCCTCTTATCCAACGCCTTAGTGCGACGGACGTTAACGGAATTAGGTTCTGTCTGTTATTCGTTTTTCTTAAAGCTTATCTTAATACAGATTTAAGATTTAGATACTTGCAGAGTCTGTTTAGTTATTATTTTGAATATATATATATATATATATATATATATATATATATCCAAGTGAATAAAGATTGAAGAAAGTATTAACAATGTTCAAAACATTAATTTTAAAACATAAATATGGAAATATGAATATGAGCAATGAATATTTATTATAAGTTATAGTTTAGAACATGTACAAATTATAATTTACTACAAAAGACTTTTGTAGTAAATTAAAATTTGTACATGTTCTAAACTATAACTTTTAATATATATACATATATATATATATATATATTAGAGAGAGAGAGAGAGAGAGAGAGAGTCCAATTCTATGTTTAATAAACAGAATATGTTATCAAATGTGATGCGGTGAATATTTATTTTTAAGTTTCTTTATATCTACCATCCACCTGTGCATTGAATACTGGTGCCACATCTGGTCGGGTGCCCCTGCTATTCTCTTCGGGCTTCTTGAGAAAGTACAACGGAGAGTCTGTAATGTGATCGATACCGACTTGGCAGACCGCCTGCAGTCTCTCTCCCACCGGCCCGATGTTGCTCCCCTCTGTCTCTGCCATAAATACTTTCACGGCTTCTGCTCCGATGAGCTTAGATCACTGGTGCCCCCTAGGTACGAATTTGCACGAGATACTAGATTAGCAACTAGATCCCGCCCTTTTACAGTGAAACCGATAAAATGCAACCGCAATTTCTACTCCAACAGTTTCTTTCTCGCACTTTCCGACTGTGGAATTCCCTTCCACATGATTGCTTCCCCGACGGCTACAATCTCCAGGAGTTTAAATGTAAGGTCAATAGACACCTTCTAACACACTAACCATCTTTCAAACACTCTTCCCATCTACCCAACCCCCAGCCTCGGTATCCTTACCGATCTATCACCCTCCTTCTGACATTTCCTATATCTAACCACTCTTTCTCTTCACCTTCCCCTATGTAATCCCATGTGCAATAGTGGCTGTGGAATACCTTGCTTGGGGTGAAATGCTTAAAAAAAAATGCCGTTTTGTGTATATTGCAACACGTGGTTCACTGGGGACGAAGAAAATCCTGCGTGGAAGAAACGAGAAACGTCTTAACCCGACGGCATCTTGTTAGTAAAATAGAGCAAAATGTTTTCTTTTACTTTTATAATTTTATATCGAGTAATACCACAATAAGGAAATCCTCCATTACAATCAACATCCGCCCACTCATTCAACGCAGTCATTTCGGTACTAAAATATATGACAGGGTAATCGTAAGTACAACAAACGAAAAAAACAAAAATAAAATAAAATAAAATAAAAATAAATAAAAAACAGCCAATTGTATGTCAATGCCGGCTTATTTCACAAATGACTCTTATTACTTTTTTCATGGAAATCTCCAATGTTTGAATACATTTACGTAATAAGATGACGTGATGTTTTATTTGACACACTTTACTTTCATAAAATCAACGTTGACATAAATAATCATAGGTAATTGTGGGAAGTCATCCCAACAAGTAGGAAGGTCATTCATTGCTTTATTTTGTTTTTGTTTTTGTTTTTGTTTTTGTTTTTTTTCCCTTCAATTGTAGAGCGGTCGTAGAATTCCATAAGGATAATTATATTAAAATGTAAAAAGCGCGCGTTTGACTGAATCACAAAGTTCTTCTTATCATTCTTCTTCTTCTTCTATGTGCCTTGTTCCTTCAGGACGTAGGCGATCATAGCCTTCCACGTCTTCCTATTCCTGGTAGCTCTGAGCACACTTTCTTCTGTGACACCACCCAACCCCCGTTCTATCATCCACCTGCTCAGGCCCTTCAAATATTTTATCCGCTGCTTTTCTCTATCTCTTTTCCCCTCTATCTGGCCTGTTAGTATCAGGTTCTCCAAGCCCTCCTTCCTCATTGCATTGCTTAGGAACTTTAGTTGTCTCTTCCTGATGCTCGATATTAATTTCCTTTTCGTTTCTATTCTTTCCAACATCTCGTCATTGCTCACGTGCTCGATCCATGATATCCGCAGCATCCTTCTGTAGAACCACATTTCAGTTGCTTCAAGTTTTTCATTCATCTTTGATGATATTGTCCAGCATTCACTGCCATACTGAAGAACTGACATCACATAGCATTCTATGTGATGTCAGTTCCTAGTGAAAGATTCCTGTGTCTTAATACTTTACTCAGCTTCTGGAACGCGTCCTTTGCCATACCAATTTGCCTTCGGATCTCTGTGTCGCACTTTCCGTCCTCTGTTAGAACACTTCTCAAACAAAGTTACACATTTATAAAAGTCTACGCAGATAGCAGTTGCTTCATCGTAAGATTGAATTTTATTTTCAGTTTATGCAAAATCTGAAACAAGAAAAAAGCGAGGCGAGCAAAAGTACTTCAAGGTGGCGCGTCGTGATTCGCTTGAATTGTGTATGTGTGAGTGTGTGTGCGATTTTTTGGTTTTATTTTTCAGTGCGTTGTGGTGCAGCGGATATCGACTCTGAACGACAAATCGGAGTGCCGAGTTCGAATTCCAGTTGAATTCCTTGCATTCACTTACGCACAAATACCCTTAGTAAAGGTATTAATCCGTCTCTTTCCTCCAGTTATGGGTTAAGTAACAGGACAGATTGGGTTCTAACACCTTGGCTGGCAACTAGTCTACTGCAAAAAGCAATGGCAACCTACTGCGGGATAATCTTCTGCCCAGTCAGTCATGTCTCTTTCGAGACATGATCGCCTATGCATTTATCACATATTCTTTCTTCTCGTTTAATATATGAATAACTTTCTAAATCTAATAAATTGTTAAACTTACAATTTTATTTTTAAATTCGCAATAATAATAAAGTGAATCCAATAGTCAATTAATAATTCTGATCTCAATTTAATCAAATATTAATATTAATGCCCCTCAAAATTATTTTTCAGTCTGCCCACATGTTCTCCAAATTAGAAGTTACCTTCTTCTGATTGGTCCACACTGTCTATACAATAATGCCACCCTGATTAAAGGGGTTTTGCTTGTTTTTAACATTTTAAAATCTTCAACTTGAAATAAACCTCATCACTTGATAAGACACAAGTAGTGTCGAAACAAAATAGCTACTTTTGTAGTGATATTATAACATATTCTTGTTATAATTTCTGAATAAATATTATTAGCTCTACTTTGTATTGAGCACTTTTTAAGAATAGTGTTTCTTTGTATACGGAATATTATTTCCATCCATACGTACCCTATACTTATATATATATATATATATATATATATATATATATATATATATATAAGTGAGAGAACACTAAGGTCAACTCCGAGTGCCATCGGTCTGTTCCATGCTATGGTCTGAAGATAAAGATCACTATATATATTTGTTAATACTCCCCTGATGAGTGGACAGAGTGATTCCCTGAGTTTTGTCTACGAAACTCTATAGTCGATTTGTTGAAGTTAACATCAAGCGGCTAAGTAAAAAACTTTTTCCTTGTATTAATTCTATTAAAAAAGTGCTCAATACAACGTAGAGCAATATATCAGTATAATATATATACTTGTGGGTGTGTCTCAATTAACCAATTAAAAGTCAGATCTACGCTAAATAGAAAAATACGTCATCTATGCATATGCGCCGGTTTATCGTGACATGTCAACATAAGTCACCCACCTCCACTCTTTAACGTTATTTTACTTTTTAGAATAGATCTGATTTTAACTGGTTAATCAAAACACACCCACAACTATATTTTTAATTCTGATCTTCTTCTTCTTCTTCTTCTATGTGCCCTGTCCCTTCAGGACGTAGGCGATCATGGATCTCCACGTCTCCCTATCCCTTGTGGCTCTTAGTATGTTTGTTCCTGTTGCTCCTGGCAACCCCCGTTCCGTCATCCACCTGATCAGACCCTGCAAATATGTTATCCGCTGCCTTCCTCTGTCTCTCCTTCCTTCTATCTGTCCAGTCAGTATCAGGTTCTCCAGGCTCTCCTTCCTCATTGCATGTCCCAGGAACTTCAATTGTCTCTTCCTGATGCTCAGTATCAATTTCCTTTTTGTTGCCATTCTTTCTAACACTTCGTCGTTGCTTGTATGCCCACTTTAACTGTTGAAAAAAGGTAACGAATTGTTTTTAAATTTCCATAAAAATAATTTTATCACCAGTAACCAACTATCACATGATGAAGAACAATTCATAGTACTGAAACATGAACGTTTTTGCGTAGCGATGTAAAATATTTTTATTATAATTACTTATAATAAAGATATTATATATATATATATATATATATATATATATATATATATACTGCGTATCAATGTTATCAAAGCCATGTTTTAACAGTATGTAAAATAAATATTTATTAGAACGCAAAGTTGAATGGTCGCAAAATCTATATGAGCATTTACGATCAAATTGGTTGGTCTTGCGCATATGCTAACACACACCCTCCATTCGTATAAAATGTCCTGAATTTCAACATCGTAAATTAGCAGTCACGTCGCGAGTTTGAAGCTATAAAATGAGTCATAAAGAAAAATGCTTACTAACTTTCGAGTTTCTAAAATATAAGACAACACTGGGAGGTGGAAAAATAATCGGCGGGTAACAATGAACTATGAAGAGGTTTACTGAAGATCCACGGCGACTCCGATGCATGCACGTTTGAAGAGAGCAAGTTGAGGACTTTATCTTAAACGATATATGTTCCTATCAAGAGAGAAGTTATAAAAATATATTCTTGTCAATGTATGACATTTTTAGGTGTCATAGCAGCGAGAAAATGTCGAAATT
This sequence comes from Ascarosepion bandense, assembly GCA_037127315.1. NCBI lineage: Eukaryota > Metazoa > Mollusca > Cephalopoda > Sepiida > Sepiidae > Ascarosepion > Ascarosepion bandense. The sequence goes on from JBBBDQ010001351.1 coordinate 5,307,702, forward strand.
CGCAAAATTCTGGATTCTAAATTAAATAGCATGAGATCGATCACACAACCTCTTTTAAAAGACATTCACGAGGAAAATAAAACAAAATGATCAGAGTACAGGGCGCGATGGGTAAATTGTCGCCATTTTATGATTTAGATTTCGCGAGTGTGCGTTGTTTGTTTTTGATTCTGTCGACTACACAGTATAGTAGGGTCAGTTGGACACCGTCTGTGAGAAAGAAAAAAAAACACCATGACGCAATTCACTTCACCCAAACTTTGGAAACGGCATGCTGTATTACTTAGCATTCACACCAAACGCTCCATCACGAACGTTTTACAGTGTTTGGGCGTCAAACTGAGTATAGTGCAGAAGACTTAGAAAGAGTTAGATGAGTCTAATGGTCATTACGAAGATTATAAATGTTTTGAAGAGGTAGTGATACCTTGATCAGGGTGGCTGCTGAAAGACCATACGTATGGCAACAGGACTCTGCACCATGGCACACAAGCCGGAAAACCCACTCATGGTTGTCAGACAATTTCTGGGACGACATCACCCTTACTTCAGGTATTCTAACTCCCCACCTGCAACCCTCTTGCTTGCTATGTGTGGAACGCAGTTGAGCGAAAGACCAACAAAACTCCCTGTAACACCAAAAGTGAACTGAAAGCAAGAACTATGGCAGCATTTACCAACTTAAACAAGGAGACCGTCCAGAAGATTTGCAGGAAATTCCGAAATCGTCTGAAGGCCGTAGTTGAATTCAGTGGCGATTTTATTAAATAAATTTACTCTTTAGTATTTCAAGGTATTTGTGTGTAATTTTGTATCAGGTTTTATGCAAGTCGTGGATTTCTTTTCGTTCGCACATAAAGTTTATCATTTTAAGGTATGGACACCTAAGACATAATTTTTGTTTTTTTGTGTGGCTAGAAAAGCCTCTAGATCCGAATGAAAACCATGAAGCCAACCTCAAAACCGAGTCTCAAATTTCTACTTCGTATTAATTTTATATTTAAGGAAATTGTGGTGAGTACAAAATAAAAATAACTTATTATTATCTTTTCCTCACTGTTTGCAAATTCACGAGTCAGTGTAAAAATACTAATTAACCAATGAAAAGAGAGCGATTTGCAGAAAACAACAAACTGAACATTTAAATGTATTTTTAACTATAACAAATGGTTGTCGGGATTTTAGTAATTTGGCAAATAATGTAAAACTTTTGAAAATTAGGTAAAAGTTTTGAAATTTTAGCTATATTGTAACAGTCATATGTAGTCTACCATAATTTATACATATGCAAGACACTCTGCACATGAATAGTACAAGAATTTTCTGCAGATATCTTCATTAGTCTTTGAAAAATTAGGAAAAGTTAAAAGGTGCTAATAACGTGAAATGTACTATATCATATTTATATAATATTTGCATAATATATTCTGTGTAATGCTAATAAAATAACGTGTAAGAATATAGATGTTTTAATAATTAAGTTCAATTCATTTAAGTTCTTATAAGAATCTATCTCGAAACATAGAAATTTCCGTGTCGCAATGTACAATTAATTCATAACTATATAATTAAATTAAGCACTATAATACTTATTATATTGAGCATTGTTCATAATAAAATAAATACCGGGACACTCAAAATAAGAAAACCTTGAGTTCTCTTCACCTGGAATTATTGTATATATATATATATATATATATATATATATATATATATATATATATATATATATCGAATAAAGGAATAGGGTTGTTCCAACGAGAGTAATTAGTATAAAATAAAAAGTGTGAGAAGCCGTGAAGGTTTTCTTTAAAATATATATTTATTGTTTGGTATTCATGCAAGTTATGGAGTATTAATTTGTCATGGTTTGCGCTACACGTGTTTCGAGTCTAAAATTGATTCTCTTCAGACGAACAAATTCGTTGAGTATCTCAGAGAAACCCAAACGTAAAACAACGAATTTGTTCGCCTGAAGAGAATTAATTTTAGACTCGAAACACGTGTAGCGCAAACCATGACAAATTAATACTCCATAACTTGCATGAATACCAAACAATAAATGTATATTTTAAAGAAAACGTTCACAGCTTCTCACACTTTTTATTTTATTTTATATATATATATATATATATATATATATATATATATATATATACGTAGAAATGTTAAACCAGTCGAAAGTAATAATCAAATTAAACTCATTATATATTATAAAAAGTTTAAAACAATTGACCTCATAGTCTATAATAACCCAACAAGCACTAAACTAAATTCTTTACAAAAAACCAATGTAGTGTACCAATTTACATGCCCATTCAGAGATTGCATCTCTGATACTAATCAAAAACCTAGTACATATATTGGTTTTACTACAACCACGCTCTCCCGTAGACTTACATGTCATCTTTCTGATCAGAGTACTATTAAACAACATTTCTCTGAAAAACATAAACATGTAGGTAATATCAGACAGATTTTGGTCAACAATACGGTGATCCTTACTCATACACACAGTAAGAGGAACCTGCAGATATTGGAGGCCATGTACATCAAATCAAAACAACCAACACTCAATAAAATCAACTTTAAAACAGGAAATAACATATTACATTGCATTTGACTACATGGTTTTGTTGTCATTTCGCGCTATCCCGCGGTGTGACGTCATAAAACCGCATCGCAAACTTAAGAACTGCGTTTATTATTTTTGGTATCTATTGCCGTTGCCAAGCGGAGTTTTATGTCAACACAAAATAAAATCGTCGGTGATGGTGGATTTTATAATATTTCAGTTTAAACTACCTCTCTGAAGATGGCTCATGTGAGCCGAAAGCTTAGAAGAAAACCAATAAATAATTATCCAAATGTTGGAGAATTTTTGTCTTTATTTTCAACTGAAATTAAAGCAAAAATACGACGTTTAGAACGGCTCATGATTAAACATCATAGACATTCATTGTCTCTTATATTTAATAGCATATGTTTAGAATATATATATATATATATATATATATATATATATATATATAATCCTCTCAAATATCTTGCCATCATTTATGATGGCCGGGGCACACTAGTAATATATCATTTATTTAGCTTAGTTTCACAACCAACAGTCTGTCTATTATAATAAATAACGTTGTGTATTTATTTGATCCTATCTTTTCTTCATCTCTGAGGAGATCTTGTAGTATTCACTGCCATATAAATGAACATATATAGCATAACAGTTCACTTCTCTTTCCTATATTTTTAACAAAGTTTTCTGTTTCTTAATACTCTACTTAGACTTTGTAATGCATGTTTGGCTATCCCGATGCATTTTCAGATCTCAGTGCTGCACTCCCTATCCTCATTTAAGACACTTTACTGATATTCAAATTATAGTATATATATGATTTTGGTATCTCCGATTTGCAATTTGCATTTACGGTTCATCCTTTTGCTAACAACTAAGCAGTATCTCTTCTTGTAGTTTATTTTTGTTTTAATCATTTCACACCAAGCAAGGCTGTACCGCCACTGATAAGAGAGTAAAAGTTTTAGACAGGAAAAGAATGAAGACAAAGACGAATCAGCTATAGGGAGTGAAAAAGAAAGGGCAATAGAAGTATGTGAACACAGGACTGAAGAGAATTACGAAGGTAGAAAGAAAGGAAAAGAACAAAAGATACACGGGTTGATGTGGAAAGGGGTGGAGTTAAGTGGATAAGAGATGGGAACTGACTTTGCATTTAAATTCTTGGAGGTTGTAGCCGTCAGGAAAGCAAGTATATGGAAAGGAGTTCCACAGGCGGGAAGCGCGAGAAAAGAAGCTGTCGCCTGCATTTGGTTGATCTAACTGTAAATGGATGGGACCTTGATGCCAGTCTGGTTTTCCAAGTACATTCTTGTGGAGAGGGCACCAGTGACCTAAGTTCTTCGGAGAAGAAGCCATGAAAATATTTGTAGAAGGGACAGAGAGAAGCCACATCACACCGGTGAGAAAGTGGCTGGAGTCGAGCTGCCAGGTCGGCTCCCATCACATTATAGATTCTCCTGTGAAGAATGTAGAGAATTCCGAAATTTTCCTTCTTTAGGATTTGTTGTAGTTTTCTTTCCGTGTCTGCTACCAGCACCGTGCCATTTCCATATCGTATGTTAAAATTGTGGCCGCCACTAATGAATCTTTGTAGGACTTCTAATTCTCTCAGTCTCGCCTCACTGTATTATATTGAATAAATTCTTGTCTTGCACTCATTTTTACTTTTGTACATATGCTGCTCTTATTTTTCCATTCGTATTCAGGCTGTTTCCCCAAGCAAAGCAGAACTGTTGTAGGGGGTTACAGAAGAGGTGAGTGATGAGAAAGAAGAACAAGTGACGGGGGGGGGGAGTCAGAGAATGTGTAAGAAAAGGATGAGGATATAGGTGTGAAGGTGCATGAGAGTTGAACGGAAAGGAAGAAGAACAGGATACAAGGGTTGTCATGGAAACGATGTGAGTCAAGAAGATAAGAGATTGTAATTGACGTTGCATTTAAATTATTGGAGATTGTAGTTTTCAGGGAAGCAAGTATACGGAAGGGAATTCCACAGGCGGGAATTGCGAGCAAAGAAGCTGATATAGTAGAAATTGCGGTTACATTTTATTGGTTTTTTTTCTGTAAAAGGGTGGGACCTAGACACTAGTCTAGTCAGTCAGTCAGTTAAGTGCCATACGTGATACACGCTTGGGCGATCATGTCTCGAAAGAGACATGACTGACTGGGCAGAAGATTATCCCGCAGTAGGATGCCATTGCTTTCTGCGGTAGACTGGTTGCCGACCAAGGCTATAGAACCCAATCTGTCCTGCTATTTAACCCATAACTGGAAGGAAAAGACCTTTCCCAAGGGTATTTGCGCGTAAGTGAATACAATGGATTCAACTGGAATTCGAACTCGGCTCACCGGTTTCTCGTTCCGAGCCGATATCCACTGTACCACAACGCACATTTGAGAAAATTCATGCAGAGGGGACACCAGGGAGCTAAGCTCATCAGAGCAGAAAGTATTTGTAGAAGGGACAGAGGAAAGCCACATTACGTCGTTGAGAAAGTGATTGGAGTTGAGCTACCAGGTCGGGATCAATTACATTACAGATTTTTATTATTCTAATATATTAATTATGAAGTTAATGTCGAGACTGGGTAATTCCTCATTGAAACATGGCAAACAATAACTGAGCAGCACATAAATTATCTGCAAAATCCCAGTTCATTGTATCCATTAGAATTAATATCCATCAATACAATTATCTGCATCTTTGTTTTTCAAGTAGATGTTAAAATGATGTGTTTATTGTGCGTGCGTCCTGCTTCGTAGAGACCAAATCCCGACACTTGACTGCAGTGGAAACCCCATACAAATTATGACGAAGGAAGGAAAAACGCAAAGCAGTGTTAGAAAAAGAATAAGATATCACGAGATATCACTTGAGATGGACAGGGGAACATTATTGTTGTCGACTAAATTAAGTGCTCAGTTCGAAATTACACGGATAGACAAGCATACGAAGAAGGTTTCAGGATAAAACAGCAAAACACAAAGATGAGTAAAATAGTTCGAATGTCTCAGAAATTTAGTCAAAAGTTACTTCGTTGGAAAAAAAACGCAGAAATAAGCCATTCATTGAAAATCACATTCATAAACTAGTAAATTCTCTGTAAGCGAACAGGACATTATTGGGTGTATTGGCGTTTGTAATGCTTTGTGAGGTTAGTCTGGTTGACGATTACTGCTCAGTAGTTATTCGATTCTCACTGAGTGTCCCATACAAAATTCGATATTAAATAAATCAACAAAGGTTAATATGTCGTAAAATCAGTTAATCAACCTACGTTACAACACATAGCAGAATCTTCCCAATAATGAGAAAATCTATGAATATCAAGACTTTGCTCGAGAAATGCAAAATTAGGTAATAGGAATATACTGTGATTAGTTCCAAAAATCTTTGAAAATTGGGAGAAACGACAAAAGATTCTAGACGATTTAAGATAGGCCGCTCTTGAGATCAGTGAAAATATCGATGAGGGATATTTTTTGCGTACTATAAATTGGAGATGACAATATAAAAAATGTAAAAAGTTTAAATATCTGGGAGGTGTCTTAAAAGAGGCTAGAAAGTGCGGTACCGAAGTCCGTGCATATGTTGGAATAACAACAGATGTATTCTAAAAGCTAAGCAAAGTACGAAGAGGCAGGGGAATTTCGTTAGAAATAAAGTAAACATTTCTGAATTGCTATGTAATATCAATCTTTCTGTATGACAGTAAATAATAGAACAGTCTCCTCACGGATGAAGATGCAATAGAGGTGGTTCTACAGAAGGATGCTGGGGATATCATGGACGGAACGTGTGAGCAGCAACAAAGTTTTGGAGAAGATGGACACGGAAAGGAAACTGATACTTAACATCAGAAAAAGAGAACTGAAGTTTCTGGGATATGTAGTGAGGAAGGAGGGCTTGGAGAATCTGATGCTCACGGGATGGATAGAGGTAAAAAGATACAAAGGAAAGGAAAGCGTGACTTACTTGATGGGCTTGAACAGATGAATGGTGGAGCAGGGGTTTGAGCGATTTAACAGGAGAAAGGTTGTTAAGAGCTACAAGTGATAGGAGGATATGGAGGGCCATGATCGTCTACAATATAAAGAGACACGGCACAAATCAAAAGAAGCAGAAGAGGAGAAATTGAAATTAAGAATAAAATTATTAAAGCCCGTTTTTCAAGAAAGCTAAGAGTGAAATCATTTCATTTTTAATGTCACTTGCGTTGTAGACAAAATCTGCGATATCAACCCAATACTGGAACAAATTATCTATCGAAAATACTCAACAGTTCATGTTTAAGATATGACATTTCGATCTCAAGTACTGCGACATACGAATATCAACAAAGATGCCTTTTTAACCTGACGGACGGAGATTCTTGTAAATGTTTGCGAAATGTCACACATTTGAGAGCGACAACAGTAGAATGAGGTCACGCCGAGCCTTAGAATGTTATCAATTGTCTTTTTCGATTCGATAAGAAATTATCATTTTGAAGTTGTTTATCGAGTTGTATGAATGAAGACTATCCGAAAATAACGCAAATTCATCTCGTTTTCTTCCTTCTTTACTTCTAAGGTGAAAACATTTAAAATTCACAATACACACACGAATCTTAAAGAAACATTGACATTTCACCTTTCAGAATATTGTGTTCACGTGTGAACAAAAATCACGTGTTTAAATGCCAACACGCTACGAACTTTTGTCCTGATATGATATTTGATTAAATCCTTTTGTTGTGTGAACTTTAATTAATTTTTTTCACATTACGATATTATTATATGTACTAAAATCTTTTATGAATCTTATATAAATACAGTGTAACCCTGATATAAGAGAGTTTTCTGGACCGGTTAAAAGTTATCTTAGATCTGATTTCTCTTATATGCGGGTTTGTTCTATTTTATATACATCATCACAGGCTCTAATTTGAGACCAGAGAAAATCCCTCTTATATCAGAGTTTCTCTTATATCAGGGTTTCTCTTATATCAGGGTTATACTGTACTAGTCTACCCTGGCCATAAAATATAACGACATAGTTGTTAAGTCCTTAGGAGGTTTTATGATCTTTAAATATCATTCAGTTAAGTGCCATACGTGATACAAGCTTGAGCGATCATGTCTCGAAACAAACATGACTGACTAGGCAGAAGATTGTCCCACAGTAGGTTGCCATTGATTTTCCGTTATTATTGTGCTTTTCTCTTTCAGGGTGTCGGTTTTCCCAACTGCAGGCTGAGTAATCATTTTTGGAGAGTCCATTTTATCTCATAACAAAGACACTAGCAATTAGTGTCAACAGAGGAGGGGAGATAACTCTAATGTATCAAAATGTTAAAGACAAAATCTTGGCTTATGCTTGTACACAAATGCACACACACACACACACACACAAAACCAATATATATATATATATATATATATATATATATATATATATATATAGATAGATTCAGTAAAATGAATTAGAGCACTCTAGCTATTGGGGGCGTATAATGATAATATATGCGCTAAAAAGTCAGCCTTCTTCCGCCGAACGCCCATAGCACAGAGGTAGAATCGCCGACTGACGCCAATTCGGTCGGGTTTCAATCCTGGGTTAAAAAGCAATCGGAGTCTAACCATACTGATGAGCTGTGATACAGAGAAACAGATCTGTCTGCGGATGACGATATATATATATATATATATATATATATATTTATATTTTAATTCAGATACTTCAATCCAAGGGAAAAAAGCAGGAAGGTAAATTCCAAAAAACCCGATCCTAATTAATATTAAAAATTTATTTTAATATTAAAAAATGATACAGGAAGAGAGCTCCATGTAATAAAATATTACAGAGCAAATATATATATTAAAAAAGGATTAATTCAAAGATGTTGAATGGCCATTTCGATATGACGATCCCCACGGGGAGCGACACATCACCTCAGCAACAGAAAAAAACCTTTCAGAAACTGGAGAAAAATTAGTCTACTTTTCCTTTTTCTGTTGCTGAGGTGATAAAGAATGCGAACCCAGACGATGTCAATTTTTTTCTTTTCTTATTTATTTGATTTTATTCTATCCTTTTCTTTTTCTTTTTCCTTTTCTTTTTCTTTCCCTTTATTTTTATTTTTATTTTATTTTATTTTATTTTATTATTATTTATTTTTTAATTTCTTTGCAATCTATTTAAAAAGGAAAAGTAGACTAATTTTTCTCCAGTTTCTGAAAGGTTTTTTTCTGTTGCTGAGGTGATGTGTCGCTCCCCGTGGGGATCGTCATATCGAAATGGCCATTCAACATCTTTGAATTAATCCTTTTTTAATATATATATATTTATATATATATATATATATATGGGTTTGTGTATATTAAATTATTTATATAGATTATTAAAATATTAAGTATCAATATTGTAGTTTTCTTTCTTCATTTAATGATAATCAGCTTATAAGAGAATATAAAAAAGTTTACATAAATTAAATAGAAAACACTAGTTCAAATCGTCTTCTCCTGATTTTAGTATATCTGCTTTTTGTTTCCATTTAACGATGATGATGATGATAATGGTGGTGATGATGATGATGATGATTTTGTGGGTGACAACCACATAATTATCAAAGGTACAAATTATCTCAGAATACGAAATTAGGCATGAATGGACGGAAAAAGTTTACCATTGGGAACTGTGCAAACGGAATGAGATGTGAGTATCTTGACACTTTACGAAGGAGAAAGTTTTGAAAACGAAGATGACATAAAAGTTATCGGCAAGGAAAGAGAAGTAAAAGACCAGAGTTCAAGTTCCAGCCTCGCCTGTTGCGTTCGCTTTCTACTAATGTCATTGGCATGAGTCCATTTCTGAGACGAAGAGAAGAAATGGATGAAATAGCTGTTTCGACAGAACTCTCTTCCCTTGGCTAGTAACCAGTCTGGAAGAACAACAACACAAATTCAAGACCGTGAGCAAGACAATGCCTTTCCTAAAAATTATAGCAATTCACAGATAATAAAGAAAAGGAAGCTCTGGAGAGCCATGATCGCCTACATCATAAAATTACAGAACATTTAATTAAAAACAGTTGGTCATATAAAAGGGTTCAGCTGTCTAGTCTTAGAGATTTGTCAGTCTTGGGGAAGAAAACAGAAAATCACTCCCCTATCTTTCCAAAGAAGTCATGACAATTCACAGATAATGAAGAAAAGGAAGCTGTGACGTGCCCTTATCGCCTCTGGTCTAAGGAGACATGTAATTAAAAGGAAGGTACCAATCATTATTAGAGCGTTAGGAGCAGTTCTGAAGAGCATAGGAAAAAGGCTGGACTTACTGGAAGATTATGCAACGTCCAGACAGCTGCATTCCGGAAACTACATTCCGGTGACTCCATGCCTCGTGTAAGCCATCATTTGTTGGTAAGCGAGAACACTGTATCTAATCTAAACTTATTTATAAATGGAACTTTTGTCTCTCTCTCTCTCTCTCTCTGTGTGTGTGTGTCAGTGTGTGTGCGTCCGTTACCTATAGACTCCGAAACAGCTGAACCGATTTTCTTAAAAATTTGCACAGTTGTACTATAAGCGTCTGCGAGTGTTCTTGGCTAGGTTTTGTGTCAAGGTACTCTCGATAAATATCGAAAATCAATAATCGAAAAAATCGGGTTATAGAAGGAGTGATCCGATTTTAATCAAATTTGATACACTCATAGACAAAGACATAAGAAACGATATTCAGAAGTTTCAAGGTTGCAGTTCTTACAATAGTGCAGAAAATTGATAATATACACACACACACACACACACACACATATACATAAGGTAAGATGTTTGTGTGTGTGTCTGTTTATCTGCCTGTATGTCTGTATGTTTTTCAGCCCTTTTATTTTAGTTTTTGCTTCGGGTTTGGCTCTAAGTAGGTATAATTGTAGTTCTTAGTCTAAGCCATGATATTTACTCAGAGGACTTATTTAGCCTTCAAAATTCAGTTTACGACGAAAAAAATTATTTGATATCGATATCGATACCAGGAAATCAAAATTTGACTTACATCCATTGATTTTTCTTTTAGTCTATGGTTTCGCTTTAACTGGACACAACTATTGCTTTTTAGTCTTTCGTGCCAACGTCTAAAGAATCTGAGCTCCAGGACCATGGATTAGGTTTAAAGCTTTTATTACACCCGAGCAACGCCAGGCTATACTGCTAGTATAGAAATACTTTTAAGAATTAAAGAATTATAGAATTGTCATTTATTAGAGGTATCGATAGCAAGCTTATATTTGCCATCCTTCTCTCTCTCTCTCTCACTCTCTTTCTCTCTCTCACACACTCTCACTCTCACTCAACTTCTTTCTCTCTCTCTCTCACTCTATCTACCTGTGTCATATCAATGTCAGTTTTCAAATGAGGTCACTCAAAACGGGCACTCTAACTCTTATCTCTTTGGCATTGACGTTATGCAAGCCGTCTTCAAAGTTGATTGAATGACATAAATACCAATTGATGCTTGATATTGGACTTGAGGGGAATTTTTGCATGTGTTTGTCCACTTACGAGCAAATAACCCTTCTGGATGAAATATTATATTATTCACACACGCATGCACACACACACACACACACACACACACACACACACACACACACACACACACACACATATATATATATATATTGTTTAATTACTTAGTTTCTCGTCATAATAAGATTAAACCAGCGCACATTTGTATTAAAAAGTGTTCAATACAATTATATTGTCGAACTTTTGAATATTTTCCATTTGTAAAGGAGTTATTACGCTTAATAACTCATTTATAGATAGAAATATATATATATATATATATATATATATATATATATATATATATATTAGATATTTCCACTCATTTTTGATAACTAACTTTTAAATTAATTTTTTTTTAAATAAAATAGTATTCTTGAAACCATTATTTTAACTTTAATTGAAAGCTAAATGACTAAATTTACTATTTTTTAGTAAGCAAAATACTCTGTTGTGTGTATGAGGGTTAAAAAAATCAACACTGCATATTTACTATAGTTTCAAACTCCAATGTGATTTTTAGGTTAAGTTTTGGCTAAAATATATGTGTTCATTCCGTGTCGTAATGTAAGTTGTATCCATATGAACGCCATATGAAGTCAGACACCGATTTATACGGTTTGTGATACCGAAACTAACCTCTGCAAAAGTAGGTACCTCCACAGAAAACGCGATAACTGATGGTTTCTTTTATTTAAACGAAAACTATTTCTCAGCGCTTTTATTTTAATTTCAAGATTAAAAGATTAAATTTAATATTACTAATAAGCGAAATAATTTTCTGCATTTCAGAAACTAATTTAAATCTAATTTAAATTGGTTATTTTTTTTTTCGAAAATAGCTGATTGTAGGGACCTCGGTGATGCTTATCAAATTGGCCTTGTGCCAAACACAACTGAAGTGCCCACAATTTACAATATCAGAAGGTTGAATGAATGGCTGGAAAAATAAAAGTGTTTGTCTGTAAAACAAGTGGAATTTATTAACAAAAATTAATTACAAATTTGTGAGAAGAAAATGTTTAAAGATAAAAATGTACGTAATTATTTGGATTCAGAGCTTAGGGTTGATAGTAGCAGTATGCTACTATTTACAAAAAAGCTTAATCAGGCTACCAAAAAAGTCTGTGTTCCTTTTCTCTTTTTTGGCCAGCAAAAGAGTGAAAAGGAAAGCCAAACAATAAAAGAGATTATACTTATCGGACGTTAGTTTTTAAGAGTCAGTTGAAGATGTGTTGTTGTTGTTGTTGTTTTCTTTGACGGCGTGTGAGTGAAGACGAAGAAAGAATAATAGAATAAAAAACGAATATTTGACGCGCCCTTACGTCCGGGTTGGCAAATTAAATTTTCTTTAGTCACACCTTGTGTGTCGTCTCTATGTGCTCTGATAACTGACCGATTTGGCATGTCAAGAGACGTGGTTAAATTATGGAATCTAGTCATGGGACTGGTTCGAAATAACATATCCATATTCTATGTGTGACGAAAAATTCACTGGGGTCATAGATCAATTTGCTATTTCCTATCAAAATCCAGAACATTAATTTTCACACTGACTTGTGAAATTTGCTTTGGTCTAGGTTTTTCCAAAATGTTTTCAGTCGTTCTAATCCATTTTTGCCGGTGTGTAATTTTACTTTTTGTGTTTCAATTAATTGTTGGATGATATATGATTTGTATCCGATATGATTAACTCCATTTTTTTTATCGTATCACCCCGAGCAAGGCGGTAATGCCACTGATGTGCAGGGGGCTACATAAGAGTAAAAAGATTAAGAAGAAGAGAGTGAAGAGGAAGACGAACCAGTTAGAAAAGAGCAAGAGAAGGATGGGAATACAGGTGTGATGACAGTTGCAAAGGTGGAGAGAAAGGAAAGAATATACGGGGTGGTGAAAGAACTAGAGTCAAGTGGTTAAGAGATGAGTATTGACATTGCATTTAAATTCCTGGAGGTTGTAGCCGTCAGGAAAGCAAGAATATGGAAGCGAGTTCCACAGGCGGGAAGTGCGAGAGAAGAAGCTGCAGGAGTAGGATTGTCGTCTGCATTTGATTAATCTAACTGTGAATGGGTGGGACCCAGTTTCCAATCTGGTTGCACGAGTAAACACCTGTTGCAGAGGCACCAGTGACTTAAGTTCGTTGGAGCAGAAGCCATGAAAGTATTTATAGAACAGACAAAGGGAGGCCACATCGCGTCGGTGGGGAAGTGGCTGTAGTCGAGCCGCCAAGTCGGTACCTATCATCTTTCATCGCCATGTAATTCTCTTTATTAAAAATCTTCTAAAAATCTAATGTACTTTTCTGGACCTTTATTTGAGGAACATTAGCTGATTTAAAATTTAATTAAACTAATTTGGAACAAATATTACTTTAAGTTTAAAATATTGCAGAAATGCATTTTTTTAACACTGCGTTAGCTGTTTATATAAGGTGATGCCATTTTGACAGCTTGAATCACAGATGTAGGTTTATCTAATGTTTTTCTACGGTGGCTATATCTGTAAAACATTATTCAGGAATATAATGTGAGCACCATCTACGCTGACGACACAACCATCTATGCCTGCCTCGATAGTAAGTCTGATGAAGGTTATAATGGCTGCTGATGTTTAAATCGATCTCAAAACTGTCTTTAACTGGAATAAAAAGATGTCTTGTCAGTTTTTGCAATTCGAGTTTTTAATTTACGTTAATTCATCAGTTTCAAAAAGTTGTAACATTTGATTTTAAAAATAAATGACAAAAATGCCGATTAAAATCTAAAAGTTTTAATTTTCCTTGCAAAAAATATTAATGCATTTTAAAGACAGTACCCAGATCCGAAGACGAATTGGCATGGCGAAGGAAGCATTCCAGAAGTTGAGTAAAGTATTAAGAAACGGTACAATCTCGCTAGAAACAAGGAAGAGAGTACTGGATCGCTACGTGCTGTCCGTCCTTCAATATGACAGTGAATGCTGGACAATATCATCAAAGATGAAGGAAAAACTTGAAGCAACTGAAATGTGGTTCTACAGAAGGATGCTGCGAATATCATGGATAGATCATGTGAGCAATAGTGAGGTCTTGGAAATGATGGAAGCTAAAAGGAAATTAGTACTGAGCATCAGGAAGAGACAGCTGAAGTTCCTGGGACACGCAATGAGGAAGGAAGGCTTGGAAAATCTGATACTAACAGGCCAGATATAGGGAAAAGGAGATAGGGGAAAGCAGCTGATAACATATTTGAAGGACCTAATCAGGTGGATGACGGAACGAGGGTTGCTTGAGAGAAGGAGAAGGCGTGCTCAGAGCCACTAGGGATAGGGAAACGTGGAAAGCCACGATCGCCTACGTCCTGACGGGACAGGGCATATAGAAGAAGAAGACATCTGACGCTGAATTGGCTAAGCCGAATTGTTCAATTATTTATCTGACGCCGAATCAGTAACGCCAAATGGGCCACGCTGAAACGTTGCAAACCCTGGAAAGAGTTGAAATGTCAAGTATATAAAAGAAAGAAATGTACTTTCCGTTTACTGTTAAGAGTAATAGTAGAATGTTTCTGATTAAACTATTTTTAAATTGTATTCTTACCTTACCAATGGAAAACATTATAAGAATGGATTACGACTTTTAAAGTTTCTAAACTTATAAGTAAATTTATTTTGTGCAATGTTAGTTTTTTTTATCAAAAAAGCAGTTAATTCTGTTACCATTTGTTATACACCTTTGGACGATCATCTGCATATAAATAATCAGGCCGGTAGAAATAAATATATAATACTGTTTGATTATAAACTGAATATCTACTTAAATACGAGTAACTATCAAAAATAATGTTCAAACAAATCATTTCAAATGTCGGTTGTTTATAACCAGTTTCGTTAATCTTCGTTAATTTCCGTAACAGGATGATTATCGTAAATAATCAGGCTGGTAGAAATAAATATATAATACTGTTTGATTATAAACTGAATATCTACTTAAATACGAGTAACTATCAAAAATAATGTTCAAACAAATCATTTCAAATGTCGGTTGTTTATAACCAGTTTCGTTAATCTTCGTTAATTTCCGTAACAGGATGATTATCGTAAATAATCAGGCCGGTAGAAATAAATATATAATACTGTTTGATTATAAACTGAATATCTACTTAAATACGAGTAACTATCAAAAATAATGTTCAAACAAATCATTTCAAATGTCGGTTGTTTATAACCAGTTTCGTTAATCTTCGTTAATTTCCGTAACAGGATGATTATCGTAAATAATCAGGCCGGTAGAAATAAATATATAATACTGTTTGATTATAAACTGAATATCTACTTAAATACGAGTAACTATCAAAAATAATGCTCAAACAAATCATTTCAAATGTCGGTTGTTTATAACCAGTTTCGTTAATCTTCGTTAATTTCCGTAACAGGATGATTATCGTAAATAATCAGGCTGGTAGAAATAAATATATAATACTGTTTGATTATAAACTGAATATCTACTTAAATACGAGTAACTATCAAAAATAATGTTCAAACAAATCATTTCAAATGTCGGTTGTTTATAACCAGTTTCGTTAATCTTCGTTAATTTCCGTAACAGGATGATTATCGTAAATAATCAGGCTGGTAGAAATAAATATATAATACTGTTTGATTATAAACAAAGTATCTACTTAAATAGATTATCGATCAAAAATAATGTTCAAACAAATCATTTCATATATATATATATATATATATATATATATATGTGTGTTCTATGTGCACTGTCCTTTCAGGACGTAGGCGATCATGGCTTTCCACGTCTCCCTATCCCTGGTGGCACTTAGTATGTTACACTACGCAACCCCGTTCCGTTATCCACCTGCTCAGGTCCTTCAAATATGTTATCCGCTGCCTTCCTCTGTCTCTTTTTCCCTCTATCTGGCCTGTCAGTATCAGGTTCTCCAAGCCCTCCTTCCTCATTACATGTCCCAGGAACTTCATTCGGCTCTTCCTGATGCTCACTATTAATTTCCTTTTCGTTGCTATTCTTCCCAAAACATCAGATATATATATATATATATATATATATATATATATATATATATATATATATATATATAATGAGCTCTACCGTCGATTTCCACATATGAAGGTTCAATTCGTTAGGTACATAAAATTTTAACTTATGTTTGTATTTTATGTGCGCCATCAAACCTCCTTTAGATGAGCATAACAAGCTGCGGAGGGAGCATTTGAAATCGTTCGTTTGGGAATCAGAAGTCTCTGATGCAGACCCGGATTCTGGGTGTTTATAGCGGGTGTGAACCTTCAAACGAGCCTTGGAATTGCATAACAAATGACAAATTGGGCACTTGAACCTCGCCATCGATGTAGAAATTAGCACGAAAGATCGAGTTTTAATTCCCAAACGGAGTGCATCAAGATGTTGGAGTTGATTCGGTTGAAAGTTTACAATGTCACGATGACTAGTTGACCTTCACTCCATTCTATCTAAAGAAGATAATTTGAAGGAGTCAAGTGCCTTGTCAGCTGCTCTGAGATTGTGTTTTAGTTTGTCTTTATAACGAAGCAGAGGCCTTCTAACGTTTCGAGCCCCATCAAGCAATTGGATGTACATCAAAATTTTCGACATTCTACTATCTTCCACTTGAACAACATGGCCAATACATCTTTGCTCTAACTGCATCAGTACACACACACACACACACACACACACACACACACACACACACACACACACATATATATATATATATATATATTTAAGTGGAAAATAATGTTTCATGTTTAAAATCCAAATCCAGAACGATGATATAAAAGAAATATATATTACTTCAGAAATGGAATAAATATATCGGAGAATTCTTCCACGACGAAAAAGAACAACCGGCAATACAGTGAAATACAGAGTGTTCAGAAATATCAAAAATTGAAGTAGAATCTGAACTGGCAAAACTGTTCAGAAACAAACCTGCATGGCCAGAGGCAAATGTAATAGAGATGTTCGCAGCCTAAGATGATTTGGCATGGACAAGATTACAGACATAATAAATTAAATCTGCAACAGTGGCGATATAGCGAAAAACCTAACTAAATCTATTTTCATAGCACTGCCTAAACACTCCGGTACAAACAGTTGTAAACTCCATAGAACAATCAACCTAATTAGCCACATAACAAAACTCATAATTCGAATTCATCTGAATAGAGTTTGCAGCGGAATGAGACTGTAGATAGGATAAGAACAGTGCGTGATCATCAAAAACACCGGAACAAGGAATGTGATATTCATGCTCAGAATATTATCAGAAAGAGCAATACAAATCTATAAGGACGTGTAACTGTGTTACACAGATTAGGCAAAGGTGTTTGATAACGTACCTCACAAAGATCTGTTAGAACTGCTCAGCAACCTTGACATATTTGGGAAAGACATCAGAATAATCAAGAAGCTATACTGACTGCAAACCACCTGCATTCGGATAGTTTAACAAATGTACAAAAATAAAGAGTGGTATTAAAGAAGGATATGTTTTCTCACCGGATTTATTTAACCTATAGAGTGAGGCAATTCTGAGAGAATCAGATGTCCTGCCGGGGTGATGGCGACCATAACCTTAACAACAGAAGATATGCAGATGATAACCGTGTTTAGAGCAGACACGGAAAAGAAACTACGAAAGCCCTTGCAGAAGGCGGTGAAGAAAAGTGAGAAGAATGGAGTAAATATAAACAACAAAAAGACAAAATGCTTGGTTGTCAGCAAAAGAATGAACCCAAAATGCAAATTACAAATCAGAGTTACTAAAACCAAACAAGAATAAAAAGTTAAATACCTAAGAAAACAGATGCAAATGAATGTGAACTCTATTGGACAATCAGAGTTACATAACAAAACTCATAATTCGAATTCATCTGAATAGAGTGTGCAACAGAATCAGACTGAAGATAGGACAATAACAATGTGTGATCGTCAAAGACATCAGAACAAGGAATGTGATATTTATTTTTTATAATCATATCGCCCATTTTACTGCCACGGTTTTGTAAGGGGTTACATAAGAGGAAAGTTATGAGAAAGAGTGACAGGTTATAGGGGGTGTCAGGAAGTGGGTAAGAGAAGGATGAGAATACTGATGAGAGTGGAGTGGACAGAGAAAAGGAGAGAGAGGATGCAGGTTAGTGAGATAGGAGATGACTATTGACTTTACATTTAAATTCTTGGAGATTGTAGCTGTCAGGGAAGCAAGTAAATGGAAGGGATTTCCACAGGCGGGAAGTGCAAAAAAAGAAGCTGTTGGAGTAGAATTTGCATTTATATTTTATGGATTTCACAGTAAAAGGGTGGGACCTAGTTGCTAATCTTGTGGCTCGAGTAAATTTGAGCTAAGTAATTAATGCCCAGAATATTATCAGAAAGAGCAATACAAATGCAATAGAAGTATACTCAGGTTTTATGGATTTCACAGTAAAAGGGTGGGACCTAGTTGCTAATCTGGTGGCTCGAGCAAATTTATAGATTGGTGGCACCAGTGAGCTAAGTAATTAATGCCCAGAATATTATCAGAAAGAGCAATACAAATGCAAAAGAAGTATACTCGGGTTTTATGGATTTCGCAGTAAAAGGGTGGGACCTAGTTGCTAATCTTGTGGCTCGAGTAAATTTATATATTGGGGGCACCAGTGAGCTCAGTAATTAATGCCCAGAATATTATCAGAAAGAGCAATACAAATGCAAAAGAAGTATACTCGGGTTTTATGGATTTCACAGTAAAAGGGTGGGATCTAGTTGCTAATCTTGTGGCTCGAGTAAATTTATATATTGGGGGCACCAGTGAGCTAGGGTAATTAATGCCCAGAATATTATCAGAAAGAGCAATACAAATGCAAAAGAAGTATACTCGGGTTTTATGGATTTCACAGTAAAAGGGTGGGATCTAGTTGCTAATCTTGTGGCTTGAGTAAATTTATATATTGGGGGCACCAGTGAGCTAGGGTTAATTAATGCCCAGAATATTATCAGAAAGAGCAATACAAATGCAAAAGAAGTATACTCGGGTTTTATGGATTTCACAGTAAAAGGGTGGGACCTAGTTGCTAATCTTGTGGCTCGAGTAAATTTATATATTGGTGGCACCAGTGAGCTAAGTAATTAATGCCCAGAATATTATCAGAAAGAGCAATACAAATGCAAAAGAAGTATACTCGGGTTTTATGGATTTCACAGTAAAAGGGTGGGACCTAGTTGCTAATCTTGTGGCTCGAGTAAATTTATATATTGGTGGCACCAGTGAGCTAAGTAATTAATGCCCAGAATTAATTTCCCAGAATCAGAAAGAGCAATACAAATATATAAGGACGTGTAACTGTGTTTTACAGATTACACAAAGGTGTTCGATAAAGTACCTCACAAAAATCTGTTAGAAATGCTCAGCAATCTTGACATAATTGGGAAGGATATTAGAATAATCAAGAACCTATACTTTAAGCAAACCGCTTGCATAAGGATAGTTCAACATAAAAATAAAAAGGGGTGTAAGAGAACGCTGTATTTTCTCATCGAACTTATTAAACCTATTCTGGGAGAATTAGAACTCCTACCAGGATTCATTATTGCCAGCCACAATTTTAACATAAGATATACAGATGACATAGTGTTGATAGCAAACACGGAAAG